>JBBIGA010000016.1:14525476-14544007 GCA_037576975.1 Alestes dentex | reverse complement strand
CACATGCACATGCACACACACACACACACACACACACACACACACACACACACACACACACACACACACACACACACCTTGTGTGTATCCTCCAGCAGCTCCTTGTTAAAGCGTTTCATCATTCGGCGCAGGTAAGTCTCAAATTCAGCTTGCCTCTTCTCCCTGGCAATAGTTACCATGGTGTCATGCTTTCCAGCTGTCTTTCACTGATCCCTACTGGTTAAACTGGCTGACAGTCTGACAGGTAATAGCCTCCGTCTAAAGCATATCACTTGGCATTTAAGTATGTCCAACTTACAGTGATATTGTTTTGGGAAAAAGCAGTTCACTTATTATGTAACTGAATTCATAAAAATATTTAAGCAATCACATTAATTTAAATAGGAAAGATTTATCAAGGCACAGCAGGTTCTATTAGTTTTGTCCAAACACACTCACTTCCTCTGCCTCTTGTGCATGGCCTCAGCTGTCTCGATCTCAATCTCCACAGGCTGAGACGGAACTGCAGCCTCCTGCTCTGTGTCCTCCGGCCCCAACGGACCTGCCAGTTCTGAGAGAACACACACATGCAAAACAGTTTTTAAACCATTCTTAAGTCACTTAAAATAGCATAGAAAATTTACTCTGAATTACACTCACCTTCTACTTCCTCCCACTCATCGTCTTCACTTTCATCACTGTCATCATCCCCATCCTCTTCTTTTCCTTTCTCTTGTTTTATCCTGTCGTTCAGTATGGTGTTCTCTGGAACAGTCACACCTTCGCCCTCACTGGAATCACTCATATCTTCAGGCTCTTCCTTCACCTGTTTGCTGTCCTGGAAGTATTTACTTGATTGCCTGCCTGGAGGGTGGTCTGCCTTTTTTGAAGCTCTGCATCTGGGTTTTGAGGTCCTGGGAACATTTTTGGCTCCAGTATTGTTTTCTAATAAAAACACGTAGAAAATGTTAAAGTGTTAAAGATGCTAGGATGCACAGTATAATACAGACACAGACTTTTTCCAGCTACTGTGTTAGGGAGTGTATTGTATGCAGTGCTGGATGACACGTGGTGGTATACTGAATATTGTTTTTTTTTTTTTTTTTAACATTATTTTTGTATAACAAAATCATACCCACAATTACATTCTATATATTTTTTAAGTAATAGATGCTGGTAGAAATACATTGTAATTTAAAACTTAAGAGAACAGGAGAGTTTAGAACAATATAGTAAATTCAAAACATACTGCTGAGAAACAATCCGACTACTCTTTGAAGATCTCCCCCCAGATAGCAAGAGAGAGAGAGTGTGTGAGAGAGAGAGAAAGAGAGAGAGAGAGGGGGACAGAGAGAGAGAGTGAGCGTGAAAGACCAACTCACAGGTTTGTTCGTGCGCACGCACACAGTGCTGTTTAATGAATCAATTTTAATTGCATCACCGTGATAGTAACACGTTACTAGCCAATTATTCTATAAGATTTTTTTATACTTTGTATGACTAATTAATGATTTGTAATGACTAAAAAAAGCCTAAAGTGTGTATATATTCATTGCCCTGTCCACACAGTCCATTTCTGGAAACTAAACTGCAAAAACAGCCTGTTTTTTGATGTCACAATACTCACATATTTCCATATGTCTCCTGATACAGGCTACAGCAATTTAGCCCCACCCAACCAATCAGAAAAGAGGTCGGTTACATATATATGCCTTAAAGGTAGTAAAAAACAACTAGTTTAATTCCATTATTTTGGAATGTAAACCCATCAAATATCAGGGGAAAAATATAATGAAAATGAAACTACAGAATATGGGCCATTTAAAAGCCACCTCAGCCAATCAGGGTCGTTAATGGTGAAAGACAGGCCAAAATAATTTGACTTTTGCCAGATTACATGAATACCTCAATTCATCAGAACACCCAGTAATGTTCACCCGGAGCTGTGATGGGTCACCCCCTCAGAAACATTGTGATTGTTTAGATGCTCATTTGCATATTGCAGCCTTCAGCACGATATCAGTATTGCAAAGATGGATATCGTGATAACGAGTAAGAGACGATGTATTGTGCAGCCCAAATTTATAGATCTAAATTTACATACACACACATATACGTGTGTGTTTTAACGTCATTTTTTTTTATTGCCACCCAGCTTTATCTGTGGTGCCACACTCATACACTTTATACACCTCAAACACCCTCTCTCCCTGTCTCCTCCAGCTAACTTTGGCACTAAATGGAGCTGAACGTGTTTGCAGAGTGCACCAGTTATTGACAACAGAGATGCACAAGAGCAGTCATGCAAAGTCCCTTCCAGCTGCAGCCTGCAACCTCCTGCACTTCTCCACTTACTCAACACACTTAACACCAGCAAACTCCAGACCACCGAACTACACAACCTCCTGACCAAACCAAACCAACCCAGACATATTCATGACCTACTGGCATTCACGATCTACTGGTGTTGGTGACGAAGGTCTGTAGTGGGGGCAACTCTCTACCTTTGGTCTTCTGCGTTTTGGGAGCTCTGCTCTTCTTCTCAACTTGCTTCAGTTTCTTTGTTGTGCCCTTTTCAGCTGCAGCATCTGCTGTGTTTTTGTGTTTAGCCATGCTGCCGACTCGCAGTCCGCCACAGTGCAGAATTCAATAGTCCGGTGTAACTGCAGGAAAGGCCCTCGGTACATAACATGTGGAGCTACTTATGTAACCCCATTCACACCTTACAGTTACTCAACACACCTCCATCCTTTCATAACACCGACACACAGCAGTCAGAAGCTGGAAGTCTTAGAAAACGTCACATCCCCTTCCTACAGACTCAAGACAGTTTCGACCACTAGAGGTCAGAGCTGCACCACATTAATACAAAACACATCAGGCATCCCAGACCTGGACCAACCCCTGCCCTCACAATAAAGTGATTTTTTTTCACTAGTACACTTTTCCAACCTCAGTCCTTGAGGCACACTGCCCTGCTCATTTTTGTGCCTCAAGGACTAACTTCCTATAATTGTGATAGAACCCCCCACTTTCTACCAGTGTGTCCTTGAGCAAAACACTTTACCCTCAGTTGTTCCAGCGGGACTGTCCCTGTAACTAATGTTTGTAAGTCGCTCTGGATATGAGCATCTACCAAATGCCATAAATGTAAATATAAATGTAAATGTGAGTTTTCTCCAATAGAGCTCACCCACTGGTGGTTAGGCAGTTGCACCTGTGATTGGAAGGCTGTAGGTTCAAATCCCAGGAGTGCTAGTGGGACCACTGAGGTACCCTTGAGCAAGGCACGGCCCAGCACACTGCTCCCACGGCTTCACTTGAGTGAATGGGTTAAATGTAGAGACCTGGGGCAGCTGGTGGCATGGTAGTTAGGGATCTACCCCTGCAATTAGAAAGTTGTGACTTTGAATCCCAGGACTGCTTGTAGCACCACTGCCTGTAGCACCCTAGCAAGGTACCATCCCCACAAAGTGCTCCCCGGGTGCAGTGTTCCTGGCTGCCCACGGCCTCCTTTGGGTGAGTAGGTTAAATGCAGAGAACAATTTCATGCTATTCACACTGTGTGCTGTGGTGTGTTCACGTATAACAAATGAAAACTTTATACTAGCACACTTGCACGTCCAAGCATAGACATTCCTATTCTGTAATATTTGTTTTGCTGGCATATACTTTTTACTGTATATTTAAATTACCTTAGTTAAGCCATTCCAAATTTCTCTTTAATTTAATTTAAATTATTACTATGATGAAGTGGTTGTGTGAAAACAGAGAAAGTAGTAAAATGTGCAGGGCAGTGGGCCCCAAGGAACAGGGATAGGAAACAAAGCTCTAACTAATTCAGCACAGGGATTAATTAGTTAGTTTAATCAAGTGTGCTGGAGCTGGAAAAAACACTCCAGTGTGCAGGGCAGAGGGGAGGGATACTCCTGAGCCAGGTTTAGGATACACTGGCCTAACACGCATGCTCCTAATGTTGGTCCTGGGCTGGTTCTGAAATCTTGACTCCTTCCAACCTGCAGTCCAGGATCTCGGTAAATATACTGGCAGACTTGTGTAGCATGTGGATCCGCATGACTTTCAGATCAGATAAAACAGAAAGCATAGGAGGTTTCCGGTCACAACTCTGGAGTGGGTGACCCCCTGCCCTGCACGTTTTTGTGTTTTCATTGTTCCCAGCACACCTGATCTGACAAATCAGCCGATTAACCAGTTTCCTGAGTTAAAGTAACCATGCTAGAGCACAACAAATTCTAAACTGTGCAGGACAGAAGGTACTTCAGGACTAGATTTGAGAAACTGTGCTGTATAACAATATGACAGCAATCATATCAACCCAAATCTGACATTTTAAAATTCTTTTGTTCCATATCAGGAATAGGCAGTATTTATGATGCATTTCCAATTTAAAACATGTTTTTGCCATTTCTATTTGATTCCTATTTTGTATCAAAATACTTTACTGTACTGTATTTACTTTACTGTATTTTTGTAGCTTAGAAATACTGTAACATCATAAAGCAGCAAAATGATGCAGAAACCACAGAATGGTCATTTATCCAGGTTTGCTGAGGTCAGCATTAAAACTGAACCAGCAGGTGGGAGATGTGTAAATTACCACCTTTCCACCAGTTTTTAGAATGTCTACCAAAAATGTTAACAGTTCCTTTTAAGTGTTTATTTTAGTAGCCTATAGGCTTTACAGAACGTAACTCAGACTCGGGTAAGTTTTAATTGGCTGTGCACAGAAAAACAAAACAAAACAAAAAAACAATAACGCATTTAATAGTTGTTGTATTGCCTTATTTTATTATTCCAGAAGACAGATACTGTAACTTGGCAGCCCATCCTACAGTGGTGTTTGTTGTAGCTTTTCATCCTCAAATCCAAGAGTGTATACTGGGAGCTGTTTTATGTTTTGTGACAGTTGCTCCCGAATGAGCCTGTGCTATTGAACAAGACAATATTTGAAGACGCACACCTCAGAGTTGTTTTCCCACTTGTCAGAACGTAATTAAGGGCAGAGACAGGAGAATCGAGAGGCAGATTTCTGTGAAAAGTAAGGGGGTTGAGCTGGTATAAGCTTGTACACTGCACTTCTGAAACATTTGCAATTATTTGTAGCACAGTTTTCATGGTCATTGCATGAATGACTGCCTGACAGATATTTTATTATTATATCTATAATGAACATTCAAATGTTTAATTAATTACTTAGAAACTTATTGCTAAAGGCGCTATCAGCTGTCTGCTTATTAATGACTTGTTTGTCATTGAGTCAGTGTTGCTGATGCAAAGTAGGCCCCTGCCAAATACCAAGTAACTGAAATATGATACAATTATGAGTCATTAACAAACTGTAGGTTATTTTAAAACTAGCCTTCATTTGGGTGATCACAGCGATGTGTGGGACTCTGGGATGTAACAGGCAGGTCAGAATATTTAATCTTTTGACAGGTTATATACGTCAGATTTATGGGATGCCTCATTAGGCAGATAAAAGCTGCTCTCCTACACTGTCCTCTTAATCATCTGAGTCAGTGTGGTGGTGAAGGGATAGATCAAAGAGGCCGATAGATAGGAAGTTTGCAAAGTCATTTCATGCTCCCTTGGAAAGATATTTTCAGTATTTTAAAAAATATTCAAACACAGCAGCTCATTTTGATAATACGCACAACAAGAGTATTGGGTATTTTATGTTTTAAAATACTTTTTTTGTGGATCTTTGCCAGTCTCTATGAGCTTACCTTCACACAGAGCTGAAAACAAAATTGGATTAATAAAACGAAATGCCTAATGACTGTTCTAAGTTCAGTCTTTTAGATGGGACTACTAAGCAAATTAAACTTCAGAACTGATGAAAATTACATGTTGGTCCAAAATTTCATCGCTTTAGAACAAGAATGTATTCTAATCATAATAAATGTTGTTGGACATGAATGAATAATCTGAAAAAAGAGCTACCACTGGATGTCTGTCTGCATTACACATTTTTTTTTTACCCAAATACACTTGATTTCATCAATGAATGACCTGATCATTAGCTGAGATGACGCACAGCTGGACTACAGGATTGTCTGTGCAAATGTATGCGGTTTAGTGCTGTAGTGTGGTATGACTTGGGCTGTAGGTATTCTTCTGTTCTGTTGATTTTTAGAGTGTTTTGGAGTAGTTCATAGGTGTTTATGTCCATGAATCCATTTAAAATTTGTTTCTGTTAGTTGAATGTATACAGGAAACACACCTGCGCAGTACTTGAAGAGAGCTGAAGAACATGAGAAGTACATTAATGCAATAATAGATACTCATTATTTATATTTGATTGATTCATATTTTGTCTCAACTACTCAAGTCTTTGTTTTGTACCACAATGCAACTGCAATATACAGCACTTTAATGAAATAAACTGTTGCTACCGCAGCATTACAGTAAATGCATATACCAAATGATGACCCTTATGATGACTCAGGAAGCGTGTCCAGCTTCTTGAGATGATTCAGTTGAACATGGGATTGATTTAGAGCCCTGCAGTGTAGCTGAGAGAGTGCAATTTGCAGTTTATTTTCTGACATGATGGTGGATTTGTGTGTCTTAAAGTGTTAATCCTGAATATACTGTTTGAAGAAAGAGCAGCAAAGGAATTGTGTAGAGTTAAATTATCTAAAATAAAATATCTTTACTTTACCTTACACTAAAAGTTATAGTTTTTCCCTCTACTACACTGTTTTTGGAGATATGATATATGAGTGCTTGGCTCAAATGGAATTGAAGCATCTCACTGGGTTGACATGAAATGGACATGAGGCTGCTTGAGACTAAATGACCTGCAAAAGTGAATGGTGTAACATACGTTTGACCAACCTGGCAAGCACAACACACTACACCAAAAAGAGTCAAGACTTTTAATGCTACGCCGGTAACAAGATTAAGCTTGTATAAGAGCATCTGACAAATATATAGAAATGTAAATATTTGAGACTAAATTGCTCATAAATAGGGCAGGGCTGCTTTCTTTTAATGCTTTGCTATTTTGTAAAAGTCAGTGTTCATATTGTTTCAGATTAAGAAGGGTTTTACAGCAAAGTTTGTAGAAGTGTGTCCATATGACTCCATGACATTCATATTTCTGCCCTTATGAAACTATTGTGCCAAGTGGACTGCATGGTGAATGTAAAGAACACCAAGTTATCAGTATACCACAAGTGCAAAAAACATACTCTTTCACTGGCTAGGCCTATAAAATAAGTGGAATGCCGGTATGTTACTGACCCGAGCTGGGTAAAATAAGCTGATAAGCAGGTCAAGAACATCATGACCTTCTAAGGTACACATTGCTTGTTAAGATTCTCCACTGGAAGCCATTTAAGATGGTTTAGATTAGTTTAGACAGAGCTGGAGGAAGAAGGCCCTCGAAATTCTCCATCCGCATCTCTGTCTATGGGCACCTTATAGTCTCAACAAACCTTGCAAACCTGTTTTGTTCAAGATTATTTTTTATAATGTCAAAAAAAGGATCACAACAGTGTTTCAAAAAGTGAACCAGCGGGTTTCGTACACCTCAGAGGATAAGTGTCCTGTGTGTGGCTGCTGTCTGTCCCAGATGGGAGGCGCTATTTTGTGATACAGGACAGGGAGTTAGTAACAATTAAATAAAAGAAAACTAAGAGAAATTAAACAAAAAGCATTGAAAATCAAATATTCGTTCTTTAATCTAGCACATAAATACTATGCGCATATACCAGAATCAAGTATGTCAAAGTAATAGACCCTAGTGCTGAATTAGAACACTTAAAACACGGCAAGAATGATTTGTTAACTTGTCCTTGTTCAGTGGCATAAAAAACAACATTAAAGGTTCTGTGCTGAAAATGAAATTTTATTATTTATTTTAACACAGTTAAAAAAAAAAAACACCTCTGTGGCTCACCATGCAGCAGAGAGGATGAAATATCTCATCTGAAAGGGCTGGTGGGCAAATGAATATCATAAGCTATGTGAAAATAAAAATGGCTTTTAAAATGCCTGATTGTGGCTTTAAAGCTTAGAGTGATGGCTCCCTGCCTGTGTTAAACTGGCACTCACAGACATGAATCAGCTCCGCGAAGGTCCACTTTAATGAGCACAAGGCTGCACCTTTACTCATTAAAGTTCAGCAACTGAGGTCTATTAGAGTTTGTGTGTATGTGTGTATGTGGGGGGGGGTTGGGGGGTGGGGGGGGTACCTGGTGCTGTTGATGCAAATGAACAGCTGTCTTTGCATCGCTCCGCAGCAGATGTCCAGCTCGGAAGAGAGAGAGAGAGTGTGTATGTGTGTGTGTGTGTGTGTGTGTGTGTACGTATTACTTCAGAGAGCTGTCTGTAAACTCGATTGGCAGCACAGTTTCAAACAGTCTCCCTGCAGCAAGAAGGGCTCGCTGGGCATCTGTGCCCGGATCCGTGCCAGCACAAGTATGCGTGTGCCAGCACAAAGATGTGTGTTTGTGTGTGTGTGTGTGTGTGTGTGCCTTATAGTTGACAGGTGAGGACAGTTGTTTGGCACCGGTGCCACGGCCCTCGACTATGACCAGTCTCCATGACGACGTGGGCCCCCAGCCCTGCATGGCTTCCATCCCTATATGAAACTCACAACAGTCAGATAGGAATAAAAAGCCATACAGGACAGCGGGCAGGGCAGACAGGACAAAAAAGAGAGCATCCACAAAAGGTAATAACCAAGGTTTTCATAAACCTGGTTATGTGGTCAGTTCAACTAGCTTTGACACATATGGATGGGAAGTTAGTTTAGACCAGTCGAGTTAGTCCTGATAAACCCAGCAAAAAGGTTAGGCAAGGTTGTTCTGGTCTAACTAGTCCTGATAAACCTGCTTAAGAGGTTAGAATAGCATATTTTGGTATAGCTAGTCTTTATAAACCCAGCTAGTTTATTCTAGTTCAGTTATCTGGTACAAGCTTGTTGTAGTTCAGCTGGATTTAATAAACTTGGCTATAAATTTAGGCTAGTTTATTCTGGTCTAGCTGGTTTTATCAAACATTCTAAGAGACTAGGGTAGTTAATGTTTGTTCAGCTAGTTTTAATAAACCTGGCTGAGAGGTTAGGCTTGTTTAATCTTGTCCAGCTAGCTTTAATAAACCTGGCTGAGAGGTTAGGCTTGTTTATTCTGATCTAGCCAATCTCGATGTACCTGACTATGTGACTGGGCTAGTTTAGTCTGGTCTAATTAAACTTGTCCATCTTTAATTTCACATCTGGCATATCACATCATGGCAAAACTGAAGGTAAAATGGATGAAGAGGTCTATATAATATATTTTTATGTTCATTTCAATTGCTATGTCCTCCCACCCCAACACACAGTTTTTTTTTTTTATCTAACCTTGACAAATCCCATCTCAAACTGCTCATCTGGAGGGTTTGCTCCAAGGTGGAGGCTATAGGAGGGAGCTTTAAAATGAAACAGAGGAGTCGGTGCTACATTTCTATGCAGTTCAGATCTTTTTGCATGAAAAAACACCCCTGCATGCACCTGTTCCCCCTGCAGTGTTGCTCTGAGGCGACGTTCATTAACCTCGTAAAAAAAGCCTGCGTTTTAGCGCCCCAGGCGACGCGGCTCGGTACTGCAACTCCGCCGTGGTCCACATGGACAGAGATGGTCTGGACGATCTCACCTGCTTTTTCTGCTGTTATACCCACCACCACCATCACCCCAACGGGGATCCGAACGCAGCTTGGCACGAACCACACACCACTGTCTACGTTTTCAGGACGCTGCTTCAGCCAAAGCGCAGCGTGCGGCATCTGATGATAAAAGCCACACACACACACACACATACAGCGGTTATAGCGTCCACACACATGACACATGTGATCAAAAGAGCCGTACGCTGCATCAGAGAGTGGTAAAGCACCTGTAGTCCGTCAGTACCTGGATGAGAGGTTCTGAACCGGTGTCTCCGCTGTCCGCTGCGTCTCTCCAGTCCGTCCGGCGCAACAGGAGGCAGGAGACACCGGAGGAGAAACGAGGGGAAAAGGGTAGCTTTAAGACAACAAAACTGTACCTGCTGAGACGAAGCCATAGCCCGGGCTGGGGCGCGTGCACAGGTCCGCAGAAAAGCTCCAAACTGCGCCACGTCGTTGCTGAAATGCCGGGACCGACGGGTCCGCGCGCGCTGCAGGTGCTTATATAGCGGACGGCGCGTGCCCCGAGAGGAGGGGGAGTCAGACTGAGGCAGCAGTTGTGTGTAGGGTCCCAACACGAGGACGGGAGGTGTAGAAAGTTGGCTGCGAGAAACATCGGAAAGGGGTGCTCCACTGCCGGCTTTTGGAGGGTCGCTGCGCATCTGCGCGCGTGCGTGCGTGCGTGTGTCCTGTTGTGTAGGTGGTGGTGGTGGAGGAAAGAAAGCCTGGATCCCCCCTACTCCTCCTCTTCTTCCACCTCCTCCTCCTCTCACCGCCTTCGGGATAGCCAATGGCGAGCCGGCACAAAGAAGGGACAGGGGACGGCGTTACCTGAGCGCGAGACGGAGCTCCACGCGCGCGCGCGGTACGGGGTCTCTAGCAGCCTTTCTGTACATACATATACATGCATACTCTCTCTCTCTCTCTCTCTCTCTCTCTCTCTCTCTCTCTCGCTCTCTCTCTCTCTCTCTCTCTCTTACGCACAGTCTCAAAGCACTGACATTCTGCGCGTGGAAGAGTAGTGACGGAACGCGAGGAAGGACGGGAAGAAGCGCTTAAATATGCACGCGGTG
The DNA here is from genome assembly GCA_037576975.1 of Alestes dentex. Lineage (NCBI taxonomy): Eukaryota > Metazoa > Chordata > Actinopteri > Characiformes > Alestidae > Alestes > Alestes dentex. The sequence goes on along the minus strand of JBBIGA010000016.1, from coordinate 14,533,280 downwards.
TGTGTGCGTGCGTGTGTGTGTGTGTGCCTGCGTGAGTGTGCGTGAGAGCGTGTGTGCACGCACGTGCACGTGAACTCTTTTTATATTCACGATGCTGAAAGCTTGCACATATAGGTATATGTTTGTGTGTGTGTGAGGTGAGTGTGTGGGTGGGCGTGTGTTTGGGCCTTTGTGGGGGCCAGATTTTTCACACGAAAGCAGGAACATTTTGAATTTGGGGACTAAAGGCCATGTTTATACATGCCTTTTTGTTTATATATGCCTTTTTGTATATAATATATGTTTGTTTGTGTGTTTTTGTTCAAAAAATGTGATAAGGAATAGGAATACCCCACAAGAATAGGAATACAACATTGTGTGTGAGAGACGAACAGGTGCTTGTATGTAACTGTAACTTTTCGTTCCATACTCACCTCACTACTTCTGAGTGTATGTGTATGTGTGTGTGTGTGCGTGTGTGTGTGTGTGTGTTCTGATCATCTTTTTTTATTTTTTTACTTTGCCAGGCGCCTGTTCTTCATGGTTGTCCTAACGACACACACTGAAAGCCAGAACCCTTGAGACAAAAGGCAGCCATCTACAGTGAGAAGGAAGAAAAGCAAACTACTCCAGGCTCCAGGGCTGTTCAGAGCGTGAAGGGCCCCTGGGCTCCTCATTGCATTCCTCAGCGTTTCCTCGTGCCCCTCCACCTCACGTCACTGGAGAGGGGTGGGGGCGGTACAGTCCCCAAAGCAGAGCTTTATTTTCTGTAGGCACTAGTACAGCCATTTAAAGCAAATGTCAATGATGTCACTCTTATATCTGCCTCCCTTTGTTGGGGTGGTTTTGCATTGTGCCAACTGAAAATAATTGTTTGGACTCATAAAGGGAACTATGGAGGAGGCCATGCTGGCTTTGTTAGTCATTTTTAGAACTGGAAAAGCAAAAATGCTGATTGTCCCAAAAGGCCAGTACCAGGAGGATTCTGTCAGCGTCTTACTGGCCAAGTCTACCATTTTTTTCTGTCTGAAGTAGACTTTGTTTTTTTTTTTCTTATTTTACGCTAAATCCAAGGGTCAATCCTTTCATCATTTCGCACCCTATTGACAAGATTAAAACCTCTGACATTCTCCGCAGAGCTATGTGGGTGCTTCGGGCATAGAGGAATCATTAGGGCTCTGTTATGACAAATAGTATGCCCTGAGGCTGAGCGTTTGTGTGTGTCGGCAGATACATCAGCATTTTAGACATGGACACACACACACACACACCAAAGAGCTCTCTGGGGGTCTGTATCATACCTGTCAACATTGGGGTTTCAACATTTTGACAGGTATGATTTTCCAGTTCTTTCCAGGGTTGTTGGAGGGTTGGGCAGTGGGGCATGGGGAAATATTAAAACAGGAAGACAGTGGGAAATAATTCTATAGTACGGGATGAATCCAGATTTGCAGGTCTGGTCTATATCCGCTTGTCCGGCCTTCGGAAGTGACCTTGTGACCTTACCTGAAGTCTTTGTCATCTACATTTAACAAGGAACTGAGTAAAGGATACAGCCCTGACTGATATAAGCCATGTGTTTTTGCAGTAATAGAGCAATAGTGGGAAGTCTAGCACACCAAGGGCCTTCAAACATGAAAAAGTCTCGGGTATTGTGTCTTAAAGAAACTCATGTCTTGTATACAACAGGACACAACCAACCTGTGGTCCTACCTTGAGCTGATAAGAAATCCTTTACAAGGTTTGCTGGTCCACATCACTCCAACTGGAAAATCTGATTCATGTCTATTACAAATATTACAGTATACAGTATGACACAGAGCTAGGCGGCCTGGTAAATACACCATGGAAGTTGCATGGAACACCCAAGATTTCACAAGGGTCCCCTCTTCCCATCATGTCAAAGTAGGTTTTGATAAGAGGATGAAGTGCAAATATCATTCTAGTTATGAAATTGTCTATAAAATACATCTCCAAAACTTTTGTCAACCTGCTCAGAGCACATTTACCTCTTCATTAAGGTCGGGGCACAATGACTTACTGTCAGTTATAAAAATAATCAAAACTTTGTTATGCAGCTGAAAACTGTGGGCATCCATTTTAGACAACAGGGTCTGTTTTCACAAACCCCCTCAGGAGCATGAGTACTGATGCAGAATCAGTTCTGTGATAATGACAGTCATAAATACAGAGAAATCTGTTCCAAGATCAACTGCTTTGTGTATACTGGTGACAATGTAATCAGAAATGACTGCCTGCAGGAGTGGTTTTCTTCATTTTTATAGCTCACAGAAAGTCATACTGTGCCTAAACCACATCGACAAGTCTGCACCACCTTAATGAAAAGCTGAATGTGGTTTAAATGGGTTGAGAAGTCCAAGTCAAAGTAAATTTTGTCATCTCAGCTACATACATGTATACAGTGAGACAAGACGGCGTGGCTCCAGATTTTACAGAGTACAAAAAGACACATAGAATACACATATATAAATAAGTTTTGGACTCAGACATGACTTGGTTGATGAATGACCTCTGAGGTTAGTAGAAAATCATTAAAATGAGATTTGTGCAGTTATATAATTTTATACCTTGACTTATGGGAAACTATGAACTTTAATTGGTGATATATTTCAAATCAGTGGCTCATATTACAGCAGTTGCTTGGTTAAGGCATCGCAATAATGAGTAAACAAAGCAATGACATTTTCATTTCTTTTTTATTCAGTGACAATCATTTTCTTACAGGGGATGTTACATTTTTTACACTGTCCCATAAGATCCTAGTGATGTCACTGGCTGGGCCTCAGAGACAGTGAGTCTTGATTTACTGTCTTCTTTCGCAATGACTTTATAATGAGACACCTTTCTAAGTTTAGTGGTTTGCAGTCCAGTGCTTTAGCCCATTTGAACAAATGATTGTCTGGCTAAGTAATGGCATGGTTTATGTGGCAGAGAATTATATGAGAATGGTCTGAAAAGCCCTGGTTGTAATAGTCTTAGACAGAAATCTGAGGAAACTGAGACAAAGCAAGGATGAAAAATTGTAAGAGCTTCTTATCATAATTCAGTGCTAGTCTGGAACAAAACACAAACAGTCTGAGAGAGAGCCCCCTGCAAAGCCCCCTGACTGATTGGAGTTGGCCACAGTGGGAGAGCCAGTTTTAGACTCAGCGCTGCTTTCATGGCTGCACCTGTGCGTGTATGTGTGTGTGTATGGGGGGTGGATTGAGTGGCCGGCCACTCCGACGTGGGGAACAAAAAGCGAGGGGAGAAAAACGTGCGCGTCATCTGGTCTGCAGCGAGGCACCATGGCAGAATTCCCCGCTCAGCTCTACGCCTGCCGCTCCAGCACAAGGCCACAAAGAGGTGCGGAATCAAGCGGGATTTACCCAACAAAAAGCCTGCAGCCACCACACACGCACACACACAGGTAGCATGCGCACACATTCCAGAATTACTGATTCAGCAGCTGGACCTGTTCTTGTGGATGAGTGTACACACGCCAATGCACAAACACGCACATTTATGATATACAAACATGCATACAAAGGACAACACATGGGCACACACAAACAAGAAGAAAATATGATCACACAGAAACAAATACACACACGCATACACACACACCCAAACAAGAAGAAAATATGATTACACGGAAACAAATACACACACGCATACACACACACACCCAAACAAATGTGTATCTTCAGCTATCACTGCATTAGTATTCATTGACATCAAATACTTGGATAATGCAGTTGTGTACTTTTGGGTGAATGTTTATCTGACCTGTTGACATACTTGATAGAGGAATTTTGAATTTCAATTAGAGATTACAGTCTTTGTGCATTTCCATACAAACAGAAATGCATATCACACACACCACTGAGTGCTTCTCATTAACCCACAAATGTGCAATTTCCCCAGAATTATACTGAATATTTTGAATCATTGAATCTACTTTGATTTCTGTCAGTTTTTAATAAAGTAACAAACAATTTATTTTTTATTAACTGTAACAGATGAAAAAAAGAGCTTATTACTTATTACAGCTTTCACAATTCCAACACTAGGAGGAAACTTGCTGGTTAATTAATTGCAGCTAAATGAAATGCAGCTATTGTTGTGTTCTTTTACCATTTTACATTGTCATCTTTATTCTTATATTTTATTAAACTAAGGCTTGTGAGTGTGTTAGTCAGCTTATTCAACAAATGTAAGTTAATGCTCAAGGTAAGCAAATTAGTTGCAAATTAGTTGCAGGTTAGCACTCCACTAGTTATTTCAGTTAACAATACTTTTAAAAATAATTTCCCTGCTTTTTTTACGTTCTGCATAGTGAAATCATTGATACGCCAAATGACTCAAAATATTAAATGGTGCATTGTAAATAAATTCAGCTTACTGTGTTTCAGCTTAACTTTTGAGATTTTTTGACAGTGGTGATGATGATGGAGGAAAAGCTGTTACATGAAATTAAATGGTCATGCTGTCTATGTTGTTTTTATTTTTGAGATCTGGCTTATTTATTTACAGTTTTGCCCAAATATATCTTTGTGCTTTGCCTGTAGGTGGGTTATATATGATTCTGTGTATAAGGCATGTGCATTTACATGAGTGTGTGTGCGTGTGTGTGTGTGTGTGTGTGTGTGTGTGTGTGTGCATGTGTGTGTGTATCCCTTGCTGAGCAGGCATTGTTATTCAGCGTTGAAAATTGAACTAAATCTAGCTGACCCTGTGAATTTGGAGCATGGAAGCCACTTAAAGGGACACACGTTGAAGAATTTGTACATTTTCACCACACTCTTGCAAACGTCACTGCAATCATTCTATGTATGTCTGTGCAAGACATACATAGAAACCAATGTCAAATGGAATACTTTTTAGCCACAGGACAGTGTGTGTGTGCATGGCTGGGCGATTTTGCTGTAGATGAATGTCTGAGAGGAGGTGTAGTAGGGGGTCTAGCATTGCTTTGATCATTACCGCCTGTGGAAGACAGGTTCTGACAGAGAAAAACTACCCCCTCTCTCTCTCTCTCTCTCTCTCTCTCTCTCTCTCTCACACACACACACACACACACACACTCACATCTAAGAAGTTTGACTACAGTTACTTTGGCAGAAAATGTACTTCTGTAGAGTCCTGGAAATGGAATGACTTTCCCTTCAGCTGCTGACTGTAGGCAGTAACACAGTATTCTGTCCTCTACAGTACACTTTTAACAGTGGTGTGTTTCTTTTGCACCAAATACAGTCAGAACCTATTTTTCAACCTCTTTTTAGCGCTTCAGTTTTTCAATTGAACCGTTAAGATTGATGGTGGGATAAGGACACACAGTATCGCTGATGCAAAGCACCATGCTTATGAAATACTGTAAGCTGTCTGAATGCTAATAACACCCTCGAGTGGGGAAATGAGTGAGTGAATGAATGAGTGAGTGAATGAATGAGTGAGTGAGTGAGTGAATGAATGAATGAGTGAGTGAGTAAGTGAGTGAGTGAGTGAGTAGTAAATCAGGTGAGAGTATGAGTGAGTTTCAAGTCAGGGACTTCAAAGAACCCCATGAGGTAATTTGCATCTAAAAACATGATTCAATGAGTGGAGAAACATAGAAAAGTGTAGATGCTTCAAGACATTTACTACTCATAGCTGGGGGAAAGATTTTTCAACAGGGATAACTGAAAACAAATGTTAATAGGTGAGAGGTGGGTACATTAGAATTGTGGTTGGGTAGTTTTGATTTAGAATTAACCTGTTAGTAAATACAGAGGTATTGCTAGAACACCATTCTTACAACACAGACAACTAAAACAATAACTGTTAAAATATAAATATGATGAATACAATTTAAATACAATACAATACAATACTGTTTTACTATAACTGTAACCTATTCATTTATGTGATGTGATGTGTCATTTTGTTCAACACCTCGGGGCTGTAAACCTGCAGCCAGAGGGAAGAAAATGAAACTTCCCAAAATGTGGGAGTTCTCCCTTGAAACTGAACTAGCTATTCGCTTGTCTTCAGTCTTATGTCTGTTGCACTGTGTGTACTGTGGAACCTGAACTTCGCCATTTTGTCTCTCTGTATACTTGTCAATGATTGAGACGACAATAAAGTTCCCATTGACTTTGACTTGGCTTGGCTTTAGCTGTCTACTATACAGGGCCTCCAGATTAACTTGTGTCTCACCAGTCAGCCTACTGGACCACTTAACTATTTAATTAAGTGATTTTTTTTTGTTCTTTAGGTAAATGTTTTTAACTCATTTGAGGTTTAAATAGTGTATCTTGTGAGAAAACATCTCTCCCTCTCTCTGTGCATGTGATAAAAAGTGGACCTGCTGCAAGTAGATCAAGGGCATCAATGCCTGATCAGAATAACAGATGAATAGATTTATTTATTATCTTTATTACTGTAAAGAGAGAGAGAGAGAGGCCTTGGTGGCCTTGGTACTATATGATACAATTAAGAAGTTAAATTCCTACCATGCTCTATGACATGTACAAAAATTGTCCCAGTTTACCTCGATTTTGGATCAAGATGGCAAGAGGAAAAGGCCTAAGTGAATTTTTAAGAGGGTTCATTTTTGTAGAACAAACAAACTTGAGTCACCAAGACCCCTTTCCACGTTTTTTTTTTTTTTTAAATCTCTTTGCACATCCAGTCCCACTGTTTCATCCTTATCTGTTGGCTGATTTAACTTCCCACATACCCGAATACCTTTGTGCTCGTGATAATTGATGTTCAACCTGCCACTGAAGTTCAACCTGCCATTGTCTTTAAGAACAGCCGCACACAAACAGTGTGTGCGTTTACTCTGAATGTAATTTAGAAGCATATACAAAACACACTTATGTGCCATTTCTCACTCGTATCATTTGCAAAAACATAACTGGGGAAAAATTCTGCTTTGACAGCCATTTCTGGTTTAAAAAGAGCCTGCCTAATATGTGTGCTTTATGTTTCATGCTTTGTGGTATGACACAGCATGCAGCACGCTAGCCAAGGTTTAACTAAAGTTAACCTGATGCAAACACCACATAATCTCCTTATAACATTCCTAGAATGCAGTGATTCACAATATTGTACATGAATGGCTGTGCCCAGAGTTGGCTTCTGAGGTTACTTTAAAACGTGAAAGGTGTTCCATTCCAATAGTACAGTGTCACCACCTTAAAACATTAATGGTGTTTCACTCCAGCAAAACAGTGTCAGCACAGTGTCCATCCTTCCAGTACAGTTCCAAAGACTTATAGATCTTATGCTACAGAGCACTGAAGCTGTTCTGGAAGTTCATGGTGTTCTGATGTCTTAATAAGGCATTGTATAGATGATTACTCATCTGTTTATGTTAATGAGGTTTGTTCTGATTGGTGGTGTTGCCTTCAAAAATCACCTTCTGAAAGTTCATAACAAAATCCCCAGTGATATCTGCAAAAACATCAGGACATCAGGACAGTCCCGGAAGGATGCAATGGCACATTTGGCCCGTGGCAAGCAGAAACAGCATTATGTTCAGTTGTTTCCCCAGACCTTCCACTCCAGTAGCTTGTGCTACAGAGTGCAGTCTAATCACTTGAACAGACTAAATAAACTGCTGTGGCGCTAAACTGCTGTAGGCTGAGTGGCCAGTCATATATAAATGTGTTCATGATTGTGACATCACAGGGAAAGCAATGAAAAATAATTTAATTGCATGTAAAACAATTATACATCTGCATGTGTGCAACAAACCAAAATTTCACTCTGAGCTTGTCTCTCTCTCTCTCTCTCTCTCTCTCTCTCTCTCTCTCTCTCTCTCATACACACACACTTC
>JBBIGA010000016.1:14495471-14518657 GCA_037576975.1 Alestes dentex | reverse complement strand
ACGCCCCCTCGTCCTCGTGCTGGGTTGCTAAGCGCGGCACCCAAACATAAAAAACCCAGCACGAGTTCGAGGGGGCGTGGCGGACGAGGCCCGGACATCACAAAAGTGAAAAAAAAATGTGGAGGATTTAGCACGGGGTTTCCGCGATGAGAAAAAATCCACGATGGACTGAAGCCTCGACTGTGATTTTCTGGGTGAAAATAAGTACATATGCAACAAAGAACACACTTGTAAAAATGCAATGCCTTTTTAAAAGTTAAATGTAATGCCCTTTTTTTTAAGTTAAGGTAGCCTAAGGCCCCATATATACATGTGTCCCTTAAAGACATATTATAATGTATTTTACTGGCACTTATTTAATTTAAGATTTACTTCATGAATTTAGACTTTTTAGTTGTTTAAAGACTGTTGTTCTCCTGTTTGTATCTTAGTTAATTACTGTTTATTGAGTTAAAATCAGCATTTAAAAACTGTTACTGATTAAAACAAGTGCGCAGCACAGACGAGGCTAAGCGGTCAGGTGTGTTAACATCAGCTCAGCGGGTGAACATGGGTCATATGGAATACCAGCCACCTGTTAACTTCCTCATAGAGGGAGAGAGAGAGAGATAAAGAACTTTCCCTGGCAGGACAAACAGAGCATTAACTGTCAAGCCATGTCATGAGTCAAAAGACTAAGCTGTGTGTTATTATTCGGAAACATTTACTGAGTCTTTGTTGATCTCAGCAGCAGCAAATGGGCCATTTGCCTTGAAAAGACCCTCTTCCGATTACTTTATATTGCAACAAAGAGGCTTATTTACCTTTATTATATAAATCATGTCTCTTATCTCCTCTCTCTGTCAGTACGGGTCCAATCTGCCCTCACATCAGTCACAAAATGCGAAACCGCACGTCCATCACCCGTACCACAGAGCTCACAACACAAGATACCACAGCACACTGTGTGTCGAACATGTGCCCACATAACTGCCACATAACTGAGTGTATCGTTCTCTCACACACAAATACACACTCTCTATCTAACCCATACCACCACAACATCAAATAACTTTCTGTCCAACAAACACACACACACACACACACACACACACACACACACACACTCTTTTAACCCCCATAAACTGTTTGGACCAGGCTCATCAGAGCTATTGCCATGGCTACAGGACCCGAAAAGCTGGCATCACCTCAGATACCTCAACCAGATAATCTGAACTCTGTCAGAGCAGATTGAAAACACACACACACACACACACACACACACACAGACGGTCAAAGCGGAAGGACATTGACTCACATCTGAGTATGAAAAGTTCATCTGGTTAAATGCAGGGCATCTGTTCAGAGACAAAGCTCCCATAATAATTGTATATCCCATAATAACTTGTAATGTGGATCAAGTATCATAATATAGACTTAAAATGTCTTTCTGGATATTTTATTCAATAGGAATTCATTATATTTGTTCAGTGGTAATATTCTACATTGAGAGTTACATCTATTACATTTAAGTATTCATTATATTTCACATGTTTTTTTATGTATTTGTTATAAGTTCTAGTCTAAAGTTATTTGTCTAGAGAGGAACTGTGAATATTAATTAGTTAATTATTATTGATTTTACACACATTTTTCTTCAATCATTGTATTCTATATACTTCCATATGCTACTTTTATACTAGAATGCTCTGTTCATCATTCTTGTAGTTCTCTACTATTTACTTTAAATGTGAAGTTGCACAGCACCAGCACATTAGAATCAATTTACACATGTATATTGAGGTGCCAACATCACTTTCTGTGTTTTCCTTCAGGGCCTGGAAACAGATTTAAGAACATTTGTGATTACTCTGTCCATTATACTCTGTCCAGTCTTACTCTGTCCATTAAAGCACATGATCAGATTCTAGTGGGTTTGATCTACTCATCAAAAGGGGACATTATACCATTCATGTAGACATTTAAAAGAGTCTACTTTACACTGATAGTATTTTGGAAGCATTGGAAGCTATTTCATATTGCTGGAAAGGTTCTACTTAATCCGTGTTTAAATACACTGTACCCTATTGTGTAAAACTGGGCAGTGTGCAGTTTTCCCCAGAAAACAATTCTTTTACAATAAACGTGTATTTATCGTCCAGTACATAGTTCTAATCAATGTTTCATTACATTAAATAAGGTGTGCTGCCAGTGATAGGATTGAACAAATCCATGTGAAGACTGGAGGCATTCTGGAAATCTGGAATCAAGCCTTTTTTAAATTAGTTCACGGTAGCAACTACGAAGCCAAAATACCCTTATTGTCCAAATAAATGGTTTTAAGCAAGCTATTTGCTTAGGTTCCTCAAACTTTTACACAATATAATAAAAGACAAATCTGAAAAAAAGATACTTTGGTAAGAAATACACACACACATGCACACACAGAGCGCGCGCACGAGAGAGAGAGAGTTAGAGAGTTAGAGGGAGAGAGATTTGTGGACAAATTAAAAGACAGATGAAGATCTTTTAAAGTTCTGTGAAGTGAGATTTAACCGTGTGTTGGGATGTGTGTGTGCTGGCATGTATGTCAGTTTTGGAGAAGGTGTGTGTTACTCTTGTAAGTCTGTGTCTGTGTGTTTGGCGTTTGGATGGAATGGATTATGGGATTACGGTCAGGCAGGTCATGTGACATGTGTGGTCTGCAGTGACCCTGCTTACAGCCAGATTACCCTGGTGAAGGTGAGGCAACCTCTCCTCTCTACCCTTCTGTTCTTCCACCTCTCCATCACTCCATCCGTACTGCAGCTTCATGCCCTCCCCTCCTCATGGTCAGATCCAATTTCCTGCTGGCTGCAGCCGGACGGACTGCTACACCCGCGCTCTCTCACCTGGAAACATTTCTTTTACTCCTCCTCATACAGAGGAGCCTTTACAGCTACTATCATCACTCCCATCACCCTCTTGCCATACACCCTGAAGGTAAGACTGACCTTTAAGTGCCCTTTATCCATGCCCACCTCTCTGCTCACAGGACTTCTACCAAAGTTATGTTGCACTGATGGTAAGTCAAGGCTTAGTGAGGCAGATCCAGCCACTATACACATTAGAAGATACACAAATATGTTGAACAGTACCAGACAAGCTTCAGAACGACATTTCTGACAACTCACAAACAGAATAAGCAATTCACTGTAATATGCAGTTACTCAGTTGCACTCTTTAACCCCAATTTGAGATTTGACAGTGGTCACTCTGTGAGCCACACAGGCCAGTGGCACTAAAACTGGTCCTCAGGGACCCCAAAACGTGCCACATTTTTGCTCTAGTATTGTGCTTTAAGCATTATGAGAAACTGAGCACTATCTGGGGGTCCCTCAGGACTGAGTTAAGAACCACTGAGGCTGTGAACTGAAGAGTTGCTATGTTGCAAGCGACAAGTATAGAAAACAGAGCAAGATTTGTAACGTGTAGAGATAGTGGTTAACAAAACTTTACAAAAACTTACCAGTTTTCAATTTGGTTTTAGTAAGTATCTTTATGTGGTGTTGACATCATGTGGAGGCTCTTTAAGCACAATGCTCTTGAACTCTCTTTGGCACTTTTATTTTCAGTTAGTGGCTTCGCTCCCTTATTATGGTTGAGGAATGAGCTGCCCTAAAACTATCACAAGCAACAACAGCAGCTTTCTAGGACATGAGAGAGTCTGACTGCCAAGTTTAAAATGGGATGAGAAAATGGCTCACAGAGGCGAGATTTGCCACATAGAGATTAAACTCTGTTCTCAGTTCACATATATTTCTCACTGATCATCCGTTTATGGTTCATTAGGTACACTGGCGCAAAAAGTGTCGGTTTCAAATGATTTTCCTTGTGAGACACAGGCCTGTAGGCGTGAGCAAAATAATGGACTTACTTTAGCGTAAAAAACTAAGACGATCAATCCCATGCGCCAAATTTAGCAATGTCTTTATGGTCCTAGACACCCTGAAAATAGTAAAGCCTGAAAACAGTAAAAAAAAAGGTTTTAAAGGGTTTAGATTGGTGGGAAACAGAGCAGAGATAATCTGGTTTACAGAGAGCTGAGAAATGGCTGAGTGCCCGAATTTTCCTCGAAACAGCACGTTTCATGATTGGACTCCGACTGCAACTTTCTTAATGTAAAAACCATAAAGAAACATGAGTAACCTAGAGTGAACTGAATTATTAAGTACATTTAAAAATGCTTTGTTTACAACTACGGGGCCTCTGTTTGAAACTGTATGCTACTGCACTACTGTGATACTAACATATCATGCTGGCGCCCTCTATCAGTGGCCTGTGTTAGACCCACAGGGAATTACTGGACAACATTTAAAGAGTAATTACCGTTGAGCGTGGGCAGCACTGATTAATCCTGTTAGGCTACCACTAATTATCTTGTAGCAGTGCCCCCTTGCCCTTTGCTTTTTCTTCTTTGAGAATAACATTAATTAGAATCCTGTGAAAGTGGAAAGGCTCCTTATGTTTTAGATAAGCGTCAATGGGTAAAAATGAATATAGAGAATCCATTATTGCGTTTGTCTTTTTTTTTTTTTTTATAAATATAACTCAAAAAAACCCCAAAAACAACACCTATCCATGACATTGCATGTATCTTGTAATGGCAAACTGATAAACAGAAATTGTCCAGAATTATTTTCCTGAAATGTTGCTGTTTTGTAAATACAAGACTTTTCGACAGTGATGTTATGTTGCTACTGCAAACAGAGATAAAAAGTCTCACTTTTATAAGGAGTTATAAAGCAAAAGGGGTAATTCTAGCTTTTTTCAGCCTAAACATTTTTCTGCCATATCTGTAACATATAGACAATACCTTGGATAATACTTTGGATTTTTGTGTACGGAACAGAAGCTTACTGACTCATAAAACACTTATAATAGAAATCCACGGGCAGATGATGAAACAGCTTCCCACTGGCAACTGTTATGAGTATGTTTCAAGACAAATGGTTTTCTGTTGTTTTTTCCAGCACAAGGAAGTGCCAGTATGCTACCGACAGGACAAATACAGATTAGGTTAAAAAAAAACACTGTCTGGTCTTCCTCAGTAATTCACAACGGCTTAAGAAGTGAAGTGTAAACATATATTAACTGGCTGTGTATTTTTCAGGTGATGATGGTTGGAGAGTGGGGATGAGGAGCCATGATTTACTCCTTAATCACTCTCAGACAGCCCCTCTCCCTAATTCCTGTCCACCTGCTCCTGTCCCTGTCCTTCTTTGTTTGTCTGAGTTTCTGTGGGCCGGCCCGGGCTCCTCTCTTGGCTGGACAACCCTTTCTGGTTCTGTGGGGTGTGCCCAATAAGGACTGCCTAGGCCGTCCAGACCCAGCAGGTTTCGGGATGGAGTGGGAGGGGCGCGTGGCCTTATTTTATGAGGATTCCCTCGGACTTTACCCGTATTTCAATGCTGAGGGTCAGCCGGTCAACCGTGGGCTGCCACAGCATACCAGTCTGGACCTCCACCTTCAGAAGGTGGAAGCAGACCTGACAGCCACTCTGCCACAAGCAGGAGCACCTGGGCTAGGTGTTCTGTGGTGGAATGAGTGGGCCTCCCAGTGGAGCAGGAACAAGGACAAGCAGGGGAGGTATCTAGAAGAGTCTCGAGGGCTGCTACGGGGATTTTTCCCTGACTGGAGTGCAGAAGAGGTGGAAAAATGGGCTCAGGTAAATCTACAAACTTTGTTTTATGCAATATCAAGACCAATGTATATATTTGCATGTATGTATTTGTGTGACATCTTCAAAAAGTGCTTCTCCAGTCATACTTATTCAAAACCTATACAAATAAGACACTGATATGAATTCCTGCCAGGTGGACTTTGAAGCGGCAGCCCAGTCCATTCTTATGGAGACCCTGAGAGAGCTGAAGAGGCTTCGTCCGCAGAGGCTGTGGGGTGTGGCTCCATACCCAAGCTGTTACAACTCTGACCCTGCCCAGATGCAACTGGCCAATTACACAGGTCGCTGTCCGGCTGCGGAGATGGCCCTAAACGATGAGATGATGTGGTTATGGAAACGAAGTTCAGTACTCTACCCAGTACTCTCACTGGAGAAACTTCCTGAAGGGACCAAGGGGGCATGGCTTTACACATCCAATCAGCTCCGAGAGGCACTACGAGTGGCAGCTCTTGCAGGGTCAACCTCTGATCTTCCTGTTTTTCCATTGGTCAAGAGTGCATACACCTCCTCCAGTACATTTCTCGCTGAGGTAATAACTAACTCCACCACATTTTATGTGTACAGTGTAGGCCTACAAATGTTTTTGCATACCTATATACTTCTAAGTTTTTGTGATTTTACTAGTATTCAGCAGATAGTGTGTGAGAATGTTTTACTATGTGTATGCAGTGTACACCAAGGATGTTCAGTCTCATCTACAAAGGGCTGACCAGATTCTACATCCCTCTTGTTCTCTCTTAAAAATAATGGTGTGTGCAGTGATGCCATTGAAGAACCACCTTTGGTTCCTTGAACAACAGTTCAGTGGATGGTTTGCACATGACTGGGTGCGTGCATAACAGAAATATCTGTATCTGTGGGTGTGTGTGTGTGTGGGTGTGTGTGTGTGTGTGTGTGTGTGTGTGTGTGTGTTTGTGTGCGTATACATCAGACTGACCTGGTCAACACTATAGGAGAGAGTGCTGCTATGGGTGCAGCAGGAGTCATCATCTGGGAGAAGTTCATTGCTGCTAAAACACAGGTACCACTCCAACCATTCATCTACTGATCTATTATACTACATTCCATCAAATATGCATAATATACCTACATCTCCCTATGTATCCATTAGAAGTCCTGTTCTGAACTTGGCTCATATGTGCGAGAGGTCCTTGGCCCTTATGTGGTCAACGTAACCACTGCGACACGTCTCTGCGGGGTCTCACTTTGTCAAGGGCGTGGCCGCTGCATACGCAAGAAACCAGAAGATCCTGTCTACCTGCACCTTCCCTTCGCCCATTTCCAGCTCCTGCCCAACGGGGCTGAGGGAATCCGGGCAACAGGGGAACTTCCTCCAGCCTGGTTGGACATCTGGAGGCGGGATTTCCGCTGCCAGTGGTTTGAAGCACTGGAGGGAGCAGCTGCTGATCAGGAGTCACGGGGGCTGGACATTAGAAGCCGAAGGCCTCCCCCCACAGTAAAGCCACCCTCCAATAGTGAGCAGACTGAAAGTACGGTAGTTACTGCGACCGCTGTCACTGTTGCCACTGTCACTGTCAACAGCTGCCTGCCTCACAGTGTGCCCATTATACCTCTGTCTGTGCTGCTGTTCATCAGTCTGTCATACTTGGGACCTTTGACTTGCTAAGCACAAGCCGCACAAGATGACTCTACTGGCCTTGATTCTGTGAACTGAAACACAGGAGATTAGGTTCTTAAGATCTATGTCACAAATCAAATGACTGTGAGGCGCATAAATGTTTGAAGCGAGAGCCTTGAGAGAATTCCTTAATGTTCTGCTCAGTGAGCAGTGATTAATTGCTATTTAAAATTGCGATTTTACACTGAGGGCCTGTTATATTTTCTCTAAATGTTCAGGCATTTGGGAAATGCTGTTCAATGAGGAGAGGAACATTATGAGGAAGATTTAATGTCAGGTTTTCCATTTCACAGCAACTTTAGCTCTCACACAGTGAGTGAGGTTGCTCAATTACTTGCACAAACACTCATCTCAGTCAGAGTGGACTTGAGTGGGTACTGACCTTTGACTGTTTGTGCTCCTCTAGATGACGAGTCATTTTTAAACAGTGTAGATATCACACAAGTCTGTGTTCGTGATAAACACATCACTGTGCATGCAGCACACATTTCTGGGAATGAGAAACAAGCAAACAGCAAACAGTCTGTAAAACCTCAAAGCGCACCTATATGTTGAGTGGAGCAGATAAAATGGACAATCATTGTAGGTGTACTCATCAGTACATCTGACCTGTACAAAGATTAATGTTACTAAGTCACACAAGGCAATACAAGGAATATTTTTTGCATCAGTCATCACATGACTGTGTTTGGCAGGGTGTATTGTCTTATATATCATGCATCAGTGGCATAGAACAAACAGTGTGAGATTCACAATGTTATTCATTACACTAGCAAAGTTTCTGGTGCCTCTAAGGCTTGCCAGTGCATCATTGCCTTATCACACAGGAGCAATCACTAGCATTTGTTACCTGACCTTCATAAACTGACATGTGTTCTTGGCTCACTGCTGCTCTCATGTTTATCAGAAATACATGTACAAAATTAATAAATACCATGACACATAAGACACAGAACTGACGTCAACAGAGAACTGAAAATAGTGAATGTCATGTGACTGGGGAAACTCACTCAGAATGTTAAGATATGCATATGATCCTGCCTTCCTTCCAAATGAAACAGGTGATAGACTAAGAAAGTGGATTGAATGAGGCCTTTCAAATTACTCTACATTTGTGCACAAGGAGGGCATGTAATAGGTTTAAATCTTGATAGAGAAAACATGGTTTAAAGCAAAATCACATCAAATCCAACACTATTTCAATTAAAATGTAGGTGGAGTACTGGGCTGGGTAAGACAGGAATTGTCATTTAATCAGTAATTCATAAATATGTAATGAGAGTGTCTCCATTTTGTACAATGCTGTTAAATCAGGCCAAACTTGTTGAGACATGATATGTTAGATTTTTTTTTTTTTGGGGGGGTTGTAAATTACAATATAAGGGAAGAATTTAGTTGAAAAATATATATTTTTTTAATCACGCCCCTAAAAAATGACACCAAAGGATTTGTGCAGGATGTACAGGATGATGTGGATTAAATGAAGCCAACCACTTCTGTGTTTTATCGGAATGCCTTATTAAAGCCCCTTACTGGTGAGAAATTTACAAAAGAAAAACATCTGTTAAAATTATTTTAACATGGTAGAATTGCACTCTCTGATTTTTGTTGAATTCTCGAAAAAAACACCTCATGGCAAACAAATGCTACATCTTTGCTTCTATATTTTAGAAAAGCACATTTATCAACTGTGATACTGCTGATTCAGATGGAAGTGTTAAAATGTACCTTTTATTATGCATGATATGTTGGCATTTTCTATATGATACATTTTGTATTAATTTGATGCAAAACTGTTGCTGTGTGCTATTTTAGAGACTAAAGGGCATAAATGAGGATTACAAGTAGACAGTGAAAATATGTGGATGGTAACAATGTAACACAATCTGTAAAAACAATGATTCAGTCAAGCTCTCTGGTTTGAACAGAAGTAAAATAAATTACATTTTTGAACACCCATAATACAGTGAGCACTACACTACACTGTGTATTTTTTGCATTAATTTCTTAGCTTCGCAATTAAACAAAATATCACAATAAACACCATTAAAGGCAATAAGCAGACAAAGGCTAAAAGCTTTTAATAATACCATGTTTTAAAAAACCATGTTTTACGTAATTAAGAGCGAGCCAGCATGTGTACTGATCTGTGAATCTTTATCGGAACTCGGGCCTATGTCTGAGAATTTGAAGAACCGGCCCCAGACGGCCTGCATCTATCGCCTGTGTGTGCAGGTGATCATAAGTTGTAAACAACATCTTTACTGGAGACACAGAACTGCGCAAGGCAAATTGCAAGCAAATTGTTTAAAACCTTTTAAGTGTGTTGATGGGTTTTGCTTGCAAAACACTATATGCCATCAAACGCAAACAAACATTAATCTCGTAAAAAGAGAAAAGAATGACTTGTTTCCGAACAATACTGGTGAACAAGAAATCAGTGTTTTTGGATTAAAGGCTATTTGTATTTAAATGTTTATTTTGTGCTTACTGGACAAATATTATCATCTCAGATGCGTAAACCTTTGCACAGTACTGCATGCCCCACTGAATTTGACACATCTGGCAAAGCGTAATAAAAACGTACGAGTGCTGACAAAATTCAAATCTTGATTGCTTTTTTCAAATCTTGAATCTTTTTCTCTTGGAGTGAATACATAAAATAAATATTTTGTCAAAGCGGATACTGTGGCCTCTGAGTTTATAGCTGCAGATTCCTGGGGCAGATAGTGGTCATGGGTAATAATGCTATTCCAGCCGTGTGATATTGAGTTACATACAGAGTTCCATAAATGCAACAACCTGTGAGCAGGAGCACGTTCCGACTTGACTTTAAAGAGGTCTTTAACCTTACAAACAAAAACATGTACACTGGTGTTTATATAAACAAAAGTAGCACATGAAAGCATACACAAAGCTCTGTGTAAATAAACACACACACACACACACACACACACACACACACACATACTCTTCTCCGCACACGTACACGTGTGGATGCCACAATGTAAAACATGCGCCTGTGGGCTGGTAGGACAGTGATAAGTGTATCATCAGATTTACTGAATGTTGCAGAGCCGGTCAGCCAATCCCCTTCACCTCTATCAGCCCATCTGTCCAAACTAACCCCTAATCTCATGTTTAGTCTCTGACTTATCGGTAATCTGGGACTGAGACACGGATCAAGCCACGTTTACGGTGAAACGGAGCCTTCATCTGCACCATCTGCTGCGCCAGCAAGCGGCACGATCAACGCCAAAACGATTATAAACAATAAACAATGAACTGTGGTAAGAGACATCTTGCAGTAACTCTTACACTCTCGAAAACAAATACGCGGAACTATGGGCAAGGCCTAAGACATGCCGCGCCAAAAGAGTTATAAAAAAAAACAGTTTAAGATTTTCAAAGGTGCTGTACGCTATTGCACTGAATTAACCTCTTTAACCAGGACCGGGACTTTTGAGGGCCCATGCTAGTTTATCATTGAATAAACCAGCAGTAGGCCTGATAAATGATAAAGTCAACACTCTTTAAAAATAATCTCCAAAAAAGTGCCACAAATAATTAAGCCCCTTAAAGAACTATACCCGAACGAGGTGTTTGAGTGAGAAAAAAAAAACAGTTAGGTGCAAGGAACTTACACAAAATGAAAAGTTCTTTCAAGACAGTTTACAACAGTTTCAAAATGGCCCTTCTGTATTTTGTACTGCAAGAAAACATTTCTTCACAGACAACATATATTGCGTGGCTTTGTGCAACGCGATTCAGTCTAAACACTGTGGTGAAAACAGTCAAGCCAGTGTGTGAGCCACTGAGTGATTCACTATGTGGAGGGATGATTGAGACCTCTAATACCAGCGTGGGCTTCTCTCACCGAGTGCCTGGGGCTGCCAGCCTGCCTTAATCTTCACAATGCCGAGCAAGGACACAATCCTTCAAACACACACAGTCATGTTTAATTAGTGAGTTATAGTGGCGAGGGCAGTGGGCAGAGGCGGCAGTGAGCTGATGGAGACTGAGCTGCAAGAGAAGTTCAGAGAAGGACACGTAGTAAGAGCTCACCTGCATTTTACCAGGAATTCAGCAACTGTTCTTTTCTGCTGGATCAGCGCTCTGCCTCGTGTTCTCAGACATGGTGCTTAATGCTGACTTCCAGATGGGCCAACCTATCCCGAGACTGACCATGCCAAGGTGCAGGTCAAGCGCAAGCAAGCATCATGAGGGACCAGAGGGCATTCAGGATAGTTACTGTAAGTGTCCATTGGTCATACATAAACACACCACAGCACACAGTGTGAATAGCACAAAAATCTTTCTCTGCATTTAACCCCTTCACCAAGTGAAGCAGCAGGCAGTCAGGAACACCTCGCCCAGGAAGCAGTGTGTAGGGATGGTATTTTGCTCAAGGGCACCTCAATGGTGCCACTGGCAGCCCTGGGATTTGAACCCATGGCCCTCTGGACATAGGGGCAACTCCCTAACCACTAGACCACCAGCTGGTGACAGCCCTTCTTACTAAAAACAGTGCATGGCCACAACTTACTAAGGTACTGAAACTGGGCCTTAATGCATGGCCACAGCTGAGTAAGGTGTTTAAATGAGGTAGTTGAACCGTGGCCATGACTTGACACAGATCACAGATTAATTATCTCCGTCCCACACCTCAGTAAGTTATAGCCACAAATTAGGATCCCATTCCCAGGCGTAAGTGTGATTTATTAAGAAGGGAACAAAAGAGATAGTGTATGTTTTGTTTTTACTGGGCAACTATATGGTTACAAAGTAATACCAGAGTGTCAAAAATATTCAGATTCAGATTCAGATTTTATTTGTCACATACACCATCATACATGGTACGACATGCAGTAAAATGCTCTTTGCAACGCTCGGCTGTAAAAACAGTATGACAGTGATGGATAAAGTGCAGGTGCATTACCAACAAGACTGATTGTGTTGACACTATAAATGCAGGTGTTACATGAATGTATGAGGTACATATGAGAACAATATGGGGTGGATTATTCATGTGGTTATGAATATAATATGAAATACAGCCACGAGCGGCGATGAGCAGGGTCCAAGCTGTTTGTGCCCAGTCCTCCAAACCGCAATGCTGACAGGTTAGAACGCTTTGAGCTGCACAGGCCGTTCATGAAGTATACCTCCCAGTGGCCGACGTTCACGACACTTGGCACATGTTCTTGTGCTTTTTCTCCAAATTACATTCAAATTGAAGTATGGTGCAACACCGAGTTATTGCTGTAGAGAGACAATATTTCATATGTTTCTGGTATTTGCAGAAATTGACTGAAGTGATGGTACCACAAATTGTAATTTGTAGCGTCTGAATGTTTTACAATGAGAAAAGTGAACGTGTTATAGAAGTCATTAAGGCAAGAGCAATTAGAGCAATTAATTAGCATTAAGAAGACACTTATGGTCAGTTTCCCAGACAGGGATTAAGCCTAGTCCTGGATTAGGTAGTGCTGTGAATAGAGATTTTCCATTGAAAAGGAAAGGGTAGTCCAAGACTAGGCTTAATCCCTGTCTGGGAAACCGACCCTGAGTGCCATTGATGTGAAATCACAAATGACACCCATTAAAGGCAATAGCCACAGATATGATTTTAAATGTCTATTTTTGGCAAAAAAGAGCAAACCTTAGGAAACTTGGCGTGCTTATTCTAGTGATGACAATATATAAACATGTTCATTTTGAGACACATGTGTCTTGAAATCCCAAAGGTATCGTTCAATTGTTTTCTGTGTGTAATTTACACATGCATTTTGGCCTATCATTGATTTATTCTTTGACAAAATGATACAAAATTTACAAGGTGTTGAAAGGCACAAATGTGGAAGCCTTTCACATATTTTTCTGTAATCAGGATTTATCGTTTCAGAAATTCCATAATTGAAGTGAATCAGAGTGAAGTGATGTCACAAAAACCCACAAGTTGCAGTGTATGAAAGTTTAACAATGAGCGGACTGACCATTTTATGCAAGTGTCACTCTTTTATCTTGAACGGACCATGAACTAGACTGGTTTGAAGTGTACAGGCCATGGAAGAAATATACTAACAAATGCAATTCTCTACTATAGTGCCCCCCATTGGCTGATGTCAATGAAATTTTGCACACATCCTTGCGGTGCTACATTATATATTTGTACCAAAGTTGGTGCAGATCAGACCCAGCGTTAGCAATTTGGGCCCAATTCCGTCACATTCATTTGAATGTACTCGCTGGTCTTGGCCATGCTGTTCAGAAAAGTCAAAATGTTTTTGATAATGATTTGATTTTGGCCTCTTTAGACTCATGTAAGACAAGAATTGTGAAGATAGGTCATAAAAGTACAAAAGACAATTTTCTAATAATGCAAATTATGCGCAAAGAAAGTAAGTTATGAAAAACATTTCCAAGGTTTTAAAGTTGATATCCATCAGGGGTGTATGCAAGTAAGTTGTTCTATTTCTGTGTCTCATATGTCATGATTTCTGTTCGAAAAACCATTGTCACGTTGAATATGTGCTATAGCGCCCCCAATGGGCAAAGTAGATCAAATTTGAACTGCATCATCTAAGCTTGTATGTCAACAAATGTACAACAAATGTAGCAGTTTGCGAATCATCGGCCTGGAATAGCCATGATTTTTGCCATGTAGAAATTTTTGCGCCCCTTTGGCTGATATTGGACATGTATTTCATGATACGGTTGCATGATGTCACTTAATGTCTTCTGGTGTGGAATGCAAATTTGTGAGCTCATTGGCCACACGGCTGGAGAGATAGAGGCAATTTCGTGCTATAAGTGGTTTGTGACCTGTCATAGAGCCACCAAGTAGTAAATATGGATACAAGTTCAGGGTACTGCTGTTGAGTGACGCGTTGCATGGATTTACAAAATTTGGTAAGCATTGACCCAAGGGCTTATGAGTAATTGCAGTTTATCTTATTGTATGCAAAACCAACAAGCTTAATTTGCATGTGGCGGCCATGCTGTTTGCAAATTTGTACATGTTTTTGATCATTATTGACAGCGAGTGTCTTGCATTTCCAATGAGACCACAATTGTGCAAATTTGTCGAAAAACCAGGGACTAGTTCCCAAAAGTCGTTTTTGCATATTATGCAAATTAGCAAAAAATCTTATCAATGGCCCAATCAGTGGGTGTGGTCTAATTTGATTCGGCTGATGCCAAGGACTAATATGCAACAAAAATTTTGAAAATCAGACCTATGGTTCAAAGTTACTGAGACTCAACACAAAAGTGTTTGTTATAGCGCCACCTATTGGGACATTGGTGTGGCTGTTGGTGCCTGACTAGCGGTTGGAATACAGCATGTACCTGCCAACTTATGCTTTTTGCTCACCAACGTGTTTTGAGGCAGAATGAAAGTAAAATCTGACTAAAAACAATACGGATCCTCCGCACTGCCTGCTTGGACCCCTTATAAGAGTCACAGTTCCAGATGTTGCAGATATTAAAGAGCAGGTGCATAATCATCCTGAAGATAATTACAGAGTCCGGATCTGCACCTGGTTCAGGGCTCGAACAGCCTGAGGGAAGAAGCTCCGCCTCATTCTCTCAGTTTTGGCTTTAAGGGAGCTCAACAGAGAAGAGAGTCCATTGTTAGGATGACAGAGATCTTTCATAATCTTCCTGGCTTTAGTTTGGCTCCGCTTGGTGTAGACGGACTGTAGGTCAGGAACGATGCGTTCGGACAAGCGCACCACTCCTCGAAGATCTCGTCTATCCTGCTTGGTGCTGTTCCCAAATCAGGTGCAGATGTTTCCCGTCAGGATGCTCTCTATGGTGCAGGTGTGAAAGTTCTTAAGCACCTTCTGAGGTAGGTGAGGCCCTGAGACGTCTTAGGAAGAAAAGACGCTGACGGGCCTTCTTCACCAGTGTTAGTGTGACAGGTCCATGACAGTTTCTGCGTGATGTGAACACCCAGGTACCGGAAACTCTCCACTCTCTCCACTCTCGTCCCTCTGATGTAGAGGGGCTGTTAGTTCCTTACCTGCCTCGTGCTGAAGTCCACAGTCAGCTCCTTAGTTTTGCTGCCACCAGTTCTCCAGGTTCTTAATCTCCTCCAGGTAAGCCTTCTCTGTGTTGTCAGAGATCAGGCCCACCACAACAGTGTTGTCCACAAACTTGATAATGGAGGTGGAATCTGACGTGGCAACAGTCATACGTGTACAGCGAGTAACAGTGTACTAAATATACCAAAGTAACAGTACAAAGCTTTGCTTGATATTTTCCTATCTTGTTTCTTTCTAAAGAATTAAACCATTAGTAAAACCTCTCTACAGCACTTAGAGAACAGTGGAATTTCCTGGCCTAGCACACCATACGTAATCTTAAACTCTAATCATTTAAAATACTTTAATGATATAATCATTTTGTATCAGGATTTTTCATCAGTCATCCATTGTAGGCCAACTCTGTTACCTGAACACATCACCACTAATATATCTGCAATATACCACAAATCACACATTCAACAGGACTTTGAGTGACTTAGATATCCTAGGAAATAATCAAATTCTCTTTTTTCCCCCCAGTAATATTAGATGTAGTGAAGAGGTCATTCTGAAAGAACGGCCCTGTTGAAAGTCAATGATTAATTTAAAAACATTTCAAGGAGATAATTACAATGTCCTTGATGTGCTTATGCCACAAGCATGAGAGTTAGTAAACCACATTTTATTTACTAATTCAGTACTAAAACTCAACCCTGTTACTTATTTAAACTACTAAAGAAACACCCACCTCACATTTTTTGTGAGGTGGGTGAACAAAATTTATTGCTTCACCCCACATGCCAATCGTCCAAAATATTCTATGCATTTTCCATACAGATTGAGAAGGCTGGTGGATCAGATCAATTAAAATTAAGTATGTAAATGAATAAGTGGTGTACAACTGGAGAACAGAGAACATGCACTCTTTCCAAGGTTGTCATTAGTGTGATGGAATAACTTTAATATTTGGATATCTATTCTACAGGAAACAAGTGACTGACATGTTATGACATGAAGTGTGGTGGAGCTAAGCCTTCATTAAAGTTTCATTAAAAGTTTGAAGTATATGAGTGGGTGTAAACAGACAAAATGCTATAATAAATACACTTCTGTTTAGCTATGCCATTATTTGAGCTTAAGACATGTTATAGAGGCAATTTTAAAAAAGAAAGATGACTGACCGGATCATAAATCATTTCTACCTATATTGTCAGTGGAAGATGCCTCATTTGTTTAAATATGTAATGCATGTGGACATGGATTTGGAAGTCACTAACAGTCAAGAGCCCTAATAACCAAGATCTCATGAATGCATGTGTTTGTAGATAATACTTTGATAATATCTCTTTGAAAGTTGTAAGTTCCTAAATATTCTATGATTTAATATACGACATGCTTTATTAAAGCTTTTAATTAAAATGTAATCAAAATAACGTTTAAAAAAAAAAAAGAGAGAACACATTGAAAGTACACTAACCTCACCGCTCCAGTGTAAAACTAAAGCACACGTTAGGCACCAAAAGGGTCTGATCATTTCCATTTGAAAATGAGATTTTTGGCAGAACCATCACTTCTGTGAGCTTCAGTTTAAACATTACGTACTTATAAAATGTTCATACCTGACACAAGAAGACCACCTTCCTAAAGGTCACTGTCAAAATAAGGCAAAACATTTTTCTGGATCACTCTAGTAAATTTATTGTTATACTTTCTTTAAAACATACACTGATGCCAGACAGACTGGTTGATAGATCAGGACTGAAGAAGCAGAGATGCAAGGAGACAGACAAGAGGACTGGCAATCAGGGCTGGGGAGAGGAAATGGACTGTCCTGCACTCCTTTATTTAATTCCTCTACTCCATTCTGCCTTTTCTCTCTTACTCAGTAACGTGAATTTCTTCAGTCTGGGGGGGGGGGGGGGTCATTCTGACCTCCTGGCCATTCAGCCCCCAACCAGTTCTCACATGCCAAGAAGACTCATCAAGACTGTCGCCATGGCAACATAACGTCCTCAGCTCCCAGGGCGATCAACAGACATACGGATAGTACACGTGTGTTAGAAGCATTCAGCGGACACCGTGGAAATAGAACTTGAGTAAAACAGGGATACATAGCATCCAATCTGAAGACACACAAAAGAACAGAGAATGGCTTCTAGTAATTGTTTCTGTATGGACAAATACCGACGCAAAACGTTTCCCCATCTCCAATATGAGGCCTTCATTAGCTAAGAGGTGATACACTTAACATCACCAGTTCATCTTAAAACTGGCACGCACGCACACGTGCACACACACACACACACACACACACACACACACGCACGCTCACACGTGCTCACACGTACACACACGCACGCTCACACGCGCACGCACACGCACTCCATAAATAGTCCCACAAATTCTACTGATGCATTCAGAGAGAGAGCAACTCTTTGTGGTGATAAGTATGTCGGACGGTGTGTGCTCACAGAGAGGAGTCCTTTTTTCTCTCCCCCCGACAATCATCCTACAGGGGGGAGGAGCCACATAAAAGGGGAAGGTCTAACAACAGGTTGTCTCCATAGAAACGTGCTAGAGCAAGGCCATCTCTAAGGGGAGGAGCGCTTGCAGAGCATAGCTAGGAGACATGATCATTAGCACTGTGATTCGGTTGCATGATAATTAGCAAACTGTCTGCAGTGGGCGGAGTTTCATCACAAAGCATCTCCAGGAGCTTCTGAGTCATCGGGGCGCGGCTTGTTTCCAGTGTTTACTTGCAGATGGCTTCCAAAGCGTCCAACGTACGTTTGATGTCTCTGATTTGAGCAGCGAGCGCCTGTATGGGCTGCATGGAGCGATCCAGCTCCTCACACCGTGCCATCAGTGTGTACATTCCCTGTATACATGCATGCAGACACACACTGCGTCAGAAAATA
Source organism: Alestes dentex (assembly GCA_037576975.1). Classification (NCBI taxonomy): domain Eukaryota; kingdom Metazoa; phylum Chordata; class Actinopteri; order Characiformes; family Alestidae; genus Alestes; species Alestes dentex. Next base: position 14,500,369 of record JBBIGA010000016.1, on the reverse strand, counting down.
CTGAAAGAATAAAAAAATGTTTGCATATACAAATATCAAATCGAGCACTCACACCTTTATGCTCATATCCACCGACTCTCCCAAACTGTCCACCGAGTCTCTGTATGTCTGAATATAACCCACACTCAGAGCCGTCATCTACAGAGAGAGAGAGAGAGAGAGAGAGAGAGAGAGAGAGAGAGAGAGAGAGAGAGAGAGAGAGAGAGAATACAAATAAATACATCACTAGGCAGAGTACCATTAAATATCATTTAGACATACAAAAAAGTTGGAATTATTATTTTTTAGAGTGTGTCTACACTGGACATCAGTGAAATGTATTTTTGGCAGTAGCTTGTTCTTAGTGGCTGAGGCTAACAGCACTTGCTGGGGTATGAGGTGTGCAAAAGATTCAGCCTCATGCTCTACCCACAGAGGTACACACACTGTCTGATGTAAACTGCACACAGATTCTGATCTGCATGTCAGCCAAAAATACGAAGCAAAGTTTCTCACAAAGCAGCTTTCCTTCAATTTTAGTACCAAGAATCAAAACTGGTAGCAAAAATCAAAATGTTGAGACACTTATTGAGTACATACACAAACACTTTGATTCAGAAGTGGTGTTTAAGCAACTGGGAAGAAGTTTTTATCAGAGTGAGGAGTGTGAGAAAGCTCACATTCTGGATGGTTCCATTAAGGCTGCGAAGCATCATCTCTACGCTGTGTGCAACCTCTTGTGTGTGTTTGTGCAGGTCCAGCAGAACTGAGGGGTCTATAGGGGGTATATCAGCCGGCCGACGCAATGAACCACGACCTCGGACCACCGGTCCTGAGCAGTCCGCTGCGTATGGGACACAAATCAGAAACAACATAAGCAAGTCTATTAGAGATTACGATGAAACACATCTTGGTATGTCTTTATATGTCATGTAATTTGACTGAATATGTTTAGTTACACTTGTGTAAATCTGAATTTTAGCTGAACTATTCATTAATTGTGAATATATATCCAGTTCACTGCTTAAAAAAAACAATCATGCAGTGAGTTTCAACACACACACACAAACCTTCAATGCAAAAACGTCACAAGCACAAATACTCACAATCAGTGTCGAGGCTCGGCCGGGAGCTCATTTTGATCTTCTGTTCCAGGTTCTTGGTGATGAAATGTGTGAGATCGCCATCATGGCTCACAGTTCCCTCCAGTTCCAGAGCACTGGAGATGGTGGCTCTGCGGCCCTCTGCCTGGCCTGCTTTGGCCCCTGTGCCCCGGGTGCTGCCTCCATATGCATCACTGATGCCATCCAGACTCTTACTGTCCTGCATGCCTCGCACCACACGCTCCCGGTCTGGTGCCGAACGCACTCGCACCTCCGCCATTACGTGTGCAGGCTTCTGCCAAACATCAGGCTCTGGTATCATCGGAGCAGGACCTGACCCAGGTGGAGGGGCTGGGACCAGGGGTGGAGCTTGCTCAGGTGGAGTTGAAGATGCAGAGGGGGCATCTTCAGAGCCTGAATTACTGGGTAGTTCTGTGGATGGAGTTCCTGAAGTGATTGAGTCCTTGGTGGGGGCCTCTTTCACTTGCTAAAAAGAAGATATACTCATTTCAACAGATTTCTAATAAAAGTAATAGTTTGGCAAAAATCTGATTTATTCTTTAGCCCAAATCAAATGTTTAGACAAATTACTTTGTGTCCAGATTTTGTTTCTTTCATTTTGTACTAGATATAAGTTAACAAGTAACGCAAGATTATGTAAATCAATTAGATTTGAAACATTACTGTCTAAATCATATACCTGCCTAAAGCCATACTGAGTTAACTCATTACAAGACTTAAGTGGTTTGACATGGTATGACAAATAAAAATAACACATTGTTATATGTGGAGTGACAAGAAACTTGTGTTTTGCTCAAACTATTGTTTGAAGAGGAAACTGGCTTGATTTTATTCTACAGTTTGTCACTGACGACCGATGAAAACCACTGGCTAAATTCAGCCTTCAATATGGCTGCTACTGCTTTAAGCTATACGATATTATCCATATAGATAACAGTATATCATACAGTGCATTCTTGTTTAATAATGTGGTTTGGCTCCAGTATCAAGGATGCAGTCTGCACAGTGCACACCTCATAGCTCCAGTGGAAAACTAATGATGCAAGCTGTGGAATCCAAACACTGGCTGATTTTGTGGTGAAGGGTAAATTGCAATTTAGCCAAACTAGCCCTTTGAATAGACACAGCACTTCTGACACACAATGTAGTTTGTATAAGAAATTGTCATAATATAAATACATACATTGTGTGGGACAACTGCACACCGAGGCTATAGTTTAAAATAATGGAATCAAATGTATACAATTTTCGTCTTTACTCAGATTCAGTTGATCAGCCTAGACATGCTTATTGGCCATGTTTTACTTCTTTGTTTTCAGAACTGAAGCTGTGAGGCTAATGCTACTAACACCAGCCAATATTCACCAATTTTTTTACCCTGAAAAAATATCCCAGCACTGATTCAGTTTTTCAGTGTGCAGTAAGGTATACTGTGTCCCAAACCACATGGACAAGTCTGCACTACCAAATGAAGAATTGGATGCAGTGTAACTGGGTTGAGGGAAGTTTGGACATGTATTTACTGTATAAAATGTAGCCTTGTAACTCCATTTCTAAAGTAAAGACGCAAAATTTGAACTGCGATGATGTTTTGGCTGCTCAGCTACATCGGAGGTAAGTGGAAGTTTGTGTAAATTTGAACTGGGATGTTTTGCTAAAGATTCTGAAGTTGTTATTACTCTGATCTTGCAGATTAATGTGACGTCGGGATCACATTTCACACATCATAATGCCAAGAGTCAATTTCAACACTGTAAAAATATGCATCAGTGTCGCATTCTTATCATGATTATGAAGCATGTGACAACAGGGAGGGTCATGGACTTTAGGTGACGTATCAGTTTACTCAATAGTTGTAATTATCTTGATCTCAATCAGTGCTTGAGTTGCACGTCTTAGAAGATTGGATTAAACAGGCAAACAATGTGATTCAGGCCTCACCTGCACGGAAATGTCTGCAGTCTGCTGACTATCCACACACATTTTTACATGATCATCTTCTCTTTCAGTCTCCACCTTCTCCACTCCCACACAGCCATCATTAGGCTGTGCATGCGCCAAGTCAACTGTGTCCACATTCAATCTGCTTTCCGACATTGGTTGTGAGTGCGATGTGTGATCAAGCAGTAACTCGTCTGTGTGTGGCGGGGCTTTATTGGACGTGTGTGCGTTGGTATGAGGTGCTGAGGAGTTTTTGTATGTTTGTCTGCACACTGGGTCTGTGCCATGGTGTGTATGTGTTTGAATCTCTGTAACAGTTCCTTCCTGTTTATCTTGATCCAGGCAAGCATCTCCATCCTGATGCTTCAAGGAAGTGGAGCCATGAGTGCTCATCCAATGGCAGCCCTCGGGAGAGTCAGAAGTGTCCACCCCATTAGTTGCCCCCTGCACATCTTGGCCAATCCCAGAGGAGTGGCTCATCCCTCCACCTGCTGAATGAGACGTTTTATCAGCTGCTATGCTCTCCACATCTTCTGTGTAAGCTTAACACTGTAATTCTACAATAGCAATTTAAACCTACAAACCTAGGTATTAGGTGTTGCACAAAAAGCAATCATAATAATTCTTCTCTCATCTGTATATACATAACAAGAATGCAAATATTTAGTATAAAAGAAACAAAAGAATCTGTCCATGCTCATTTGCTCACTAAATGTCTTCAACTATTTAAAAAGGGCATGGATGGTCATATATCACTACAGACAACTGTTCCACTCCTCCAGAGTCCAGTGTTGGGGAGATCTACGCACTTCTTACAGACAGATGGTATTGGGCATGGTGATCTTGGTGTCAGCAATGGGGTGCATTTTAAAGTGAACCTCACCTACGTACAAAGAGTGTATAAGTACCTTTTTATATTGTGAGTTTCACTGGCACGTAAGTTCTTTCTCTCGTTTTAGACCGTGAATCCCCTCACAGCTCTCAAAGCACATACTTCGACAGCGTAACCAAAGCATAACACACCTCACAGCTAAGCACAACGTCAACCACTGTGTTTAGCTGTGCATGCACCGCTAGTTGGTTACACCACTATAGTCTGATTCAGGCTAGACATTCGGAGGTTCTGTCTTAAAATAATATACATTTATGCTGTCTCATATATGAGCATTTCTTTCTTTTTTTCGTATTCAGCCAGCTGTCTGGTGGCATCAGATTTAATTGAGGAACTGAAATCATATGACGACGACACACTCAGTTAGCATTAGCCACCAAAACTGATTTACACAAACCAGCTATATTTACTCTCTAGTTTAACTAATTCACTGCAGCTCAACACAGGGACTGCAGAGTGATCCCCCGCTGGCTCTCCTATTTACACTCAAATGTAAAACTTAAACGCTGAGTATGGCAGCTCGAGTTTTGCTATAGCAGTCATCTGACGTTAGCCCTCCTCGGCTAGCTGTAGCTTTAGCTGCTTGCCGTGGGAAGAGGCTGCCTGCAGGCCTGAAACATCTTCCCTCGGAGAGATTTGACCCGGGCGCCAGTGACAGTCTCCTCCTGACCCTCTGAACATGTTAATCTCTTTGCTAATTCCACAAAATCACGACATACAGCCAGCGCCGCGAAGAATAAAACATTAATATTTACCTCAGCACTCCTCTCCTCAGGATGAAGGTTGCCAGGAAACTAAGTCCCTGATAAATATCTGACGTGTTAAACAGCAACGGATGAAACAATAGTTCCGCACCGCATTCTGTTGAAAGATAGGTTGTTTTATAATAAATGATTTATAAACAGCATGTAATATAATTCTATATTATTTATACGAATATATGTATATATAATTACTATATA
>JBBIGA010000016.1:14443305-14454530 GCA_037576975.1 Alestes dentex | reverse complement strand
CAAGACTGGAAAGGCCTTAAACTCATGGATAACTAAAAATCAGTTATAATATTGGTTAGTAAAATTATGCCACTACACAGGTATGTCATTATTTCAAATGCAAAACAATTTAATAAGCGTCATGTATTAATTAGTGTATTTATGTGACTTCAGTGATGCTAATTTGTATTAGTACTCTTATGTGTTTGCTACTGGAAGAAGTATATTGACTGTACATGGACTGTACATTTGTTTTCACAGTCCTTTACGATTTGAACTTAAATCTTCCCGTGCTTTCTTTTTGTTAAAAGTGCATAGCAGCTGTAAAATATACACTGTTAGTTTGCTGTATCTGTTAGGTGCTGGTACAAATCAACAAAACAACATTAAAGTATGACCAGTTGCTAATCCGACAGCTCATTTAATCTTTTTATTGCTGTACTTGGTTCTTAAAAGTAATGCTACCCTAGGTTTGCCATTGTTTATTGTTTTTTTATTTATTGTTCTCAACCCTCTTATCCAATGTGATGACCAGTCACTACTGCATCTGCTAAATATTTCAGTGTAACTTTAGGAGAAATCTGTTGTATCCTGATTTTTTAATATAAGTAACCTGAGCTACATTAAAGCCTACATTAAGCAAACTAAGCTATGTGAACCTAAGCTACATTAAGCTTTATTAGGTCCTACATTCATTATTCTTGCAGTATTAATAAAATGTTCAGTAATGTCAGTCTTCAGTCCATTACTGTTAAACAGAGCTCATTCACCAACAAAGTAAAAGCCAGGTTAAAGCCTATCTGACTCCAGGCTAGTTGTAATTCAGAATGTTTTGTTGGTGTTTTTATCATTACCCACTGTGGAAACAGGCAATGCGTGTCTGTAGATGTGAGTGTATGTGTGTGTTGGGGGGCGCATGAGTTTGATTATGATAACTTTGTTCTTGAAATCCTTAAAGATAACATCATGATGTTCGTACCATGGCAGGAAATGTGCAATGCCACACAGATATCCTCCATCCTACTGTCCTGAAGTCACAGGTTCCTCCCCTTTGACTCACACACACACACACACACACACACACACACACACACGCATACACACACACAAACACACACACACACACACACACACACACACACACACACACACACACACACACACACACCCACGCCAGAGAAGCCTTCAGGAGTGTTAGATAGGTCATGCTGTTTAAAAGGCATCAGCACTACCCCCAAATCTAGTCTGATGTAATAGAACTTGCTGTTACTCGCTTCTTCAGAGGGAAATCTGCCTGAGTTCTGAACCACATCCCTTGGATCAACTGGGTAAGTGTGGGTTATTTATATGTATTAGCTGAGGCACTTGCAGCATTTCAAGCAAATCTGATGCAGGATGTGAAGTTTTTTTGTCTAGTTCACTGTGGAACTCAGAGAATACAAGTTTGAGGATGGAAGGCTTAGTTCTTTGGGGTTTAACTGTCCAGCTAGATTTAAAAGAACACAGTAAGTTTTCGTTTTGTATTGCTTAAAAAAATAGCTTCTTCCAATTGTCTCTGGAGTTTATAAAACCCACGTTGTTCTGATTTATGGTATAGCTTTGTTTAAATTTGTCACATTCAAGTTTTTCATCCATATTAAGAAATTTTGTTATAGCTCATCCCTTGATGTGTGTCAACTGAACAGTCATGACCAACCAATAGACCAACTAAGCAACCAACAAACAAACAAACAAACCAACAGATCAATAATTTAAAATCATTTAGCTGTGGTTTGGCAAGTCAAGTCAAGTAGGTTTATGGTCATTTCAACCATGTACCCACAGTACACAGAGAAACAGAACAACGTGCCTCCAGGACCATGGTGCAACACAAGAACAGAACAGAACACCACAAGACCACAACTGCAGACAGGATGAAAGAGAATGGACAAAAAACATAAGACCCACAAAAAAACTTTTAGTTCAAGACAACATTTAGTGCAGCTGTCAATAGCTACTAGTCTGAATAATTACAGTATTATGACAGATACTGTATTCTAGCAGCAGAGATTTGCATGTGCAAAATGCAGAATAGGGAGTTGCAACAATTTGCATGTGTGCCTGAGACTTTTGCACAGTACTGTAAATTAGTTTTTAACAACTTTAAAGGAAAATGAAAAATGGAACAATTACTACATAAGCTAAAAAGACCCTTTCTGATTACGTATCTTGAAAATAGATGGAACTTTGGGGTAGACGATGGGCTGTTTATTTCTCTAGATTACTAATACAGATGGAAGCCAGATAGCTAGAGTCACTAGGACATTGAATATCAGATCTTTATTAATTATCCACTATATACAGTGGGTATGTTAACAGCGAGAACTTCTTTATCACTGTAGGGGAATTTCCAGTTGTTGGTTACTTTATATTACAGGGTGTCCTCGGGTTATGACAGTCTCAGCATCCGATGTTTCGAGTTTACAACATTGACTCCCATAACTAGTTTGGTTGCACGCGCTGAAGTAGTACGCAGTATACGCAGGATATGCAGTAATGCAGCATATGAGTGAGGGAGTTGATGTCCTTCAGTACGCTTACCTATGTAAGAGCAAAAGTTTTTTTTGTCATTTTTTCTATTACTACAGTACAGTGTACAACTACAGTATATTTATGTCCTTTTCCTTTTTCTGTGGCTTAGTTGAGTTTTTATGTATGTGTTTCAACGTACACCAAAATTCGGGTTACATCACTGTGTACTCATGGACCCCCTGTGCAAATAAAATTAATGCTCCTTTAAGTGATTTTCGTAAACATGTAAACATTTTAGGTACATTTTATAAGGAGTATGTTGCTTCTAGTATGTTTCAGTCACATTACCCCTTAACCTAAGAGCTTACTATCATTAATATGTTTATCAATACAACACGTATTATACAGCAAGTACTATGCCTTATACTCCAACTAAGTAAGGTCATTTTTAGAGTGAAGAACAAAAATGTGGACATACAAGCAGAGCCCTACAGTTCATGGAGTAACTGCTTTTCTCTTTTCCCTCCAGTGTTTTCTGTGTGATGCTGTAAGGCTTGGAGAATGTGCCGAGCTCTGAACATCCTATTGGCTCTGCTGAGTCGCTTCCTGTTCATAGTGCATGGCATAGTGACGGTGTGGCGTGTTGTGGCAGTGAAGGGCGAGCCCTCCTATTGGCTGCTGCTGACGGGCGTGGCTCTGCTGGGTGTGGAGATGGCGGTCACCATTAAATGCACACGCAATGCAGAGTGGAAATGGTGATGACATCACAGGCAGCATGAATGACCTCAATGCATGTGTTCACATACAACATGTATATAAGAGGAATTTTGTACCACAGAAACTGTGTTTACAGGCTTTAGTACTGCATTATGCAGTGTCAGAAGGGAGAGAAAAAAACACAAGGATGCAGCACTGACTTGACAGGATCCACTACAAAACCACTGTTTCCTTGACCACTGTTTCCAAGGGCCTGTTTCCTTGACCCTGTCTAGACTAAAAAGAAATGCCAATGGTCAGGTTTTACTGGCTTTGTAGTCCAAGACAGCATTTAAAAAGACTTCAAAATTTTAATCAAGTGTGCTTATTTTTGAGCCAACCGATATTTGAAGTTTTCAGAAAATAAATAAGTGAACAGCACTTTTCTAGCAGAAATCTCAAATCACCTAGAAATATTAACTCTCGATCCAAATCAATTTGTGGACTTAATGTCAAATTAATTAATTTACATGATTATTAGTTTCCTCACATGTAGGTCAATGTTTAATGTTTACTGTGTAGGGAAAACAGCTCTATATGTTCAAATTAATATTTCGTCCAAAAGTGCTGAGCTGACTCAGTGGCACTTTTTACCTTAAAAAACACAAGGGCCTGACTTTAAGAAGTTTACCTTTAGCATGATGCTCCTTGTAAGCTGATTTTAAAACAAAAGAGGAAATGGGGGACTCACACAGATGTTCAGCTGTGGGAGCAGAGCAGGCAACTCTTCTTTTCTTAAACAGTTATGATCTTCCAAAGCTGTGGCAAAGCAATGGTTACTAAAGTAATGGTAAGACTCTTTTCTGCCAAACAGAGTGCACATTATAATGTATGTGTCTAATCTTAACACTTCACTTGCATACTTAACTTGTGGTGTGCTCGCTCACCTCCCAAAGAGTCGTCAGACAAAGTCATATCAGTGGATATTTTAATGTTAAGTAAAATTTCTCGGTCAAAACCGCCCCTGCTGTCTTCGGGCCAGTAGCCTGCTGAGAGCTGAGGATCTCCTTCTCTCTCTCTCTCTCTGTTCCGCTCTTCCTCCATTCCTCATTTAAGTTCTTTGACTTTATACTTTATTCTCTTTCTATTTTGTGTTCAAACACACACACACACACACACACACACACACACACAGACACACGCACACACACACACATGCACACATACTTTGAAGTTTCTGTACCCTCCAGAGAAGTTTGGCTATGTCAGTAGGGATTTGCATAGCTGATGGGAGTAATTTGCAGGCTGAATTGACTCCCCTCTGGCAGCAGCCACAGCCTCTGTGGTGTGGTCCAGTGCTAATTTAACCCATTCAGTTAATAACAATCAATCAATCAATCAATCAATCAATCAATCAGTCAGTCAGTCAGTCAGTCAGTCAGTCTATCAATTTGACTAAACAACTCTTTTAAACTCCTTAAACTGCAAGCGCATGCATCTTATAATAGGCATGATATAGTAGTTTCATTAATTAATATTAGTTTTTGAATAATAAGCCTTCGAAATAAAAGTAGCTATTATTAATCTGAAGGTCCATTGCCACTATAAGTTGTTTAGTAAAACCTCATTCAATATTTACGAGATGATGTATTATGTTTTTTGCAATGAATTACACGTATTAGCACTGTTATCAGACATTACTCCTGAGCAACTGAAGCTAAAAGGGAGAGATCGAGATAAAAAAATCTTAAGCTGTCTGACATATTCTGACATATGTCGCTCATAAATACTCAAGTATTGCTGTTATATTATTTAACCCTTTGTGTGTTTCATGACACCCCTATGTAGGTAGCTCTCAAATAAAGAAATATATATGTTTAGTACTGCTTTGTAACACATCTGTACAGTGATTATGCATGTGTTATGAAGTCCCTATGAAATAACATGTAAGTAATGTAGTTTTGAGCGAGCAGAACTGAAAACCTGAGACAACATATAGGATTTAAGTTTAATAGCTAAACAAAGTAGTTTAAAGGGTTAAATCAAAATGACAAAAAGATAGAAAACGAAATGAATTGGATCAAAGATTAAGGAGACTGCACCAGCTTCCCATCCAGACTATGAATAAAGGAGCTAACAGCATGGCACAAATCTCCTGAACGCTTTGTGTGAGGAAGCCTAGATCAATAGCTTCAAAAGTTAAAAGACCAGTTCCAGAAAGTCTTCCCCTCATGCTCTCTCTCTTCTTTCCTTGCATGCTGTAGGTTCTCTCCTATGGTCTTCCTTTATCTTAGCACTGTGATTCCATCCATCTGGTTCTTGGAGCTGAACCTGATGCAGTCCAAACTGCCCATCAACTCTTCCTCATCTGATCTTAACATCTTATCCCACATCCCCATAGCAGCGGTGAGTATTGTAGAGTTCATGAGAAGGGTGCTGGTCTGAGAACAGTTTCCCACATGTGGCATCTCAGCAGAACATTTTACATGCCTTGGGTTTCAGAGTGATGATCTAGGATCAGTAACTGATATAAGTGCTCCCAAATCGACCTGCATATGAAAAGCAAAAATTGATCTCGGTCTCTTACTGTGCAAAAGGCAGTGCCTGCGAGTCTCGAGCTTTGTCTCTGTATGCCGAACATCAAACAGCCAGATCCAGGTGCAGCCGTGCTGCTCTAAAACGCTTTTTGTCTTGACCTTTCTTTGGGCTGCGAGGAGCACAAGGCAAAATTGATTTTCATCCTGTCATATGAAACCTGTGAAATGCCCTTTTCTGTTTTTCTTTTTTCCACAATTTGAAAATTGTGTGAGCATTTTTTGATTTATTCATCTCAATGAACCAAATTTAGCTCATATTTCACCACATTTTCAGCAGCATCCACTGTTATTTGATTACTGCAAAACATTTCTGGCAGGATTAGAAAATTGTACAATTAACGCTGGCTGCCAGTGGCCTACATCTTTCTCAGAAGCTCCTCAAACTCACTTTAGCTGCTGGTATCTCCAAGCAGCAGAAGTCCAAAATCTCAGAATCCTGCCTTCGACTTCTTTTCAAAAGCTGAAGGCGCTGAAACTCTCAGAGCGAGATTAGGCAATAGGCATGCCAGGCCTTTGGCTCTTACTCCCTGATGGGGTTAGCGTGCAGCTGCTGATAATGCCAAAGCAAAGCCTGAACTCTTATGGCCAGGTGTGGCCTCAGGGGTTCACAGTAAAATCATATGTCCTGAATCAAGCCCTGAAGATTTAAATGGAAGAATTATCAGTCTGCCAGCTTTATCAGTCTAGCTTAGTCTACCTTACCATGTTAGCTGGTCTTAGTCGTGTATTGTATTATCACTGTCGTATCAAAATTGTACCTACATTTGAAAAATCCTTATAAAATCTAGTTATCATAACAGTGGGGTGGGGGCTGATCTGCTAGTAATGTGTCTGAATAATGGATAAGCCATCCATTTACTCCTTCACATTGTTGATTACTCAGTGTTCCCTTATTGGCTTATCTGTAATCATGGTGATAACAGTGATGTGTGTCCTTGTTAGGGCCTAAAAGAGCTGAACCCTGAGAACTGGGCGGCAGGTTTGGAGCAGACCATGCTCATCGTGCTCGTGCTCGGACGCTGGCTCATGCCTAAAGGGGACATGTCCCGTGACCAACTGTCCCAGCTCCTCATGGTCTATGTAGGACTAGGAGCAGACATTCTGGATATCTTTGACACCTTTAAGGAGCCGGAAGTAAAAAACAATCGTGTCATCATCATTGTAGGTCTGAGTGTTTTCTCTTGGGCCTTAATGCAGTTTCCTCTGGTTCTGACCCAAACAAGTCCTCCTAATCCCCATGCAGAGGCCCAAACTCCAAAGGACAGGACCAGGACTGGGGTCCTACCCTGGATATCCCCCTCCTGCTGCTCCAGTGAGGTCTGGAGCCTCCTGCTCACCGTTGGGCTCCAAGATGGTCCGTTCTTAGTGTACCGCCTATACCTCATGATCCAAGAAAAAGTTCTGAATCAGCTGATGATCTTCTTCACTTGTAAGAATATCCTCACCGTCATGCTAGAGCTGTACAGGATCTGTGTAGTGCACTTAGAACTGAGCAGGTTTGGGGGTGGAGACAGGTCACATGATGCACCTGAAAGACAATTAGACAGGGTAGAAAGTGAAGTTCTAGAACCCAGCTGTCAGGAGTAGAGAAAGTAGGTGAAAGTAAAGTTTTTACCCTGATCAGAGAACAGTTCTGTGGTTTTCTTTATGGTTTTGACCTGCACTCGTCTGACACGATATGAAAGCCAACCCACTCTCTTCAAAAACAAAACTAAAGAAGCAATGGGAACCATCAACAATAAATGTCTCCACTGATCCACTGAGAGAAACTTTTGCCCAAAACCATCATTTTAATAGAAGGTAGTAGGAAAGGGAAGCTGGCATTAAAAGGGCAAGATCTACAGGAAGGATAGATACTCAGTAAAAGGCTCAATAAATCATTTCCTCTTTTACTGGAAACCCTCAGAAGAGAGATGAGGGGTTGTCCTCACAGTGCCACATGCTGTGTCTTACGTCACCAAAGCTATTAAATCACTGAAAGCTCATTAAAATGTTTCAGTTTTGTATATGACATTCCAATGTTCTAATTCTGATGTTCTAATGTTATTATGTTCTCAGCCATTATGTTCAGCGTTCTGTAGAGTCTGGTGTGAAGGTCACTGTATATGTTCAGTAAAGCCAACTGAAGACCGGATGTTTTAAAGATCTTCCCACTGGACTTTCTGTTTTAGCTATAACAGTTTTTACATTTTATTTTGTCTTGATGAATCACTTACTTTATTTTTATGTCATTTTGTTTGTATTAAGCCTGTATTTCTTTAGTACTGCACAACTTTTGTATTATTTTACGTACTTAGTTTTAATATACACCCTCTAAAATTAAAATCCCAGAAGGTTTTGTTGGAGTGATGCTGCAGAAGAATCTATCATAGGATGGCTCTTGATATAATCATTTTTGTAAATTTTGTATAAGTTTATATACACATTGTAAAGGTTCCACATCAATTCATATACTTTTTTCTAGAGCCAAAAATCTAAGCAGAGAACCATTTAAGAACTCTTGTTTTGAAGAACCAAGGCAGTTTTTGTTAAACCATTTCAAAATCACTTGCAAAATATTTAATATATTAAAGTTATTTCAGTAAAACATTTTATTAACTGCACCAGTAGAACATTAGAAAACCACAAGCGATCTGTGAGAGGAATTAAAATGAGAGTGTTGACAGTAGCCCTTACAGCCATGAGATGGCAGCGTTAGCATGTTCTTTAGCCCGCTGTTGGAAGGCTCGTTGTTGGGCACAGCTGAACTACGTGTTGGCTACCATCAAGCAAAACCTTTTTATCAGGTGTGATTAAAGACCTGTGCTGCAGAGTGCCAAAAGCTTCACACTTGCAGAGCTTTTGTGTGAATAACACAAACCAAAGCTTTTATGGGATTCCTCTGAAGACACGCAGAAACAGTCGGGGTCACTCAGGTCCTGCACATACAGTACAAGTTGTTGCATCATTCTCATGATCTATAGATCCCAGCACCTCCACTCATGTTTCTTCCAGATGCTTTCTGGAAAAAAAAAAAAAAGACTGACACGCAATTAAAGATAAAAGTCATATGTGATTCTTGGATGAGATGTATGGTTTGATTCTGTGGAGGTTCTTCAGAGCTTTAAAAGGTTCTAAAAGGTTACAAATATTCTTTACAAATGTGGTTCTTCACACAACCAACCATGGAAACATTCCTGGGGACCAAAATAGTTCTCCCATAGTAGCACTTAATCTCTTAAAGTTTGGAGCCCTGATTTATTAGGTATAGAAAAAATAAGCACAGTTTCACATGACTGGGATTGTGTGTGTTACTGGTGTCAGTTATATAACTAACTAAGTTCTACCGTTCTGGTTTGAAAAATGAAGATTAATTGGGGAGGTAGTCTATAGAGCATAGAGTGTGTCATTTATTCTAATACTGTACAACATCCCTTTGAATGGAAACATATATCACACTGCCTTGTTTGTTGCTTGTTTTGACATGCACTCAATAAGCTGTCTAAAATAAAAGAGATAGCATGAGAGAAGGACGGATGTACCTCAAACAGCCTCATTGCCTTATTATCAGTGTTATTCTGTCAGAGTGTTTCTGCCTGTAATAACAGTCTTTATTCTCTCTCTCTCTCTCTCTCTCTCTCTCTCTCTCTCTCTCTCTCTCTCTCTCTCTCTCTCTCTCTCCTTTGCAATGAAAAAGCAACAAACAATGTCCCTTGGGAACAACAAAACATAATGAAACACTCTCTCCCTCTCTCTAAGTATACATTCTCATTTTCAAAGTCATTCTTGTAGCATTCACCCTGAGAGAGAGAAAGAGGGAGAAAGACAGAGAGAGAAAGAGGGAAAGAGAGACAATTAAAAAGCAAAAAAAAAGAGAGATACAGAGTGAGAAAGAGGAAAGAGAAACAGAATGCGTGAGTGAGAAATAGACAGAGGAAGAAAGGGGGAAGAGAAAAAGAGGAAGAGAAACAGAAAGAGAAAGAGAGGGAGACAGAGAGGAGTGAGAAAGCAGGCGGGAAAAATAGATAATGGAAGGAAAAAAAGAGAGAGAAATAGACATGTAAGGAGAGACAGAGGGAAATAAAGAGTGAGAAACAAAATGTGTGAGAGAGAAATATACAAAAGAGAATGGGGGAGAAACAGACACAGAAAGAGAAAGGGGAGTAAGAGAGAGAGAGGAAAGTGCATGGAATAGACAAAGAGAAGCAAGAAAGAGAGAGAGAGAGAATGAGTGGGGATGTGAGAGAAATAAAAAGAGATGAGAGAAAGACAAAGAGAAAGAGACAGAGGAAGAATTGAATAAAAGAATGAAAAATGAGGCAGAAAATGTGTATGAGAGAGAGGAGAGAGAGGAGAGAGAGAGAGAGAGACCGAAAGAATAAGCGAGCGACAAAAAGAAGAAGAAAGAGGGTCAGAGAGAGAAAATGCAGAAGAAAAGAGGGAGAGGGAAATACAGAGTGAAAGAGAAAGAGAAATGGAGAGAGAGAGAGGAGGAGAGATGCTGGAATCCAGAGCATGTGAAGTCAGTGAATGAAAGTGTTGAGAGAGAGGAAACACTCAACATCCATTAATGCACTTTCTTAAATGAAACGCAGTGCACTCATGGACTGTGAAGTGGGGGGGCAAACGACCAGCTCTGTGTGCTTCTTCATAGCTCACTGTTTGAGGGTCTTAGCTGTTCAAATCCACAGCTTTGATCTGGTTAACCCCCCCTCCCCTTTCTCTCTCTCTCTTGTCTGTTGTCTCATTGTTAAAACTAGATTTGAACATCTCTAAAAAGATTATATTCTTTCAGAAGCTCACAATCTCTCCTGTGATATGATTATTTCTCATTTTCCACAGTGCTGTGATGTACTCGGGATTTTGCACTAGACGGCAATATTCTGCCTTGGGGGAAAAATCTGAGCGTTTGAAGGGGAGAAAAATGGCTAGTGATGGATCGTAGCTGGGCTTTTGGTTAAGATGTGTTTGAAAGAATGTAAATCTATTTGATACAACGGCAGACAAAAGCTTCCATTTCCCAACTGGGGAGAGGCCCCCTTTACCTCCAACAGTCAATCTGTTTCTAGTCACGACTCACGTGTTTAAGTTGTGGGGCATGAAGCTTGAATTTCACACCCAGACAGAGCTGTATCAGCTGTCAGCGAGGTGAGTGGTACCCTGGCAGGCTGGCAGCAGAGGCGGAAAGGTGTGTGTGTGTGTGTCTTTGTGCGTGTGTGTGAGATATGTGTGTTTTAGCCGTGAGCATCTTGAAGGATGTCAGAATAAGAGTGAGAAGGAAAAACAAAAGGCGAAAACGCGGCCGCATGCTTTAACGAGATTGTGGCACATGTGGGAGGACGACACTCAGTCAGCTGATCAACATTCAATAAAGAATGGCCTGGCCTAGATAGAGAGAGAGAGAGAGAGAGAGAGAGAGAGAGAGAGAGAGAGAGAGAGAGAGAGAGAGAGAGAGAGAGAGAG
>JBBIGA010000016.1:14424561-14435692 GCA_037576975.1 Alestes dentex | reverse complement strand
ATTATGATTTAAAAAGAGTAAACACAGTTGTTTGACAATAAATGGCTTCAGCCAACCACTAACCATGAGTGAAAGAATTTTTTTTTGTGTTGTCATTCATGTTCTCTGAAAAATGGTTAAGAAATCATACATTCTGCCAGGGTATATAAACTTATGAGCACAACTGTAAGATGAATAAATCATTAAACCTATATAAAAACATGTGCAAATTATTTCTACAACATTTGAAAGCAGTCAAATATATATATTTTTAACATACATTGGTTATCTTGTTGCAGTGGAGCAGGTTAAAGCATGGGGTATATTAGGCAACAAATAAACAGTCAGTTATTAAATCTGATGTGTAGGAAGCAGGACAATGGGCAAACGTAACGATCTAGTTTATAGGGTCAAGGCGACAGGTTCAAAGTAGCTTCAAAACACCAGGTCTTGTGGGCTGTTCCCAATCTACAGTGCTCAATACCTACAAAGTGTGGTCCATGGACACCCAGGGAGCTATGGAAACAAGGCAAGCCAGCAGTGGGATGTGCTTCACCTCATGTGGATGTTACATTGATAAGTACCACCTACCTAAACATTGTTGCAGACCAAGTACACCCTCTCATGGCAATGGCATTTCCTAATGGTAGTGGCTTCTTTCAGCAGGATGATGTGTCCTGTCATACTACAAAACTGTTTACTACCCTTTTGTTTATCCACTTGTGTAGTTTTTGTTAGGCTTAAAGCTTATATGACTAATTAGGCCTTAATCCAAGTAATCCAAGTCAGGTATAGACAGTCCCAGAGCACAATAAATTAAGTAACAAGCCTCAGAAGCCATGGGTTTATCTCAGTGACTGACAGGGGATCTGAAACTAAAAACAATGGACTCTTACAAAGCAAGAGAAGACAATATAACACATCTAAACACCTCCTTTTTCAGTGTCCAAATGAAGAAAATGCTTGTAAGATGGTCAGGCATACAAAGCAAACCTGGCCCACTGTGCAGCACAAACATGGAAGAATCACCAGAAGGTAACCTTAACTATAATCTGATCACAAAAAAATCAGTGTTTGAATCATGCAGAACAACACTTAGTCCTCTAAGTTTGTAATCATGTGCTGTGATTTGATGATGAAAGCACTTTTATCACTAACATAATCATTAAGAGTATGTCTGGAGAAAAAAAGGAAGGATTTCAACAAAAGCTCCCTTTGCCAATTGTTAAACATGAGGGTGAATCTATCATGCTATAGGGTTGGAAGTCATAGAAAAACCATTACTCATAATTACGAATTAGCATATTTGGAAAAAGATGAGGTTAGAGTGAAGACAACAGAAGTGAAAAAACAAACAAACAAACAAATTTAATATTCTGTTGAAAGCCTACATACTGGAATTACATCTTGGACCGAAGAATATGTGTGAAATGAAACGACAAAGTGAAACATGCTGAAAAATGATGGGATTACTTATAGACTCGGCTATTAAAATGCTCTGAATGCCAGTCCTGCCCGTCTGAATTTTAATTTGAGTCATTTCACATCAAGTTGTTTATGCGCATTCTCATCACTTGGAAAGTGCTACACTTTATTTGGCACTTTGAGATTATTAAATGGTTTAATTTTGGTTCCCACAACTGAATGGTAGAAGCTTCTTGGTGTTCGATGAAAAGAATCTGAGGTGTGAGAAATACATCTGAAGTCTTAATCGGAACAATATGACTCTTTTCCTAGAAAGGTGTACAAATTCATTTCAGGGTACGAGTGCAATATTCTATTAGGCCCTGTGAGGTTAGTAGATGTTTGATTTTGGTCTTTTCAGCTGATCTTTCTAAAAGCTCTTAGGCATTAATGAAAAGAGAGCTACTCACTAAACAAACCAACAAAGCAGACAAGTTTGCTTAGAGGGCAGGATTTTCTGTTCTTAACAACTGATCCATGTACACGATCAATGAATAAGAAACCAGTGACCAGTGACCAGCACCATGCAGTATTGTCTTTGAGAAAGAGAACACATCGATTTGTGGAACATAACACGTATTACACATATACATAACACATATTGAACATATACATGAAATACATAACCAGATAATCTTAAAGGTGCTGGAGCTAGAACAGTCAGAATGTCATTAGAGAGAAAGGCACTGAATGACATTTATCACTGCCGCTCACTGAAGGCCCTCCAGCAGCCTCTCTCTTAGCCAATTTGTAGAAATGCAACTAAAATAGAATAAACAAACAGTCTATTTGTAGAATCGTTTCTGGCTCCTGATCCTTTAAGGAGAAAATGGAAAGAGGGAAGAAGTAATGACTTTTTAAATGACAAATTTCTTCATTATTGCTAAATGTATTGATGCCGCAATTACTATGGATGCTTAGCAGATTCAGTGCTTTTCAGTACCAATTTAATGTATGTTTTTTTTAGAGTTTTTTTCCTTACAAATGTAGAACATTATTTTCTTTCATTGCATTATTTTGTTCTCAACAATAGTACACTCTTAAAAATAAAGATGCTGAAACGGGTTTCTGGAGCAATGGCAAAGAAGAAGCACTTATGATTGTCTAAAGAGCCTTTCAGGGGATAATTATTTACGTAAAGAAACATATTAAAAAGACTCTCCATTTAATGTAAAGGTTTTATACAAGTGCCTTGCCCTTTATCCATCCCCCTTTCCGTTCGTCAGCTTGAAGAGCACTGGCTCCTTAAGAGCACGACCTCTTTTGATTGTTGAAGGACAAAGGGGAAACTGTTTTTCTGCACTTGCGTCTCATTTAAAGAAACATTATGAAATACGATAACCATTCAAAAATTCTTCCCAGAGATGCCAAGAATCACCACCATTTAATTGTTTTTTTATTCTGCCCAGTTTAGTCACCTCCAGTTCCACCCACTAACTAAGACTCCCCCAGTCACATGACACCACCAACAATGTGCTGCTTCCTCTGAAGTGAAATCAGTCCCCGCAACTTTTCAAACTGCCGCAAATGCAACATTACAGATGCAACTCAGGCAGTGGAAAACTCATTTTATATTTGCTCTTGTCAGTCCATTTTCTTTGGCCTCTAGTACAGTAGACCAAACAGTTTCTCCTTATTGCACAGTTCACCACTGTTGCTGATTCAAGTCATTCGTGCTCTTTTGGGTTCCCTGCCTTGGACGGTTGCAGCACTATGCACTGTCAGGGATCGAGCTTGCAGTCTCTCGAGGACAGGGCCAACGCTTAGACAGTTGCGTCACTCAGTAGTTTTACCTCTGAAGGTACTGGACTTCTTTTACTTTTTAGGACAAAAAGTCATTTTATAATTGTTCTTGTCAATCAATTCTCTTTGGCCTGTAGTATGTGAGACCAGTTTCTCTTTATTGCATAGTTCATCACTGTTGCTGATTCATTTAAAATAAGACGTTTTAATAAATCAAAAACCACTGACTTGCCAGAAGGCCGGCTCTCCAACAAAGTCAGACATCTGACACTGAAATAGATTTCATCAATAGTGGAAGAAGTACTTCCAGTGGCCGACAGTGTAACTGAGTATATTTCTTAACTAATTCCCAATTTGAGTGGGAAAAATTAATATTAATCAATATCATTCACATCCCCATACACCTATCATGGAGCACTTAATTAGCTCAGAGATCCTCTCTGATACCTTATTTCAATCAGAAAGAAGTCACAGTACATGAAGAAAATGTGTTACCGGATTTAAAGTTCAAGTCTACTTTTAAAACTAAGTCATTCAACTACAGTGTTGAAAGTTTTTTCAAGAAAACAAATATGGTTCATCTATTGCCCCAAAGACTTTTAGGCACCTTCCTTTTTGGAAGTGTGTACTGGTATTTGTGAGCTGATGCTGTGCCGGTTTAACACGATGAGTGCTCACCACAAACGAACATCATGTGATCACTGTTTGAAAATTACCCTGTACATCCAATTTCATTTTATTTTTTTTAAGCAGGTCCTGTGTTTGATTCCTGCCAGGGGTGGCTAAGGGCCCATTTATCTGGAGTTTGCATGTTCCAGTGTGTGTGGGCGTCCACCTGGTACTCCGGTTTCCTCCCACTTTCCAAATATATGCACATCAGATGAACTGGAGATGCTAAATTGCCTGTAGATGTAAAAGTATTGGTCTGTGTGTCTGCCATGCAATGGACCTGCCCAGGGTGTTTCTCTGTCTTTCACCCTGTGACTGCTGTTGTAGGCTCCAGCAACCCCCACAAACCTGACCGGGATAAGCGCCTCAGATAATGGATGGGCGCGTTTTTTCCAACACTGACTGTTATTGGATGGTGCCTCCTGAAAGCTAACTGGACACGTTGAAGTAAAGAACTTCATAGAAATGTAAACAGTTTCTTACAGACATGTATTTTGCCACTATGATTCCTTTCTCAAGCCAAACCTTATTTGTACTGGCATACTGATAAAACAAAGAACATTCACAATAAGTCAAATGTGTATAAAATATCTTTTTCCAAATGACAGGTAAAGCCGAGATTTATTAAAGAAAAACTTTCTGACATTTATATTCTACTGAATAATGCCTGGGTGCAGTGCATGAGTGGAAGCTTTTATGTGGATGTGTTTGTCATGTTGAAGTGCAAGCAAGGTGAAAACGTGGCTGTGCGACTAAAGATTTTGCGGATTTTTCATTTCAGGTTGAATTACACACTTAAACAAGAACCTTCCTTGAATCACTCACCTTATTTAAACCACAATTTAGAGAATGTCCAGAAAGATGTCATAGTGACCACATGGTCAGGTCACACAGTCTATCAGCATTTAATGCAAATACACGACTACTACCAGTTACTGTTCCTCCCTGAAGTCTTCACCAACCTGCTAAAATAGTTAAAATATTGTTTACAGCATACAGAAACTCAAAAAGGAAAGTTACACTTTAAAAGACATTTTCAAGGCCTGATTCTTACCACAGTGCCGTTGTGTGAATATCAATGCCGTGCATAAATCCACACCCACACACATAGCGTCTTTCAGTTCTTTATTTAGCTGGCAGTGGCAGCAGCTCAGTGCTAAAAGCTCCATATCCCAAAACTACAATTCTGAAGAATTTTGGTTTGAATCCCAAGACTGATGGCAGGCCTTAACTCAAAGCTCTGGGACTGTGACAGGTGAGAATAAGGTGAGAACAAGTTGTTGTGGGATTATGAAATGGAATTCTTCGGTATGTAAGTGTGAAACCTCCTGTTCTACTACAAAACTTGATCCTCCCATAGAAGTCTTTTCAAACAAACTGTTTATTGTTTGGTCAAGTCATTCAATATAAAGATTGCATGAAATTACTGACCATCTACCAATGCCACACGCTGATATGAAACTGTTAAGATTCCTGGGAGGTTTATGACACTACATTCTTCTTCTTCTTCTTTTTCTTCTTCTTATGATTATTATTGTTGTTGTTGTGATTTCTATTCAGAATTTAATTTTAACATTTTGCATTTTTTAAAGATTTTTTGTTAAATTTGAACAAATTTAACAAAAGAAAAGAATCATACAAGTTAAGACTATTAGAATGTATTTCATTTTTGTCCACACGAAAGTATATCTGCCGATCAGATTCGGGGGGCAAAATTTCAATGTTTAAATCCTACTTTCGTTATTGCTTTTCTTTAATGAGGACCAAATTAAAGTAAACCATAACCTCGATCCTCTAAGAGCAGCTGTCTCATGATATCTATGAAGTTTTTAGAAAGACACATTCCATGTCTCAGTACAAATCTGACAACTCTGATCACTGAGCTGCTTCCTCTCTTGCTATCTCTGCGACAGTGAAATTGCAACTGGGCGCAATGTATCACTGATAAGAAGTCAGCCGGCTTGTCCTCAGGTCACCAGTGGAGTTTCTGTACTTGTCGTACCCAGCTCGGGCCTCCTTGACAGACTTTTACTCGTCTCGATTGATTTAGGCTTCAAGGCCCTATTGCATTCAAGCCCCTGGCATGGGCGCCAACCGCCGATCAATCATGATCAATCGTCCGCACAACCCCATGGATAATGAAGACAGTTAATGATGTTTTCAAATCTTTTAGCTGGAGGAGATGGCAGGCAACAAAACCGCTTGTCTGTTGCCTTACCTAATTAAAATGTTGCGTCACTTCTCAATTAGATGTTAACTTTTTTCAGGCCCGAGCTAGGCTCATTATGGGTCTGTCTCTAATTAAAGGACATATATTTCAATACTCCAGGGTGTCCCATTCAGGAGCAGCAAAATAAAACACCATCGATCTGTCCTGTTTGCCTTTTAATTCCCTGCTTAGCTGGAAAGCAAGTAAAATGGAGTACAGACACACACACACATGCGGGTGAAGTCTGTAGGGCCTGATTTAGTCTTGTTTCTCACCAAATATACTTGGTGGAATCTGCTGGACAACTAAAAGAATGTAAAGGAAAATATGACAGTCCTGAAAACTGAAAAATAAGCAGCAAAAACATGACATTTTTGAATGTGTAGTATCACAAATGTTTATACACCAGCAGTTTAGCTCCACCCTTTCACATCAAACTTATAAAGAGTGTTTCAGACTGGGCTACTTTTTGAATGAGGCACAATACAGGGCAGCCAATTCAATCAGTATTCAAGACACAGTAATAAAAATTAGTATGTTCAATTCTTATGGTTAAAGGGATTGAAAAATGGTTGTGTAAAATGAACAAATGGCTGTTTTGTTGATACGTAAATCAATGGTAGCACAAGAAGGGGCCTTGAAGGAAAATAATAAAATACAAGAAAAATTTAGCATATTGGCCCTTTAAAATAATATATTTGTTGCAAGCAGGATTTTGATTTATGATCTACTGTGAATGTAACAAAAAATGTTCCATTTCCCCATTCTGTACACTGATGGTATGTAATAGTTGAATTAAACATGTCACTAGAACAAAGTTAACAATTATTTTAAATAATGTTTTGGGACTAGTTTGGATTCATGGAGCTCATCAAGTCAGTTGAAGTTAAAAAACTTCAGTTTTGATTTTATCTAGGTGAAGGGGCTGTAGTCTCTTCAAGTGGGTGATGTTAACTTGATGATGCCTTATTATATGGAAATAAACCTTATTTGGGTCCATGACAGCACATTTTAGTGGTATCTTATTCATTATTTGCTTAACCAAATTACAATCATATTATACTTGACATTTGGTGCCACAGCCAAAGCTGCAAATTACCCTGGTAAGTCTTAATGTGCCCTAGTTCATTGGATTAGGGCATTGCAGGATCCAGTTAGGCTGCATGGGATAATGTGTTTTCTCCCTCAGAAAAAAAAAAAACCTTTGGCATGTTCCAGTAACAGCTTTTTGCATGTTAAATATCTTTTGACCTGCACACTGGGGCACACATATTCAGCATGTTGCATTGAAAGGGGCCTTCCGTTTCAGCTCTAAAAGAATCCATTTTAGTGGAACATTTTTGCCTGCCCCCCCTTGATGCGGAGACGTTTTAACAGCGTTTATGTAATTCTCCTAAGTGGTTGCATGTTCCACGGGGATGTGTTGTGATTACAAGCTCTCAGTGATAAAACATTCATGTTCCTCATCCCCCTAACCAGGGTTACGGCCGAGCAGCTCACAGATTTTATTAAAGCGAAAAATAGGCTTTGTAGATGGTTTGGCCTGTTTCTGGATGTAAATGTTTCATGGTGTCAAATGTTCTTTTAAAAGTTTGACAGAGTGCTGCCTATTGTCAGACAGATGCCTCCTTTAGTTCTTCCACTCATTACTTTTTCATCCTTGCTGTCAGATTCTCACTTTTCTCCCCACCGTATTTTCCAGTCTAGGCCTTTGCCTGACAACATGACACAATGTCTAATGCAGCATGTAGAACTTGAATCATTGAAAGATACACTTGTTATGCCAGAAACAACAGGGTGCGCCATAATGGAGAAGAAGCAGGTTGTCCAGTTTCTCATTTTGCAGAGAAGATCTCCGTGTTAGATTGTCCTCTGCTGAGCTGTACTCAGCGCAGTGCAGCTCTTTGGGAATAAAGACGGATTTTTTTGGGTATAATTTAATGCTGGTGATTTGCACTGTAAGATACCGAGATGTTCTGGAGGAAAATTGCGCAGCTTAGTACACCATTTCCCATTCTTTTGCTTTTCTGCCACAGTAGATCATGTATAAACTTCATGTAATTTTCAGCACTGCTTTCAGCCCTTTTAGAAGGAAGGAGAAATTGAAGATGATCAGTGTACCCTGTCGAGCTGAATTCTTTCACAGGACCAGGAGATACTTAGGCATTCTGCCTTACAACCTCGCCTGAACAGCTTGCACAAGAATACAGATATGCAAATAATCCTGACAACCTGTCTGTCACTGCTGTTTCTGAAAATATAGGCACTCTGAGCGAATCCTGCTAGCAAGACCTAATATTTTGCCTGAAAGAATAAAATCTTTTGATGTGTAAAAAGTAGGTAAACACAAAAAGCCATCTGTCCTGGTTACATGTTTTTTTTTTCTTATTCTAAAAAATGAAATATTTTAATTAATGTCAGTTTTGATGGAAATGAAAGAGCTTATATCATAGAAAACTGAAGTTTTCTCTATTTTCTTTTTGGACAAGAAATGTATGTAGTGTGTAAACATGGTTAAAGTTTTAAATTGTACCATTCACCTCCAGAGCATGTGATGCATATATGGGAACAAAGCTGCAAAAACGGTTCATACAGAATTTACTGGTGTTTACATATATCTGTCCATTAAGCCCACTGTAATTCAGCTCTGCCTATTCACACTGAAGTTGTAAGGAATGTTTCAGTTTTTTGAATGTAGGGACAATGTAGTGTAGCTATCAGAACAGAGATCATTTACATATGTCAGTCTTAAATGCACAGAGGCAAAAACTATGATCCAGTTGCCTAGACCGGAATTAAGACTGGTCCTCAGCTATATTTCTCTTTCAAAGGAAAACCTCCATTCATTATACAGTGTAGTCCAGGACTAGGCATAACCCCTATCTGGAAATCTGCTCCACTATGTTTAATTCAAATGGATAAAGAGAAGTTAGTAATGGTGATTGGAAAACAGTAGTGTAAAAAATAATTTTGATTTTAGTAGAGAAACAAGATCTAAGAAATATGTAGGATATGGGCTCTATGTAAAAAATGAAAGGGAGGTCATCGATTTTCGCACTGTGCAGTAAATACATGGGGCAGCTGGTGGCTTGGTGGTTAGAGAGTTGCCTCTGTGATCAGAAGGTTGTGGGTTCAAATCCCAGGACTGTTAGTGGTACCACTGATGACCACAGCTTCACTTGGTGAATGGGTTATATGCATAGAAAGAATTTTGCTTTGTTCACACTGTGTGCTGTGCTGTGTTCACACGTGACTATAAGGGGCCACTTCACTTTACTTTACTTTCACTGTCCAGTCAAATGAAGACTGCTGGATTATACGTATGGTACTGAGGAAAGCATTTTAGTACAGAACCTTTGTGTGGTGCAGAGGTTCTTGAAGCTTTGAAAATGTTCTTCACACTCACACATCCCATTAACAACTGGAGGCAGCCTCATACCGGTCTATTACAGTACCAACTTAGATAGGTAACGTAAGCCTCTAAAACTGTAATTTTTATAGAGTTTCACAAAATATAATTGATAAAATACAAGAAAGGGGTATTTCTTTCTCCACCATTAGGTCTGAATCAGGTGTTTTTCGGGCATTAGTAGCACCAGGTGAGCGCGGACTGAGCGCCGACCGTTTTTCTGCTCGTTGGAGCAAATCACGACGTCCACACGGGGGTTCAGCCCCGGCGCTCAGACGGCTGCACGTTTGTGTGGCGTCAAAAAAACATTGCATGCAACGTCTTCTTTGCGTCAGTTTCTACCGAAATCCTCTCCTGCCTACGACACCGTACCAGGAGGATTTTCTAAACAATAATGTAAGTTGTAAGTTTTAACAAAGAATAAAACTTTGTTTTCACTGTAGAACCACACTGTTTTCAGTGTAGAACTACAAATCAAGATGTCCAACATGTAAACAATCTGGAGACAATAATTACTGCCCTCACAGGTGAATACATGAAACTACACATTGGGCTGCAGGCTGGATAAACAGTGTAACGCCTCACTGAAGTCAATCAAGCGCAGATACAAACAGCAACAAAAACGCCTATAACGTTCAGACCGTGTTAATTTATCCAAGATTCAAACGTCCGTGTGGACGAGGCCTTACTTGTTGCTCTTGTTGCATTATTAGATTCTGATGAAGGCATTTAAGAATGTTGATATGAGACATTAAAGAATTCTAACATTAGAAATTCTCTCATTAGACATTTAAGAATTTTGACATCAGACATGAAAGATTTTTTTCCTACTGAAAATTTCAGTTTGTTCTTCAGGGACTTCATTCGAATAGGCATGGAAGGAAAAGTTAAAAGTTACATTCCAAAATTTGGGTAAAGAATATCATGTTCCAAAGTCCTTTTTGTAGGGAGCCCATACATACCCTGGTCTCGTTTAAAGATATGAGGTGAATCTGGTGGCAGGTGGAAGACCCGGGATCAGAAACAGTGATAATATTTCCCGTGAACTGAAGAGGGAAGAGGGAGAAGACATTTCTAGACTGCTGCATCCCCATTCTTTTTCCAGCTATGAGGATAAATAGTAATCAGACAAGAAAAACAGCAGAGACATTTTAGCCAGAACACCTCTTAAAGCTAAAGTATCTATGGTCAGGACAGCTTAATCTCCCTAAATGTGGAAATTAGAAATGGTTGGTTACTGCTAAATTTGTTTTAAATTAATATCACTCCAAAAGTCACTATTGAGAATTTTTAAGTGTTAAAAGTGTTCATAGCCTCTCAGGTTTATATGCTCCCCTGTGTTTTCCATTCATCTTCATGAGCATTGAAAGCAGTGATGGCCTTACTTCTGTCATGATTATTGGGTTAAAAAAACCATAATGAAAATAAAAGGAATACCTCACTCCATTGATCTGCCCACTTTAACACGACAGCATGCATGAATTGATGAAAAATCTCAGCTTAACATTTGGTGAAGAGGAACCAAATAGCTTCATCATTGTGTGAGTTTGTTGAGCTTGCTTCATGTCACAGCACTCTTCCTCCTCTCTCTCTCTCTCTCTCTCTCTCTCTCTCTCTCTCTCTCTCTCTCTCTCTCTCTCTCTCTCCCTCTCTCTCTC
>JBBIGA010000016.1:14390925-14411029 GCA_037576975.1 Alestes dentex | reverse complement strand
GAGAGAGAGAGAGAGAGAGAGAGAGAGAGAGAGAGAGAGAGAGAGAGAGAGAGAGAAAGAGAAAGAGAGAGAGAGATCACTTGTGGTTATATGGATATAAAGCTTACACTCTCTCTTGTTCAAGTCAGATAAGTCTGACCTAACCTAACCAGGACACTGACAAAAATCTCCTTAAAGGCATTTTAATGTGTAATAGGCAGACAGGGTTATAGTAATTGCCAGTGCAGTGTAGGAGAATGTGACAAATATAGCTGGACACACACAGCAGTTATGTGCAGAAAGTGACATTAAAAGAACCCTTAAAGTAAATACTTCACTGAAAACAATTACATCAATTATTCCTCTTCTGTGGCTTGCTTAGATTCTGTTGAAAACGTGGCTTCTAAACTTCCATTCCTGTCTTTAGAATTTTTTTTTTTTTCAGATTTATTATGCATGCAGTCTTATTTCATGGAAAATAAAAGTGTGGCATTTTTGTCAGTTCTGCACATCAAGACAAGAAAAAGTCAAAAGTACAGACTAGACTTGCTGACGTTAATTGTTTATTGAATGTAAATGTAATTCATGCAGGCCCCTGGCCTGCGCAATGAAACAATACTAAACCTTTTGATAAACTTGCATCATTTTCAATGAGGTTGAAGGATTAACATCAGACTTCTTATTTTGAAGCCATAACACACCAGAAAGGCAGGCCAGTAATATACTGCTGATAAGCGTCACTCAAGCATGACTATGAGGTATGACCCCACTACCCTACAAGATCATTTCATTTTGATAGTAGGCATTTCATTTTAAAAGATATTCAGATGAAAAGTTTGGTTGGGAGTGTGTGTTTGAAGGGAAGTTTGAGATGTAGAAAGATTATGTAAATGTATTTTTCAACAACAGCTGAAACAAAATGTCATATTTACCATTCACAACAGTGCCACTTTGCACTTTCAGGCTTTGATGGAAGAAATTGTTTCTTGAGGAGCACACACACCGGCATGAAGAAATATTTAATGCAAAACTCCATACAGTCAAAAAAGAATCAAATTCACCACTATTTTACTACTAGATGGCTTGAGGTCAGAACATATGGAAAATGTCAGGTCCAGTATTTGTCCAGTATTACACTGGACAAAATTTGACTATAGTGTGGCTTCATATTGATCTGTACCCAAGGACGAGTGTATAACAATTGCTTATGCTTTTACTATAGTGATTATGGTGACCATTTGTCATATGTGAACACACCACAGCTCACAATGTGAACAGCACAAAGTCTTCCCCATGCACCAAGTGAAGCAGCGGGCAGCCAGGAACACAGGCCCCTGGGAGCAGTGTGTGGGGACGGTACCGTGGTCAAAGGAACCTCAGAGGTGCCACTAGCAGTCCTGGGATTCAAACCCACAGGGCAAACTCCCTAACCACCTGCTGCCCCATAAATAGGAAAGAGTAACTGTAAAAGTTCAGACACATTATTTGTTTTAGGAAACTCAAATTTAATAAATACATGTTAGCAATATAATGTGCAATATAATGATTTCATGTGTCTTAGTGTGATCACATAGATCAACCATTTCCAGACATCCCATGTTAACATTATGTAGCAGGAATCAAGTAAATACAAGAATACTGAATCTACTTCACCAAAAGTGTTAGTTCCTGAGGGCCGTAGCACTGAACAAGGTAGAGTTTCTTAATTCAATTAAATAATGTGGCTACCACACAGCAGTATATCGTAAACCCTGCACAAGAAATGGGTCAGTTTTTACACCGCCTGCATCATCTGCATTATTCAAAAGCTTTGATTTGTCTCATGTTTTCCTCTCCATACTCTGGGCACATCCTCAGCATCCACACTAAAACACAAAAGATTAAAAAAAATTAAAATGACCTCAAAACTGTAAGTCACCATGAAGTGTTTCATAGTAACTTCAAACACACGGACATGCCCACCAGGACTTTCAAATCTCCAAATCAGATAATCCAATCACTTATGAATGAACAGGAATCTCAGTGCTAAATAGAAACAGATCTGTAGATGAAATGTTTAATGCACAAGCAAATGGACAGGCTCACATACTTTCTATAACATTAGTCTATAGGTGTACTGACCAACACAGGCTCTCAAATGTACATGTCCTGAATATGCTAACTGAATATACGGTAGAACGATTTGTTTTATAGGGGACATATTGTACCTCTTTTTAAACAACTTTTAATAGGTCTGCGGGCTATACAAAGCATGTTCATGAAGGTCTTTGCAAAAAATCACTCTCACATAAAGAGATCTCACCAGCTCTATTCTTGACAGTTTCAGTCCCTTTCAGAATGAGCTGTTTAAGGGCTCTGTCATTTTTATGCAAATAAGCTGTTGCTGGCCACACCCACCCAGCCCATGCTTACGCTGCACATTTAACACACGTGAAAATGGCAGAAAACAGAGGCGCTATCCAGCCCTACATGTTTGACCCTGAGTCGGACCCAGAGCGAGATGAACACAACACTTCATGGTGACTTGCCTTTGCCTGTAGCCGTAGCGCTCTGCGTCTTATGCGTGCTTGTAAAACCAGCAGATAAAAATGGCGGATCTTCAACTAATCTAGTGGGTGGGGGCTCGACAGGTGAGGGGCGGTTCTATGCAAATTTCCTCATCCTGACGTCAGGATATAGGAACCGTTCAAAAGGCTCATAGAAGCATATGATTCCTGACACCAAAATCTTTCAATTGACTCACAGAAAACAGATGGATGTTTTTTTTTCGTGCTTGGAGTGTTTATAGGAGCAGTAGACACCCAAATGGAAATACAAAAGGATGCAAAAAGGGAGTTTTGCATGATATGTCCCCTTTAACGTAAAATAAGTAACATTTGTCAACAATTTTAGGATTTTTGGTAGTGTTTCTGCCATTAGGGCATACAGTGTTGGATTAGTTTTTTTATGTAATGTAAAAATGCTTCACAGGACAGCATAGTACCATATCCAGTATGGCCAGTATGGCCACCAGGAATGGCCAAGGTCTGTGGCGAGACATGCTGTCCATATGAGCCTTTTCAGTGTGTTGGCCAGTTTTGGCTCCGATGCAGTTTGCCAGTGTTACTTTTGCCACATCTCTGCTGGACATGGCCCAGAACTGTCTTATGACATGCAGGCTAAATAAGCATGCATGGAAACTTACATGCCGTTTTCCAGTACTGACAGAGGAGCAGCAGTGTCATACATTTGCCAGAAGTGTCCCAAACCTTATGTGCAGTTTGGCAGAAAAAAGGTATAAGGATGCTGCTTGCTGGTCATTATTTATTATCCGTAATTCATTATCCTGTTTTCACATTACCTCAGGTCAAGCCAGGGCTTTCAGGCTTTGAGCAGTGAAACCATCTTCAGAGACATAAAGGAAAATGAATGCAGAGAACTTGGGGATATAAATTCAGTTTGGGCTGCTGGAATGAAAACAGTCTGCGACACGTACGCCCACACTTTATTGAATAATGTTCTGAAAAACATGGCAATTAGCACCCTTAAACTGCGTTCCCAAGCCGCAAGAGTCAAGATCGCGTCTGGGCGCTGGCGTGTGTGGGCACTGTGGCGGCTTTGTGCTGCTGCTGCTTCTCCCCCCGCAGGTTCAGCATGGACACAGCTGCGTCTTCATGCACAGGCTTTAGTGCGGCTGCTCCTTCTGTGGAGAAAAAAACCCAGCAGACCAGAGGCTCACACATTCAAGCTGTAGCACATCAGTGGGTGCGTGTGGGAGTTCTTTCTGTATGCAGGGCTCGGAACTGGCAGCTATTCTACATACATACATTAAAATGCAAAGAGGGATCATTCTTTGAGATGGTGTGTCTTGTCTGTTTGCGAGTGTGTTCATTTGTTTCTGTACATTTTTAGGACAAAAAAAACAAAAAACCTGACTTCAAAGGAAGTCAGTGACATATAGAGCTTACTAAAAATGTGAGGGTCAACAAATGTCTTTTTGAAAAGGATTTTCCAGAGATTTTTACAGGATGTATGTGCATTTTTTAAAATTTGCAGTAAGTTTCTGACAATGGGGAGGGGAGGGTAGCACGTCCTTCCTCCTGAAACCGAGTCACAACATCAGTGGACAGCTCAATGTGGCTGAAGGAGCTGCCGATTCTATAAAGTGTGTTATCTGTGATGGATTGGCGTGCTGTACACTGAGAGACGGAAGGAGTGGGAAGATGATGCTACCCACGCATGTCGTACACATCAGCCCCATAATTCATAGCAAAATACAATAATATACTTCCACCATCACAGAGTTCTGACCACCATAATGAAAAATAACACTGTGGTACTGATTAAAAGTTTAATATGATCTTGCACAGCACTCTCAGTCATCTCTATTTTTGAAAGAGGGCATTTAATTCAGTGCAATAAGGAGCTCAAGTTTCCTAATAGAGCCCCAAAACAATATTGCACAAAAGAGGACAAGGAAGTTTTAAAATAAGTCAATTTATATTTTTACCTAAAATGCCATTGCAGTTCAATTACGATGTGACAGTTCCACAAAAATTAATTAGGAAAACTTTCAATGTCTCAAGGCATCAGCTATCAGTGGCAGTGCAGTGTCTGGCACCATTTCTTTCTGGAACATTGCACAGACACAGATCTACTTTTCTTTTTTTTCTTTTCTTCCTAAATTCTCCACAGAAAGGAACTACAACAACAGAACCGTGGACTGTTTATGTCTCCATCTGTCCGAATATAAAAATATGATACAAAGTGGGACACCAGCAATCCAACAGGTATGAAAGCTCCGTGTGCACAGCAAAATGAGTCACACAGCAGCTTTGGAGGGGAGACATCTGTGCGCTGTAATAAAAGCTAAGACTTTTCCCATAATATGTTGGAGCGTTTGTTCTCCTCAGGATGCAATAATGATCTAGTTTAGAGCTGTGGCCTAAAACAATGCGCCTTGATGTGCAAAAAGCTCTGACCTCAATAAACTTTTCTACAGCTATTAATTTCGGTGACACAGATTTGAGTGGGCGGGGTTGGGCCTGCGACGGAGCCTGAGAAATCATGCCTTGTGGTGCTTCCTGACTCAACTCATCAAAGCACAGACAGGCTCCTCTTTATTACTGCCTATTATGGTTAAGTTTGGGAAGAGAGCCGCAGCAGGCTGATGATTAGGGCCAGTCTGTCGTCACTGTGCCCTCATAACATTTGCTCCAAATATAGTCTCCAATTCCAGGTGGTCCCACTCCTGCAGGCCACTCTGTCTGCGTTCAGCCCGTAACTATTCTGCAAGAGCCAACTCAGGTGCAATAATTAAGGGAGGGACATTTATTTGAGTGACAGGCGCAGTTTCCCGTCATCTTTAATACTTGCAATCTTTGCACACTTTACATTGCACATTGTTATGCCCTATTTTACATGTTTGTTTTTATGTTTTGTGAAATAACGCAGTATTCATGTTACAGTCCTATTATTTCTGAGTTTTATAGCTTATAACCTCAGCATCCTCATGATTGCAGGCAATAACAAAAGCATGGTGTAACCATTACAATTAATTACAATTCAGAAGCAAGCCAAAATGGTTTTCTTCTAGTGATGGGTTCATGTGGAATTTATATTCTTTCTCTGTTTGCTGAGTAAAGACAATATTTGATAAACATCGATAGGAATTTTAATTAGCCTCTTTATTCACAGTCAATAAAGGTGACAATAATTCTGAAGGGCACAGTATGTTGGTGGTTAATCTGAAGTGGTAGGACTTCAGTATAGAGCCTGGACACCTAACAAATAGCTCTCACTTAGCTGTATCTACCAAAGAATCACAAAGAAAAAAAACTAATTCGGATATTTTTTTTGTTTTATGTTTTCAACAAAACGCAATGATCAAATTAGAATAGTATTTCAGTACATGCAGAGTTTAAATACAACTATAATGTCATTGAATAAAAGTACAGATGTATTTTTTTTGTTTCAGAAATCTTTCAGATTCTGCTTCTTTGATTGTAGAGAAAAAAAGATCTTTAAACACCATCAGTGAGGATAATCTTAAGAGTACATCGCTTTTGGAACGCGAACTAAGGCCTTTTTTAAAGAGCCTTAGTCAGCTAACCTCTGTTTTACAAGGTTGAAACTGGACGGTGTTCAACCTTCAATGCTGCACATTGAATGACAGTATAAAAACCCACAGTACATGTTCATGAAAACAGACACTGTTTGCCGACTCTCTATCTCAGCCCACCTTAGTGTGTTTGTGATTCACTGTTTATTTTCACAGTGTGGGCAAGCCAGTCACTGCAGGCCTGCCTGTGTCCAGTTGTTCTTAGCAGGTTTTCATTGCCTTCTGCCTTAAAAGCTAAATGAAGCAGTCGACTCCTGCTGTTATACAGTTATTGAAATATAAAATAAGAGATGAAGTGTGTAACATAGCCAAAAGCTTCGTACATATTTAATATTGCCTTGTACTCGAGTGCTTCACAATAGACATGCTGGATTCAGGCTAGTGAAATCCCCAAAATATTGTGAGAATATAAATAATGTACGATATACACCAATTAACCGTAAAATCACTGACAGGTGACCTGCATAACGTTGGTTATCTCATTATAATGACACCTGTCAAGAGGTGGGATATATTAGGCAGTAAGTGAAGAGAACAGTCATTTCTTGAAGTTGATGTGTTGAAAGCAGGAATAATCAGCGAGCACAAGGATCTGAGCAACCTTGACAAGGGTCTAATTGTGATGGCTAGATGACGGGGTCAGAGCATCTCCAAAACAGCAGGTCCTGTGGGCTGTTCCCATTATGCAGTGGTTAGTACCTGCCAAAAGTGGTTCAAGGATGGACAACCAGTGAATTTGTAACAAGGTCATGGGCACTCAAGGCTTACTGATGTATAAGGGAGTGAAGGCTAGCCTTTCTGGTCTGATCCCATAGAAGAGCTACCATAGCACTAATAGCGGAAAAAGTATATGCTGGCTATAATAGAAAGGAGCACACAGTGCATTGTTGCTTGCTGCATTCAGGGATATGTTGCTGCAGACCAGTCAGAGTGCCCATGCTGACCATGTCCACTGCCACACTGGACCATGAAGCAATAGAAGAAGGAGGCCTGGTCTGATGTGTTTTTTTAATGTCTCAAGGCAACAGCTATCAGAGGCAGTGCAATATCTGGCACCATTTCTTTCTGGAACATTGCACAAAAAAAACAGGTCTGTGGGGTTTTTTTTTCTTACATCGAGTGCATGTGTGTCACTTACCTGGGGAAGAGGTGGCACCAGGCTGCACTACAGGATGCAGGCAAGCCCGCAGAGGCACTTGACAAAACCTTGGGTCCTGACATTCATGTGGTTGTTACTTTGACACAAAACACCTACCTAAATATTGTTTCGGACCAAGTAAACTCCTTCCCTACCTGTTCCCTAAAGGTAGTGGCTTCTTATAGAAGGATGTGCCTGGCCCCACTGCAAACTTTGTTCAAGGTGCATTTATTTTCAGAAAGATTAAGGTACCAAAAGAGTGCTTTTACAGACGAACCCTTGTTGGTTTCCTAAAAACCTTTCAAAAGAAAGTTCATCAAAGAACCATCCTTTAAGGATCTAGAATGTTAGTGCCAATGACTGCATGCATGGAGTAACCATAAAATTGTAAAAAAAAACCCAAAACAAAACAAAAAAACACCAACCAAACAAACCCAGATCTCTACATTTACAGGCCTGGGTTCACTGGATAAAAGAATAAAACAGATGCAAAACAGAGTGATGCCTCAGCAGGCAGTTGACCACTTCTGTGAGAGACATGACCCTTGAAGACATCACAGTGGGATAGGCGAAAACTCACAAATGCTGAAAGCCCAGAAAACAACCGCAGCAATAACTGAACCCAAACAAACACAAGTAGAAAAAGGAGAAGCTGTTACACAAGGTCCAAAGGACAATAGCTGATATCAGCAACCAGAGTCGACTTGAACAATAGACTACACTTTAAAAAGAAAGTTAACTTCATAAGGATTTCAGTGGAAAAGGAAAGTTAGTGATACATGTTATGGTGAAGCGATGTTATGGTGAAGAGAAATTCCTGAGAAAAAAACTGTATCAAGACAAGAGGGCTTTTAGGCTTACTTATGTGCTGAGTATCGTTTTTTTAGAAACAGACGGTCACATCTTTGAATTCTATCATTTTGCTTGTACAGTCTCATGGTGGAAACCTGAGAGAAAAGAGAAATGGTTAAAGGAGCTGGGAATAAAGGTACTACACTTGAAATATGTGTCTGAGCCTGATGGGACCTAATTAGTCAGGTCTGCTTTATATGGGTTTGAACATAATTTCAAAAAAAAACGTGTCTAACAGAGTTTGACCTGCATTTACCTCGCTTTAGTTTTCCCCTCACTTTATTTTTCCTTTCTAATGTTATTATCTTTCATTACCATTACACGTGACATGCAGAGTTGCTGTTAAGACACTGACTGATTAATAATTTAATTCAAGCTGATTATTAAGGTATTCATTTTTTGTATAGCGATAATCCGAGAACAGCTCTCAGTGTCTCTAGGTGACTGAACATTGTTGCTAAGCTAATTTAACAGGTGCTATCATTAGGAATATGAAGTTTTATTTTGGCTCGAGTTAATGATGGTGGTGTCTGCGTTGCACAGAATTTTGACAGGGTACAGAAGTGTTTGGAATATGCTGCTGTGGGTCAGACTGGGTTGGGCCCATACAGAAAGATCTGTGGTTATATTTTGGGTTTGGGTCTTTTTTGGTCCAAAAATGTACTTATGCAACCACTTTCTCCAATCTACTCTTATTGCAATCAGAAGTGCAAAATGTTTTTCAACCACATACGTAAAGACATGTCTAATTACTCTCAGCAGGATTTTGTTGACAAGTACTATTTAGGTCACTCTACTTAAATGTAAATAGGTAACTTAAAAAAAAAAACAAACATAAAAATGAATATAGGTTAAGCTAATAACAAATGTATTGTTCATTGTGAGTAATGAGTCCTTTGAGACTTTCAAGTCTTGTAGAAGGCCATCATAACCTTGAAGACTATGATGACCTCTTTAGAAGCATAGAACCCTTAGAGCCTTGTGCCACTGGGTACCAGAGCTCCAGTTTGATGTAGACCATTGTTTCTCAACCCAGTCCTCAGGGTCCACCAGATGGTCCACATTCTTGTACTAACCTAGCTGCCGGTACACTCATACCTGTGGTTTTAATGACTCGGATCACTTGTGTTGGAAGCTGGTATATAGAAAAAACGTGGGCCGTCTGGTGGGCAAAGCTGAGAAACACTTGTACATATGACTTCAAGCATGGAGCTACTGGTATTATTCCAAATTAGCTTAATCTCAGGGTTATTAGTGTGTACTTTTGGAGGCACAACACAAACTTCAAGAGGAGCTTAGGAGGAAAATGTCTCTCTGTCGCATACCTATTATCTTTCTCCATTAAAGCAGCTGAAGATAACAAGATAGTAGCTTGATTTTTATACCAGTGTGTATGGGGGTGTGTCAGAGCCAAAGGGAGCCCAGGGTGGGACTGGACATCCCTAATAGCTGATTGGTCACCCTGAGTGACACCATAAAATTGCATTTGCTATCACAGACAGTTTGGTGCTATTTGATGTCTCATCTTCGCTCTTGTTGAAAGATGCGTTTATTTTGACATCCGTCAGTGCCTTTTTCAAACCGAGGATGAGGAAGAGGTTATAGGTACTCACTGCAGAGCATCTAACCATGATTTAACTAGTCACTTGGGCTGGTAGCTTGTTTTAAGGTAGAGTTAGGATAATGGGGATTGATATTAAGATTGAGATCAGACTAAAACACGGGTAACTGGATGCTGAGATGTAACTATTCTTATTACCAACTTATTTTTGCATACTGTCACTTAAAACATTGAAAGGAAAGACAGATTCCTTTTTTAAAGAAGAAAAAGAAGGACATCAGGTGCAAATAGTTTGGTCATTACATCTCCACCGGAACCCAGAGCAGCTCTATAGCTGAAGCTAGTCAGAGTCAGTGTGGTTGGACTTCACAAAGATGCTAACTGACATTTAGTGCTATGCCCAGTTTAGAAATTAAGTTCAGTTTCAACTTATGGCAGTAGATGATTTTGTCAGATTTGGCCTCAGTTTAAAATGTTGATTCATATTCTTGTGTTATGTTAATGTAACAGCAAGGGATGAAACCCTGATGTCACAGAGCGCCCCAAGCACCAGATATTCAGATATTTGGTTTTAGTTTCATTCATTTTCTGTCAAGATCTATGGACCCCCTGAGATAGTGTTGGCCACCCCCAGTCACCCCACGTATTAAGCCAGTTCTGCCACTGGGGGACGGGGTCCCAGGATTACTACAGCCATTGGTTCATTAAGTAATGATGTAATGTTTAATACTACACTTCTCGTACAGCGGTGTAATAGCCTATGTTTCTAAGGCCTGGATTCTTAAACCACTACAAAAAGTAATTTCACACCAATTAAAATTTATGCCAACAGATCCATAACTCCGACTCAAGGCCTGCCTCAGTCTGTCTAGCCTGAAGGCAGAGCAGGAGATAAGGCGTATTGCTTCGCCTCCGTGATGTCTCACATCTCAGTCACAACGAAAGACGGCGGGCAAAGACGTTTGCTCTCTCCTTCCCTTGGTGCATTATCAGTCACGCATTAGCATCTATAAAAATAGTACAACATGCCTGAATAGAGATACAGTATGTGGAAGCTGAGTGTCAGTTTAGCAACAGTGCTGCCGCTCAACATCAACTTGAAACATTCCAGGAATGACTACAAAAACTGATCCCAAAACAACCAGAAAGTGCAACAGTGTCTACAAACATCATTCAGTGAATTTTCCTTTTGCACCTAATGAGCAAACGCAAAGGGGTGGGAAGTGCTATTAGGAGCCAGAGAGAGTAAACAGGAAGCAGCTGTTTAAAGAGACGGCACCATTACACTCATCACAATGGCTTGCTCTGCCCCATTGACTTTTACAGCCTCTCCAAACTGCCAGATTATACTTAATAGAGGCTGGGCTGTCAGTGCAGCTTGAAGGATAGAGAAGTTGGAAAAATTATTGCAAGTTTTATAGTTTATGAGTTTACATCATTATGATGTCATTAGGGGGCCTTTGGCTCGGACAGAGAAACACAAACAGTGGTTATGACATTACCGAACATCCATCAGACCGTCTGAGTCTATGCAGTTCATCTAAAAGCCCACCCTCCTCTTCTTCACCTCTCAACACATTCTACAGTCTCCGAAATGCTCTATCTGTCTTTGTCTTGCTCTCTTCTGCATCTCTCTCTCTCTCCTTCCTCCTCCCTCTGTCTTGCTCTTTAGCTTTCTGCTTTTTCCTCACTCTCTCTTCTGCTCATCTCTTTCTATCTCTTATTTTCTTTCTCTCACTCTCTGTGTCACTGTACCCCTTTCTCTCTATGTCTATCCTCATTCATCCCTCCATATCTTTTGTTCTTCTTCTCTCTCTCAGTCCCTCTTTCTTTCTCCTTCCTTTTCTCTCTCCCTCAGTTTATCTTTTTCTTTCTTCTCCCTCGCTCTCTCCTTGCTCTATCTCTCACTCTTGTCTCTTATTATCTATTTTACTTTATCTCTCTTTCTCTCTCCCTTCTACTCTCTCTCTCTCCCACTCTCTCTGAAAGGATGATTAGTGCTCATGAGTGTTGCAAATGAGGAAATTTACATTTGAATATGTCTCAGACAGAAACACCTTCGGAGACTGTTCTTGGTGATGATGAAACCGTTGTGTGTTTACAAAAAGCTTCAGCTTTGTTGGAAAGAAACTGGCAGATGAGCGAAACAGTAATTATTATTAATGTGGGCAAATGCATCTTCATATCATACTGCAATACATCAGTGTTCCTTAATGAAGGTTTCTTTGTGAAATGTTTGATGACATTTCAGCTCTCTCTCTCTCTCTCTCTCTCTCTCTCTCTCTCTCTCTCTCTCACACACACACACACACACACACACACACACACACACACACACACACACACACACACTCACACAATCACATATATGGAAACAGTGAAGGCACTGAAATGCGCAAAATATATGTTTCAGGAACATCGCATTGATTTAAATAACTGAGTGTGACTCCTTTACACGTTGAGACACATGACAAAGCAACAGGCATAGCCACATACCATGCTAAATAAAACACTCAAAATTAACATTACATTACTAAACACATTTGTCTTCATTATAGGGCTATACCCTTCATTTTTCTTGTTTTTCAAGGTCCTCTTCTAACATGTGAGGAATCTACATACCAAAACAGTCTTAATCAGTTTTTTTTTCCTTTGCCAAACTCTCATCATACCTCACAATTAACCAGGCTTTTTGATACTGTGACTAATACTATGACTGAAAAATGTGGGTTTTGTTCCGATCAGCTGTCCTGTTTTTTTCCCATTCAAAGAGCAATTTCAGCTCAAGTACTCTTTTTGATGTGAATAGACGAGGCTAAGTTGGTGTAGGCAAAATAGGTAGACATTTTTAAATGCACTGGTTATCACAAAAAACACAGAAATAATTAACAGACAGTAACTTATGTGAGGGATTTATAGAAGCCCTGGTTCTCCTGTGTATTCCCTTCCTGTCTTCTGTTCAGGCCTCTTGAGTAATGCCCCTGAATAGACAAAGGGCCTTATATTAGAAACTATAGTGCCTGATTAACATAGAGCCTATGTTAATTAACAGTAGTATCATACATTCAAATACCATGCACAGGTAATCTCTGATCTTTGTAGTTGTCACTTAGAGTGATGATATTTAAGTAGTGAAGTGCTCTTTAAGAATCCACAAAGTGTGTGTGTGTGTGTGTGTGTGTGTGTGTGTGTTTTGTGTATGTAAACTGTATAGACCGGGAACTAAACAATGTGTTTCAAAACTTGAATAATGTCCACATACTACTTTCATTCTTTTTATTTAAAGAAAGCAAGATATACATTTCCTATGTATGGCCCTTTAAACGTGAAGACAGCCTGAAGTTTTTGTCAGCTTGACAATGCAGTGTTCCCAAAAAATCACCTAGAAATGGAAATGGAGGCTTGTGTGTGTATGCGTGGGTGCTCACACACGTGTTTGTCAGAATATATGGGCTTGTAAATTTGAGACCCGTTCCACAATTGTGCGCAAGCAGCTCCAACAGGCAGTGGAAATAGATTTCACACCTCTAACAAAGGCCAGAGGACCTGGAGCCACTGAACTAAAGCTGGGTCAGCCAGACCAGAAGCAAGAACAAGTTCCTCGTACGCTAACCGGCCTGCTGGAGCAGGTCCAGTGCAGACAGTCTGTTGTACATGTCCAAAGCCCCCCTGTACTGCTTATGTTTGGCCTGCGGTGTCAAACACAACACTCTGTCAGAGGCACTGCTCTCCTCCCAGCAGGCTTTTCACTTGGCCTGACCTTGCTCCAAATACATACTGCAAATAATACAAGCTCTCACTTTCAGCCTGTGGATTTGTGCCTCGCTCTCTCTGTCTCTCTCTTGTGCTCGTTTTAGTCTTTTCTGTCTCTCCGTCAACCCCAAAAGGAGAACCAGGGGAGTTGTTTAATTTAGAAATTGAAGATATTGACATTAATTGCAGTTGACCTAGCCATTCTCCTCTTACAAATATAATCTTCCATAGCAACTGTTGCTACTGTTTGATAAGCTTTTCAGAACACTGGCAAAAAGCCCATTTAATATAATGCATTTAGGTTGGAGTTTAGATTGACTTGATTCACTTTTCTCATCACGTTGAGTGGGATTTTCGCCAATATTCTCTGAAGCTCATCCAATCTTGCAATTGTTAAAAAAATGCTTGCACTTGGGCCAGTTCATGGATGCCAGGTCCTTTGCATTTTAGTTATTAGTGTCCTGTCCTGATGTTGGGACAAAACGGAAAATGTTATGAGGAACAGAACAGTACAAATAAGTTACTCAGATTCAAATCTTGGAAGTAATTTGAATCTGAGTAACTTATTTGTACTGTTGGAAGTAATTCTACATTAACTTCCATTTAAATTCCTTCATTGCAAAAAGGCAAAATCTTGAACTCTCAAAACTAGAGAAAACTTTTTAAAATTAAATGTTTCACCGAAAAGTAAGAGAATTTGACACGGAAAAAAGCAAAATAAGCGAAAAATTCTGGACTGGGGGGAATTATTGCTAGGATAAGTTAGTAGGTAAGTTAGTAATAATTTTTTTTTCTTATTTTACTTATTTCAAGTAAATTAAGTTTTTTTTTTTCTTGTGGAAAATAGCCACCAGTGTCAGCCACCACATTCTGAGCCTGAGGACACGATGGAGGATGACATCCTTCGTCATGATGACAGCTGTGATGACATGCTCCAGTCACCAGAAATGCCACAGCTACAGTCCACCCACCCACTCTCTCTCTCGTGCTCTCTCTCTCTCTCTCTCTCTCTCTCTCTCTCTCTCTCTCTCTCTCTGTCTCTGTCCCTATCTCACCCACATTGAGGTTCTCAGAAAAAATGGAGGAATTGGTACTTGCAGGAGGTTCTCAGAAAAAATGGAGGAATTTTTTCCTCCTCGTCCCTTCATCTCTCTGCCCTGCCTGGCTAGTGAGAGAGCTCTGTGCCCATTTCCACAATGGAAGCAGCAACAGAATCCATTGGACACCAGCAGCTACAACTAACACCTGCAAGCTCCAGGCTACAACAGTGTTACTACTCATGTCAGCTTTTCAGACAAGCTGGGACCTGTTCCAGCTCTGATAGGGAATAGAACAGCGTGCAATCAGTTATCAGGGTTAATCAATCCACTTTACATCAGATTCTACATATAATTCAGACTGTTCAAAGTCCTTTCAGTGTGTTAAAATTAGCAGCTGTTTATGTATGATCGCTTATCTGATCGCTTGTAGTTAATCTTATTTCTACACACCAGTTAGATTTTATATTAAGTGGAACATGGTTGGAGAACAACTGCACTACACCAGTTCTTCCTTAATCTGCTAGTATTAGATTAGCTGTTATCTACAGGCCCCCATTTTAGCTTTTTATTAACACTGATGGTTTTAGTATTCAGACTGACAACACTAATAAGAGCACTTTTAAAGCACTCTGTTTGACATGCTTTGTTTGATCTGGTACTGCATGTAACTGGCCAAACTCAGGTCATACACTTTATTTGGTTAACAGAAGGGTCTCAGTTTTCCCACTGTGATTGTTCAACACGTGATGCTACCAGAGGTCTATTTTTTGAAGCCATGTTTATTTCACCTAGTATAACAGCAGAGTCTGTGGATGATCATCTAAATTAGTTCAACGCTAAAGTTCTTTGATGCTGTAGCATCTGTGAAGACCAACAGGATTTCAGGTAAAAAAAAAAAAGAAAGCACAATGGGGAAATGCCACATTGCTCTTGAGTCACAAGAAACAATGCAGAAAGTGTAAGCTCCATACTGGTTATGGCAAATTTCAGAGAGAGTCTCTCCATTGACAACTCTTAAACAGGACTAGATGTTCTCATTTCTCTAATCTCATTAATGGGAGCATTTACAACACTTGTGCTTTTTTTACTGCTATGGATGGGTTAACAAACCCCCCTACGCAGCAACCTTTAGACTTCCTATTAGCTAAATGAGAGTAATCTTTTTCAAACACAAAACTGAAAATATCAGACAAAGCATTAGCTCCATCCAGTCGAGCAGCAGCGTAACATCTATGTCAACATACAGAAAGAATATAGCCTTCATGTTTTAATGGCTATTAATGGCACAGTTAGTCCTGCATCTTAAGCCATCCACTTGCTGCCTTGAGACTCTGCCCACAAGCAATTTAAATGCATTTTCAGCTGTATATCAGTCGATTCTGCACATTGTGAGTGAGTCTCTTCTTTCAGGCATGTTCCCAGTATCACTAAAGATGGCTGTAATGAAACCTCCTCCTGAAAAAGAGAACCTTGATACCTTTACATCTATAAGCTTATTTCAATTCTTCCTTTCATAGGCAAGGTCACTGAGAAAGCAGTTTTCAGTAAAACCAACTTGGATTTATATTTTCTTCGGACTTTCAGTGAGGTTTCGGTTAACACCATAGTACTGAAACAGCTGGCATAGAGGTATTGAATGACATCTGTCTGAATACAGACTGTATGATACCACTGCAGACTTTAACACTGTTGATCATATGACGCTGCTAGACAGAATAAATAACTGAGCCAGGTTCTCAGGAACGATGCTAAGATGGTTTGGGACGTGCTTAGAAGGCAGTGGTTATTTAGTCTCTTTTATCCCTTTGAGAGAACCGTCGTGCTATATGGAGCCCCACAAGGATCTATTCTTGGGCCATTTTTGTTTAACCTGTACATGCCTCCTCACAGCCAAATTCTCAATTAATAGCTCAATGTCTCTTTCACAAAATGATCTCAGTCCAATAGACTCACTGAAAGTAAATAGCTGCATGCAAAATGTCCTTCAGTTAAATAAGCTTTGTGAACAAAGCTGAAAGGTTGCAACTAAGGCCTATCAGGAATCCAAGGCAATAGCAACGAAATATTCATGTAATCATGGATTGGGATCTTAGTTTCAGTGACCACTATAACTAAATCAACATTCTGGCATCTCAAGTACATGGTTAAGACTACAGAATTTGTGTCATAGCAAGATTTGGAGAAACCTATTCATGCCTTCACTTCCTGATTTTTCAGTTTTATTATTGCAAAGTTCTTCTCTTTGGCCTCCATAAGGAGCTGGTCATCTAGGTTTGCAGTTCTAAAAAGAAATCATTTTTTCTGTAGTTTTCTCCTGAAAAGTTACCATTTTTCAGTTACCAAAGTTACCAATATTTAGTAAAAAAAAACCCTCTCTACCGCATTGACAGATTTCCTAGTTTTTGTGAACGTTTTTTCTTTTTGCAGCATATCATCACAATGACAGCATTGGAAACATG
Organism: Alestes dentex; assembly: GCA_037576975.1. Classification (NCBI taxonomy): domain Eukaryota; kingdom Metazoa; phylum Chordata; class Actinopteri; order Characiformes; family Alestidae; genus Alestes; species Alestes dentex. Next base: position 14,394,147 of record JBBIGA010000016.1, on the reverse strand, counting down.
TGGCAATTAGACTAAGCTCATCCAGCAATTTACTTTTAAAGCTGATGCAGTTCTGTGCATTTTCCGGTTTCTCTTTTAGAGCATTCTTTCAGAAATGTCCACTTGATATTTTATAGTGACTTTCATGTTTGATTGAGGCTCCAGATGAATGACTAAAACTGCTAATTTGGAGTCCTGGTGTTTTCTATTGATGGGCCAAAGTGATTTTGAGACCAGTGCTTACAAGACTGCTGTCAGAAAAAATGCCAAAGATCAATAAAATCAAGAAAGATTACCAGTGGGGCACTTTAAGCAAAAAGGTCAGTGTGGACAGCAAAGATCAGAGTCTGATCAATAGGGATTATATCAGCGATTAGACCGATTACTATTACACAGTCCATTTTAGTGCTAGCACTGGCTAACTAGCTCTCTGGCCCTGATGCCCCATTGTTTCCAAACCATAATGATGCAAACACTTGTGTGTATATTCGTCTCACTCGTGGGAGATGTTGTGTTTGTTTAATGTCTTTCCTGAGGGAATCAGACGGAGGGAAGACAGAAGGAGGGAGGGACCCATTAAGAAGCCCGCTGTCCAGGCCTGTTTAACTATGATCCCTATCAAATAATTTATCTCCCGCTCTCAGCAGAAGGGAGGGAAAATAATATAGACAAAATCAATGCCCACAAAGCGGGGGTTCCAGATAAGCTGAGAAAATGACTATTGTGCTGCGAGATGACAGATGACATCAAGAGAATGTAAATTAACTCTGATGTGTCTTTTCTAAATGAGAATGAAGTCCTCTCTTAAAGACAGAAAACAACACAAACCCAGGTAGCTTCTTCAGCAAATAAAGTTTTGAGTCTGTGATAGATGTACGTACGCACCCACAATGTACACACACGTCTTTGGTTGAAGGTGAAGTCATAAAGCGTGCACCATTATGAGATTAAATGATTGACTGACAAGGTGAGTGGCTTTCCAGGAGTAGTCTGTCAATCAGATTTTTTAATTAAATAATGAATCTCAAGCTGCCACATATGTAGCATATCATGTTGCATATCAAAGAATAGAAACTTCTTTGACCTGAATATAACATGTAATAGAAGTCAATGGGCGTTTTTTGGGTATAGAAACCACGTTGATTCCATACATCCTGTCTTGACAAAGTACAAAGTATTTCAAAAAGTCAGCCACTAAAGGTTTAAAACATTAACTCATGAAAAGGTAGAAATATGGTCCCTTTACCCTGACAACAACTTCATTTAAAGTACACAACTAGACCTTAAGACCTTGAGAGGGAAAAATGATCTGTACAGCAATCTTTTTCCTTACAGCGTTTAAATACTTTGTGAGAAAGAATTTTGTTATCAGTATGTAAGTGCTCAGTGCTATTTAGTCTGTTTAATGTTAAGCATACATTAATCGACTGTGGAGTTCTGAGAATAAGTCCAATAAAATGGAGCTCTTCTTCTCCAAATTGAAAAGTTCCTGGTTTAAATACTGAACAGCTGGACCGATAATAATGGGCAGAATTCTTCACTCTTGATGACTAGAATTTCTAGAATGTAAGTATAAATTATATATTACATCTGAAGTACTTGATCTTTTCTAAAGAGCATTCATTATATCGAACAAGGGTCACAGAAGAGAAAAGAAGTGAGAAAGTGCAGTCTTTTTACACATACAATGAGGTGATGTAAACAAATTACCACTTTAGTACTCAGTGTATTCTTGTATGAGTTCAAATGACTGATTCATCAGGGTCCTGCACCGACTCCCCTGCGTTCAGAGCGAACAAACGTTGAAACACAGCTGCCTTCTGTTTCCATTAAATATGTCCAGAACAAATTGAGTTCGCAATTGAGGCTGATTTTGAATATTTTTGTGAGTCATTACCCTCACAACATGAAAACACAATTGGCTGTGATAAGTGACTGGAGAAAGACGCAGTGTCTTCTTCTTTGGTGAAAAACGGAATTGCCTATTTCCACAGTTAAAATGCATTTTATTGTTTTCGTTAAGCCAAAGCAATTCAGTCCATTTCGCCTTTCCGTAAGCATGACAGAAAAAGAAGTTCAATTTGCTTCCTTGAAATTCGACACTTATTCAGCAAAATCCAACTTAAACTCTGCAGAGTTTTTTTTTCCTAGAGACCCGATAGGATAATCAGATTTCTTGCACTGAGGGCTTTGACAACTTCTGAAATGAGGCTGTGAACTGCATTTTATTCTAGAAATGACAGAGCTTTCCACTGTTTGCAGCAGGCCAAGCGTTAGTCACTGCTGGCCACAGGTGCGCTGGTACACAAATAGAGGTGGCAGACACAACAAGGTGCTGCCGTGTGACCTGATGCTAATGAGAGCAAATAAGAACAAGCAGCGTAACTGAAATTCGGGCAACCCTCTGGCACACAGCCATTCATGAATGGTAAATTCATGAATTCGTTCAGCTATGCAAGCAGCAAGTTTGAGACTTTTGCTTACAGTTCAGAAACCTTACTGAGAAGCCTGGGAGAATGTATGCATATGTTGTAGAACTTATGCTGAAACAATCAAAGGTTTTAATTAGAGGTCTCTTCCTTTCAGAATCAGAATTTATTGGTCAAGTATGTGAGCGAGCACATGCAAGGAATTTGATTCCGGTCGATGGTGTCTCTCAAACACAATAAAATATGTAATATGTACAACAACAATATGTAACGGCACAAGATACTAAATAATATAATATACAATAATATACAATCTACAATATGAATATACAATATAGATTTATATTTATAAATAGAAAGATAAATATTAATATTTGTATATAAGTATTTTATGATGATGTTAATCCTCCTAGGTCCCTTGATTACATTATGTTTTGCCTTGAATACCTTGAACGTATTTTCTTACATTTTGTTAAATAATTTTTTATTTGTAGATGGACAGAGGCACAGTCAAGAGGTGGCCTAGGGTGGCCATGGAAACCACTGACTAATATCCGACTACCCCACGTGACACTACTTCTCAGGCAAAACGTTTTATGATTTCCTAAGACCACTGTTCCAATGTCATTGCATTTTAACAGTGCAACCACCCCTCCTCTGCTTGACAAATATGACTGCACATTCCCACTCCCCCCTCGCTGTTTGACAGAAATGATGAGTTGTACTACAGTCCCTGCAGGCAACAAAAACCTATGGCGCCACCCATGGTTTCAGCCTAGCCACCCCTATAAAAACTGTCCACCACTGTCCACCT
>JBBIGA010000016.1:14350670-14366335 GCA_037576975.1 Alestes dentex | reverse complement strand
CTTCAATGACGTCTTTATATTTGTTCATTTCAAACTCAGACAGTCTTCAGGCTGAGATGATTTAGGAATCTGAAAGATACATAAAGAAAAGCCATATAGCTTGCTTGTTTAAGCTGTGACTTCAGAAACACAAGGTCGTGGGATCAAACCTGAGTCTTTAACTTTATGTCTTGCATGTCACAATTCATCTGAAACTCATATATTTTAATTAAGTTGAGCAGCTTGTCAAGCCCAGTAGCTCACTGGCTTTAGTTGTGGTCTCAAGATTAGAAGGCTGTACGATATAATCGTTGCCTTACTTTTAATGTTTTATATGTCACACTTCATCTGAAATTCAAATGTCCAAAAATAAGTGGCACATCCAGCCTAGCTCTATAGTGCACTGGTCCAAAGTGGGCTTAAGTTTAGAAGGTCATGGGATCAAATCTGTGTTGTCTACTTTATATCCTGCACATCACATTTATCTGAAAGTAAAATATCATAAAAAGTTGGTTAGGTTGCAGTGGTCTTAAGAACAGAAGGTTATGGGATCTAAGGATCTAGGTTTTGGGGGCCACAGAACTTTTCTGGCTTCCCCAGAGAACCTTTCTTTCGACTGTTCTTTAGAGAATCACGTTTGTAAACAAGCTGCATCATAAAGGATCTGTGAATGAACCATAACCTAGTAAATAACCTATGTTATGTGAAGGTTCCTTAAACCTTAAAAAGGTTCTTCACCCTCACATCTCATTTATAAGCCAGAACAGAGTTCTAGTGAGCTGCTCCAATAACACACTGCAGCACTTTTTCCCCAATCCGGGTCCTTTTAGTGCCTTCCTTTCTTTACCAAAAACCCACTTCAACACAGTAAGGGCTTGATAACCAGCTGATTAGTTGGATCACAAGTGTTGGAAGCAGTGAAAATGCTCACATGTGCAGGGCAGTGTGTCTCAGGAACTGGAAAACTGAATGTTGATATATGTTGCGCCAAGATCCATGAAGAAATATCTCATCAAACTATGTACGTGTTCACACCTGCTGATGACAAAGTAACCTTGAACCTTGTTCTAGGTTTTAGCGCAATCTTGGGAGCTCAGCATTCCAGTGGACCACCTGATGCACATGTCCCAACTCATTATGTTCTTCTTCATTTGTGTACTAGAAAGTAAATCTCCAGGAGAAGGGGTTGACCAACTCGTGTTACTGCAGACCTGCTTCCAACACATAACTAGTTGACGAGCTGTTGAGGGAAAATGGGTTGGTTAGACGTGTTTTTAAGTCCTGCTCCTGGAGTGTGTTTTCACTGCTCCCAACACACCTGATCCAACTAATCAGCTCCTTAACACACCCTTACTTAGACCAGGGTTGAGACAAGTAATTCTTTTTTGTAGGCCCCTACGCTTCTAACAAAATAAGGATAGAAGAATCCATTTTAATTACAGCTTTGACTATAATTTTAATAATACATATATAATAGGGCTGGGCACGTTAACGCGTTAAAGGATTTACGCTTTTTTTACTTAACGCTGACAATTGTATTATCGCACGTTTTTTTTAAATCCTTTTATTTTGAAAGTTCATTGCTTTTCTGTGCTTTTGTGCTCATGGTTTCACACCGCACACAGCTCCACATCTTGGCTGGTTAGGTGTCCCATTACTTTTGACTATATTATATGACCAGTACACCAACAGGAACTTTGAGGGAGGTGGTATAGAGTACTCAAAGCCTGCACCTCAAGATTCAAGGACAGCTTTTGTCCAAGAGCTATAATTGAGCTGAACAATACCAAATACTGCCTTCACCCTGTGTTACATTCAAACGTACAATAATGGGACGATATTTTTTGACTCGGATGATTGTGTTATGTTGTGTCTATCTATCTATCTATCTATCTATCTATCTATCTATCTATCTTATGACACGACATTCATTTCAGAAGAAACATGTCTAAAAACTTCTTATGATTGACAATACAAATGTCTACAAGTCAACACACACTATACGGACAAAAGTAATGGGACGCCTGACCATTACACCAACAGGGACTTTAATGACACTGCATTCAGATACATAGACTTTCGTATGAAGTTGGTCCGACTTTGCAGCTGCTATAATGGTTCTGCTCCCCATGCTCTGGACTCTGAGGGTAACTTGTTTTTCTATAACAACCTAGATAAAACATGAATGCCCTGCAGTGGCAAATAGCTTTGGTTTTATATTTGATTTGATTACATTAATGTTTAAGTTACATAAATGTTTAACTGCAGCTGTGTAACTGTGTTAAAGAGAACACTGCAGTTAAAACACTCCTTATTTGTTTAAAGTGTTTGTGAACCAAATGTTATTGCACTTTTGTTCATATAGCAGTACGTTTAAAATAAAAGCGCACAATACACTATTGAATAATTGTTTAATTTTGCAAATAAGAATGCGATTAATCACAGAAAAACATTGCGATTAATCACGATTAAAAAATTTTTTATCGTTGCCCAGGATTACTTATTTTGCTAACAACCTGTATGATCCATGTCCAGGGTTGATTCAGTGCTCCAGTCCCTCCTTACCCCTCGTCCTCCGAGATGCAGGTACATGATGCAGCTTTATCTGCTTTACACATAGAGGAGGAGCATCAAGACTCTTCTCTGTAATGGTGAATGTCCTTTGGCTGTCTGGGGCCTTTTGCTGAAGACTTTTTTGTGTCTCCAATACAATGATGTGTCTTCAGTACAATGAAAAAAAAACATATGCATTTACTCAATTCAAATGTGATGTTATTTCTACATAAATAACGCATATTACATCAGAAACAATTATTGTCAAAAGTAAGTCAACTAAAAAAACAGAGTTGCGGTGATATATTTTATTTATGAAGTACACATTTGTATCTTGGTATCAGCACTGACTCCTGTTTCTGACAGCGTCTCAGCCAAATGGTATCATTTGAACTGCCCCAAGTAGACATCAAAGCACTTCTATAAGTCGAATACTATAAATGGAAATGTCAGTGCCTTAACATCCTCCTTCCATTTCTCTCACATTAGATACAGCAAGGCTATGATGTCCAGACCAAGCTTTCACCTCAGTCTAGAGTAAAATCACACACCTATTGAGTCGAACAATTAAGAATAATGCTGATTTTACACACTGGCCTCATAGTGGCACACTGTCATGGTGACAGCATCACAGTAGAAAATGGGTGACAATCAGAGGGACTTTATTCAAGGCTGAAAAGGCAAAAAGATGCTCTGTTCTGTTTGAATGTTCTTAATCAGGTTTTCATCCACTGCCACTTTTGATGCCAAAAGTTAGGAAAAACTGAAAATGGAATGTGCTGCTGACCGCTGTGTTACGCTGGCAGTGGAGGAAATTCATGTCGCTGCTCCATTGAAAATAATGGGATTTCTGCTCGGCCGTTGACTGTCTACATCATAATATAAACACAGCATTTGCATGTGCATTTGTTGTAGACTGCAAAATAAAGCATATTACCATTTCATATTTCATCTATTTTTAGTATGTCTAACTTGTAACATTTTGAAACAGAGAAACTCTCAACTGATAGCACATTTGAGACTGTAAATAGAAGAATTTAACTAGTTGCGCGTAAGTCCGCATGGAGCAGTTCATTATGTACTATTGTAACTAATGTCATTAGATATGTTATTATCTTAATAATTATGTGATGCATATAGCATGTACAGCAGTACAAAACTAATAAGGGTGAATCACAGTCATCAAATAAATAATTTAAAATGAAGTTTATAAAAGTCAGTCTTTACGTCAAGGAGCACAATTTCACCATGTGTTGTTAGAATTCTTTATTTTTGTGTTTTTTACCCGTTTGATACATCATGCATTTATTTTTTGTGATTAAAAATATTAAAGGCTATTATGGATTATTATGCAATAATGTAGCTTCCCTAAAGGAATGTCGACACCTGGACCATGTTGTACCTTTGAGGGTACATCTCAATTGTGGGTACTTTGGGAGACAAAAAAGAACCAGTCCAATTCCTTTTTCCTGACTGTGTAGTGCAAGGGTAAAAAAAAAAAAAACTTGTGGGAAAAATCTGGATCTTCATTTTTGCTCTTTGAGAAACAAAAATTGTTCTTTTATTGCTCAACAAACTCTTTGTGGCTCCTTTTGCACACTATCTGGCAACCCATCTTGCTTAAATGTGTAAATGTCCTTCCAGTCTTGTCCATGTTAGTACCAGCCACTCGCCAGCCCACAGAGGTGATGTCTTCTCTCCAGTCTGGTTGTCATGGCCACTGGCCGCTGTTGTTTCAGTCTAGTGTTGTACTTGACTCCATTTGCATTTGCTCCTGTTCTCAAGGGTTCATTAGAAGTGATGAAAACAGAGCTCAATGTTCTGCTCGGTGCTAATGTGGTGCCTATGTCCCTGCGGTCCACCTGGACAGTTTCAGGCACAAAACAAACAAGTGCCTTTCTTTACAGCACTATACTGAACGGTTACCGATTATTTATTTTGGGATGACTGAACTATTTCAAAGGAAGTCAAATGTGCAACTTCAACAATCACCACAGATCTCAGTAACACAGGAACATGTATGGCATTGATTTCAATGTTGTTTTTGTTGATACACCACTTTTACTGTATATTGCAGTCATCATCAAATAATCCAGGGTTTCGGTGTAATTTTGTAAACAAATCTCCAGACTCCGACCGATTTCACAGTGAAAACAAAGGCTTGATCGAGATTGATTCTGAAACTCCTGTCGCTGTCAGAGCAGATAGGCATCTGGTGAGCCGAATAAAATGTTGCTTGGGCTGCAGGCTACAGTTTGGACGGTGCTGATTTAAAAGATGCTGAAACGCTTCTCCAGAAAGCTCCTTCACAGCAGAAGGTCAGTCTACATTCTGCTTAAGTGTTTGACCCTGAGCTGCCCTCAACTGCACTGAGCAGTCAGCCTATTTCGATAGGTGAAGGTGCATTCTGTGATTCCAGGACCACAAAGAGATGACCCCGCCAACTGATCTGTGCTAAACAAATCACAGGTATAGGAAATATATTGCTCCTTTCCAGTGCAACAACAGAGCTCCAGATATGAGAACCATGCAAAGTCAGCAATGGAATATATACACATCTGCACCCACACACAAATACACAGAGTACAATCTGCAGCCATCGCAATTTTATGACTATATTTATGAGATCATAATACATGTGCACGCACACACACACACACACACACACACACACACACACACAAAGATATTACTGTGATTGGTGCAGGACTCTTGGGCAAATTCTCTATTATTTGTATTCAGAGGGTTTTTTCTCACAATCAATGGACAAAAGGTTTTTTTTCTCACAATCAATGGCCAAAAGGCCCAGTAAGCAGCTACCCAACCATCCTAAAATGACCTTTACTTGTACAGTTTTAGTACCACATGGTTTGAACAATCACAAAATCACATTCACCATAATGACAAATTGTAACAATTCATTTAAAATGCTTAGCTGTTCTTGTAGCTAATCAAAACTAAGCTGCTTGGAAATGAAGAGCAATGACAAATGTGCTACCGTGTGAATCACGGAACGATTATATGCAACCTTGAACCTTTCCAGACATTACTCAAGAAGCTGTATGTGTGAACGCAAATGTCTGAATCAGTCGAAATGGACAGTAAAAAGACCTCCCCTTTCAAAGACCCTTCTGTATTGATAGATTGAATGCATGTGTGAATAGAGCAGGTCATTTTCCAGAGGATTCATAGGGAGCAGGCTGGCGTGTTGGTGCCTTTAGCTGGTGTGAACCTGGAAGAATACATTTACATTACATTTACAGCATTTAGCAGACGCTTTTATCCAAAGCGACTTCCATTCCCTAACTACAGGGGACAGGGGAATACAAAGATCTGAGGAAAGACAAACGGATTCAGGAACTTCTGTCGGTATGGGTTGACGCCAAAATCAGACAAATTCATGGAATGGCAGGAGACACACTTAACCAGCTACATGACCGTGTCATGTCCTGCCTCCTGCATGTTCTGTCAAGGCTCCATCCCTCGTCTCAAACATACGGAGCATTTCCAGTTGGTGAGGATGTGTCTGACCCAGACTGTCTCCTGCTGTGTGCTACCTGTGTGAAAATGCACCTCCAGACAACGTCCAGATGTTATTTTTCAGGCATTGTCTGGAGTTCATATGTTAAAATGGCTAGTGTTGCCTTCACACACATCCAAAACAAGCTGGTAATTCTACCATTGTGCTATACCCAGTTGAAAATCTAACATAAAAATACTTAAACTTAAACAAATGTAAAAATATTAAATGCTAAAAATCTAAATATATTAACACAGTGTGTTGACATCTGTGTTTTTTTTGTTCTATTCCTTGTTAGAAATTTACTTTCGGTCATACATCAAAAACAGCATTTAGCTGCTGTGACCTAGTTAAGTAATATTTTCATGTAAAATAGTTTTTGATGCTTGCTTGCAAAAATTAATTGAAATCAACATCTTATGGTACATATCTTTTAAATCTTGTCCCAATACATTTTCTCAGTGTACTTGCAGAAGCCTAATACCAAGTTGAGATTCTTCCAAAAACTAAACTGAACAAGAACTATAATTTCTCATTACATCAAGTGGAACATAATCAACATTCTGTAAAGAATGGCATGAAAAAAGTTCCGTCAAAGAAAAGTTTGCCTGGGTGGAGCCTGAACTGGAGAACTGAACTTGATGACTATTTAAGATGAAACAGGAATAATAGATGGCTTTTCAGTTATTTGTACTTGAGGCCAAATCTTGTGTGTTGGTAAACTTGGGAATTCCCTTTACCTTTCTCCGTCTCTAATCTTTTGTTGTTTTCCCTCCTGTAGGGCAAGTTTCTTGTGTCTTTGTAATATATGCCTCAGTTTGTCTTCCCTGGCGTGTTGTATTTGACACTTATCAAAATGGATGCAGGAGTGATGCTTTATTCTGCTTCTGCCATGTCCCATCAGACTCAACAAAATGAGTCTCTTTACAGACAAAGCTTTTGCCACCACCACTTGACACCATAGTGTTGGCTAAGTGGTCCTTTTTTTAGATTTCCATTTGTTAAGCCTTATAATGTATTCAGCAGAGTCTGTATAGTTTCACGTCTGAATTATTTCCTGGTATTGACCTCTCTGTATAACTAATGTCCATGCCAAACTTTAAGGCTTTGACCTCTTGCCATTGCATTGACACAGACTGACCCCTGGGCTCGACCCGTTAACCCCCCAGGCATTGGCTGATGAGTGAATGAAGTACTGTTCAAACTAATTACTGAGGTCTCTCTGCTCTGAGCTGCATTTGCATATGATTAATATATTCATCAGTTTCATTGGCGTGATCACTCAGTTCAAGACAGACTAACAGAGTGGTGGTGACTTGTAAAACTTCACCCGTTCCAGTGATGTCATTTTATGCAGGTCAGCTTAGTGCAACAGATCTGATCAGGATTCATATGGCTACAGTCTCATAATGGCATTTTCTTCACACTTAATCTCTTGTGTCTGTATGTGTGCGTGTCTATAAACATATACACAAATCAGCCATAACATTAAAACCAATGACAGGTGAAAAAACATTATCTTGTTATAATGGCATCTTTCAACGGGTGGGATGCTCTAGGCAGCAAGGAAACAGTTAGGTCTTGAAGCTGGTGTGTTGAGGGCAGGAAAAATGGTGTAAGGTGTAAGGATCTGAGTGATTTTGACAAGGGCCAAATTGTGAAGGCTGGATGACTGGGTCAGAGCATCTCTTAAACTGCAGGTCTTTTGGGGTGTTTCTAGTATGAGCTGGATAATACCTACCAATAGTGGTCCAAGGGAGGACAACCAGTGAACAGTTGACATGGTTGACCAAGGCTCACTAATGTGAATGGGGAGTGAGGAATATCTAGTCAGACACAGCAGAAGAGCTCCTGTAGTTCAAATTGCTGAATACATTCATGCTGGTTATGATGGAAAGATGTCAGAACACACAGATGGGGCTGTGTCGCTACAGACTGGTCAGAGTGCTCATGCTGACCCCAATCCACCACCGAAACGGCCTACAATGAACACTAGTACTAGACCATGAAACAATGAAAGAAAGTGGCCTGGTCAGACACATCACATTTTCTTTTATATTTTGTGGAAGTATGGATGAGATGTGTCACCTATCTGAGGAAGAGATGGGAAAAGGGAAGAAGCTGGCAGAGTCAGTGTGATGCGCTGGGCGATGTTCTGCTTGGAAACTTTGGGTTCTAGTTTTCATGTAGATTTTATTTTGACATGCATCAGCATAAATAGAGAGAGAGAGAGAGACTGTGTGAGTCTATACATGTTATTTTATTTTATTTTATTTTTTAAAACACAAATTCAAATTCAGCTGCATTTGAAGTAAGGAAGTAAGGCAATAAATAATACATAAATGATACAAATCTTTTTCCTTTTTTAATGTCATAAATCACAAGTTGTTTCATTATCATGCAAACAGAAAGACTCAACCAGACAATTCACAAAATTGTACATATTATACATATACTGAACCTATTAAATATAGGGTTGCTGTTGGAACAAAATCTTGTACTCCCAAAGTAATCACTTTTCAGGAGAAGGAAAAACGCTGAACGTAATTTTAGGCTATTTCCGTCGCCATGAAATGTTTACACAATGTAAAGGGCTGCCAGTGTTTTGAAACTGAAGTGTAAAGGATGTATTGAAAACTTTAATGCACTAATTTATCTCAGCTGGGAAATTCAATATATTCTGTGAACAAGGAAAGTGACCTGATAACACTTATTCCAAATTCAACAGTCCTCGGCCATAATTCAGCCCACGGGGCATGCAGAGTGCTGCTGTTATCGGTATGCAATAGCCAGTCAACATTTTAAAAGAAACTAACATCTATATGAATACATTCCACCAGAGAGAACATGCTATTGATCCTATAGAGCAGTGTGCAGTCCTCATAAATATCTCTGTACTCTAATTCCACAAGTAATTGCTTTTCTGATACCCTCCACCAGCTTGCTTTAGCGTGACATCAGGAACTCCTGACTGTATGCTTGACCTCATTATAACTAGCATTAAAAAGCAGGTAGTGGTAGAAGTGCATCCCCCTAGGAAATGATAACAATAAAACTAGTGTCCCTAGAAGCAGAGGGGGGTGATTTGAAGCCTTTGCTTTGGTTTTGCTGTGCCATAGTGAAGACTGTTCTTTTCCACTTTTCCACACACACACACACACACACACACACACACACACACATATATATACACACACTCAATCACTCAATTCACAGCTGCATTCCTCATGGTTATACTTATGTCTTATGTTTCTATGCCATGGAGAAAGGCACTTTTGTGTCTATTCCACAGAGCCACCTTTTGCTAATTGGCCACTCGGAGTGAATGCATGTTAAGTCAGGTTTTGTTAGCTTGTCTCTCAAGTCCATAGTGATTTGCATAAGCCTGCTGCTTGCCATAAGCCTGCTGTAACGTTCCCTCCAGCCACAGATGAGCATGAGCGCTAAACAGATGTTTCATTATAGGCTTTTGTGCTGTTGCTTGAAGTGCAGCATGACTGCAAAAAAAAAAACAACCTGTAACTGTAGCTGAACCACATCACGGCTAAACCTGTTAACCTCCATTCTCTTGATTCACATTTTCTCTTTCTTTCTAACATCCACTTTTCCACATGTCCTTCCCTGAGCAGAACTCACATAAAGCTAAACGCTCTTTCTAATGATGACTAAAGAACTAGCTCTCATATGTAACAGATCCAGCAGAGACTCATTTGGTCTAATGCTGGCGCACTGAGTCAGGCCTGAGTGTGGATATCTTCCTCACTCGCTCAAAGCCTTTCATTCAGCTCCACGCCAGCCAGTTATGTGAGCCAAAGGGAAGATAAATGGGGGCATCATTTTCCAGTGTAATATGACAGAGGTGCTTTCGATGGCTCAGTGAATCCCTTTGACTCTATATTAACCTTGAGATGAGAAAGCAACCCGTCCCCAGTGCGATCCACTGCTTGATCCCCTAATCGCCCTGCCACAGACAGACTGATTTCAGCTAATAGTGTGAAATAGTTGAGGGGCAAGTGCCGGCAGGTTAACAGTTTTTTCTCTTTTCTCTTTATGTAGTTTGAAATACTATTATACATAATGGGATTTATATTATGAGGATCAAATATCTCTTCTATTTATTTTTTACAAAGGACTAGTATTAGCCAGTCAACAAACAAATCACAGAAATTCCATTTAAACAATAAAACATTTACACCTTTTTCAGCAATTTCCCAATTTTTTTTGCATAAGTCGGTTAGGTTGGTTTGATGTTGGATATGAAGAAATGAACCAATTTCTAACTTCTACCGAATTTACCAACATTTCTGTTAAAAGATTTCTGTGTTAGTGATGGGAACCAGGGGTCTGTTTTTATAAATATAATTTTAAATAAATAAGATAAAAATGAATAAAAGAAAATTAAATACATTAAAATAAATAAATAAAAATAATAATGAAGTAGAGTTTCGGAGAAAGGGATTCTTTGTCTGTTTGATTAGCTTTCTGAAACTTGCTGAGTATAAGTAAAGCTTTAAAGGAAGCCCTGATGTTACCGGTTGTCTGGTTATTTGTTATTTGCAGCTCTAAAATAGAAGAAACTCTTTGAGTTCTTACATGCAATACTGATATAGCTAAAACAGTGGTCAGTCTGGGGGAAAGCAATGTCGCATCAGACACCATATATATCCATAAGTAAATCAAACAAATTTCTGATGGGTCATTTTCAGAGGCATTTAATGTTTCACACATCCAGTTCCACCACCTTGATGAACAAGAGTTGTGAGTGACTTTGTTGACATGCCAATAATTTAATTCTGAAAAATTTTGAACAAAATAATAAAATCTGGAATTCTCTCTTTCAGCGCATTTGTGTAATACTCTGCTACAGAGTATCTACTTTCCTCAAGCTTTGGGAACCCCTTGCTCTCAAAGCTCTCAGAGAGCATCATGGGAATTGTAGTTTTTGGGATCTAAGGGAAACCAGAACTCAACTTATACCAAAGTATATCAAAAACTGTCCCACTCACACACACACACACACACACACACATACAGACAGAAAAGGTGTTGAGGACTTATAGCGTCTCCAATATTACATATTTTACTTTCCAATGACGTCACGGGGGTGTGAATCGGAGCAGGACTGGTATGTAGTTAATCAGGAGCGGGAAGGGGGCTGGGGGGGGGGGGGCAGAGCGAGCGCGCGCGGTCGAGAGAGAGAGAGGGAGAGAAAGAGAGCGCAGGACTGAGAACATTGCGCACTCACTCGGTTCTGCGCGTGATGGCAGCGGCGCGCGCCTGAAAGTGGCGTCTTCTCCACATCCCCCGCCTCACGCGACGCCCGGCACGGTGTCCCCCTGCTGTCTCCTCGGCTGGCGTGACGGCTCGCTCGCTCTCGCTCGGACGGCTGGCTGCTTCATGTCGCGCGCTCCTCTCACCTTTGCTTCCCATCCGCGCGACGACGACGACGATGACAGCGGGCGCGAGAATGTAGAGACAGTGCGCGCTCGTGCGCTCGCAGGAGACGAGATCATGCTCCCGCTGCTCTTGCACTTCTTCCGCAAGGGAGCACGCAGCGAGGTCTCGTGAACTTTTTCTCCAAGCTTGAAGGGGGTCAGCTTTGGGCAGATTCTTTCTTTTTTTTCCCCCCCTTTCTCTCTCTCTCTCTCTCTCTCTCTCTCCGCCCTCGTTGCCAGCACGCGTCCCTCTCCACGAACGGCTAAATTAAAAGAGGACGAGGCGCGTCCTTGCTCTCTCCAGCGCTCCTGCGTGGCGCGCGCGCGCGCGCGGATCCCGAGCTCTCGCGGATGCGCGAGCGTGGCATGATCGCGCTCCGGCCGTGTGGAGTACGAGCGCTGAGCTGAAGGTTGGAGAGGAGAGCGAGCGTCCACGTTTGGGGGGTCCAGCGTCGATGGAGGACTGATCTGGAATCCAGCAATATGTGGATAAAACGGTGCATAGCGCGCAGGTAAGACGTTCTGGCGTTCTTTTGGGCTAAACAACAGACAAACAGGGGCTCTTTTCTGTCTCTTACAGAACTATGCAGGGAAATGAGTTGAAAATATCTCTGTGGGGTCATCTCTTCATGATCTGTTCCCACAGACTGGCCTAATAAACTGTCTGAGCTTTATAAATATTTTCCTGCTCTGAACATTTTTGGCAGCTCTGTAGGGACACGCAAAACGCAATTAAGAAACAAGTTTTTTTTGGATAGTATGAATCCACGCGCGCTAGGGGGCGCCAGGCAACCGCGCTGCAATACGAGGCAACTTTACATCAGTTCCAGCAATTAGGTCGACTACCTGCTGCCTAACACACATATACAGACACACACACACACACACACACACACACACACACACACGCGCGCGCGCGCGCGCTCACGCACTCACACGCCCACGCACACCCCATGCAATTAACTTCGTGCCCCGTACAGTCTTTTTAAGAGTATTACGTAATCTACTTGGTTCATCAAAAGACAAGGCTATGGAAATGACATTTTAATTATTAGGTTGGAGCTTTATGTGGGCTGCCAGTGGAAAGTCCTGCTTGAGTGAGGGAGGGTCAAGCCCAGTGAAGATGCAGCTGAAGCAGCCCTGTGCAGAGAAGTGGAGGTGTATCATCATCAACAAGGAGAAACATGCTGGGAGTAAACGTGGCATGCATCTCCTGGGAGGATATCGGTTTGCCAAAATCCATTCACTTGATTGACTTTGGAGAACCTCTGTGTTCTGCAAGTGCAGTGACAGCTCACCAGCTGCGAGTGGAGAAGAGGCTTGGGTTTAAAATTCCCTCAGCACTCCGACTCAAGAAAGAGGAACGAGGCTCTTAGGTTGTTGTTGTTGTTTAGAGATGTGCAGACAGTGTTTGGTCTTTTCCAGCTTGCAGCACTTCCACATGAAACACTCTGCGTTCTTGTCTGCTTGGTTCAGGTGTGTTGGCAGGATGTGGGCCGTCTGAAGGTGACTGGACTGGGAGTGACTTGCTGGCATTCCTAAAAATAAAACTGTTCTTCTTGGCTCGGTCTTCTTGAGGTTGCTGTTCTTTAAACATCTTAAAAGGTTCTACACACTCACACAACTCATTTACAAAAAGAGTTCTTTGCCCATTCAAAAGGTTCTTTAGAGAAGCAAAAGTGGTTCTTCTAAAACGATGAACCCCTTCTTGAGGTTATGTAGTCAGGT
The DNA here is from genome assembly GCA_037576975.1 of Alestes dentex. NCBI lineage: Eukaryota > Metazoa > Chordata > Actinopteri > Characiformes > Alestidae > Alestes > Alestes dentex. The sequence goes on along the minus strand of JBBIGA010000016.1, from coordinate 14,353,120 downwards.
GGCCACTAGCGTTCTTCCATGTTATATAACAATCCTAACTAAATGAACTCAAAGTAGTTAGATGTTCACCTCGAAGTTAGATGTTCACCTTAGAAGCTAATTGCTTCTGCGATCATAGCATGAGGAGGCAACAAAAATCCACTTCAAAAGCTTCTTTTCAGTGTAAGCAGATTTTTTTAACATTGGGATTGGGCATTTTCTCACTTCAAATCATTGGATTTCATGCTAGGAACCATTATACCAGTAGGAAACATGGCTAAAACTGCCAGGTTTTAGCCATGCGATGTATTTTCATGACTCAAGTGTTCAAAACCTAGTGCACTCTGAGGGACCGTATTTTGACCTAGAGGCAAAGAAAGCGTATGAAAATTTAAAGAGGGGGGAAAAAAGCCTGTTATGTAATGTGTATTGAAAGGTAGTTTCTCACCGACAGCACTCAAATGCATGTTCATATCACTGTGCCTCAAAACATAAAGCAAATCAGATTCGGCATCTCAATCATAAAAAACTCAAAAATGCGAGGAATTGCTATGGATCGAAACAGAGACAGTGGTGAACTGATGGCCTTGTATAGTTCATGGACTCGAAGATCATCCGGCACTCGTTTTATCAACTAAAAGCATCCTCATGTGGTCATAATGGCCTTCACGGCCTTGTCCATAAATCCTGCTTGTCGGAATGAAAGGGGGAAAAAAAATTCCAACTTCGCTGCGTGCAAAGCCTTTTCTCTCCACGGCACCTCGAGACTTATTCATCAGGATATGAAAGTCAAAATCTGATTCTGAGGAGGTGAACCTCAATGGGACTGCCTGGATAAATAAAGCAAATAAATAATGAAATAGAAAAGCTGTCTCTCAAAGCTTCAGTCCCCAGGAGAACTTTCTGCATAGACTCAGTACTCTCCCATGTTTTCTTAATATAAAAGGAAAAAAAAAGGAAAAAAAGAAGAAAAAGCCATGGTGGAAATGGACTTTGATAGAGCGTGCTGTGGAGGGTCCTGCTGTTAAAGCTCACTGAACAGAGTTATTACGGGCTCATACAATGAACAGCAATACAGGAGAGACCGCCTGCCTGATATTGTCCCACAAAATGCAGGACAAGCAGGGGAATTTAGACCATTTAGATCCGCCTATTACATAATGCACTTTGTTTATAGTGAGTTGAAGTTCCAGATGTTGCAAAATGATCATTTTAAAGAAGGACAGCACATTAGAGCATTGTCTGTTTAAGATAAAAGAACATGCACTCTTCTAATCCACTACACCCCCAGCTTAATTAGGGATGTCACCATTCACTTTTCAGTCCGCAAAACGGGTTATGTTGAATTTGCAGTTTTTTGGATGTCACAACGACCAGCATATTTACTTCTGTCAGTTCAGTATATATCAATACAGCCTATAGTGGTTTGGCCCAGCTCATTCAGGTTATAAGGAGTGTTTCAGCCTAGATTGCATTTTGAAATGAAATACAATGAAGGGAAGCCAATCAGAATAGAAGTAATTTACATGAACTGGTCTTAAAGGAGCAGTGACAAAAAAAAAAAAAAGATTGTTTAATCCTAAGGGATAAAGAGAGGTCATTTAAAAATGACTGAATATTTTTGATACACACACAAATATTGTAAGTGGACCTCAAATGTAGGAAAAATGTTGAATATGAGTTCAGTTTTCTTAACCCTGCCACACAAAATAAAACTAGACAAAACAGATGCAGTATATCTGGGTATATTTATTACAGGGGACTTGTTAGAAAAAGATGGTGACATTCAGTTAAGGGCCGCAGATGATTTATGAAGCTGTTATGCGAACCATTATAGCAAATGTAAGAGTTTGATATGTAGCTCTTGTCATGGAAATGCAGAGGCATCTTATTAGCCAAACTTCATGGAGGGTGGTAGTATGACACATCTGTCATTCTGCAGAGCTTTCTGCTAGCCCCCCCCCCCTCTCTCTCTCAGTCTGTGATGTAGCCATGTTTGACTGTAGCCGTTCTCCTCTCCTCTCTGATTTTTGCTGCTCTTGATGATTTGATGTGATAGAAGGACAGTTTGAGTGTGCTCACTCTCAGTTAAAATATGTTACATAACAAGCCCTCAGGGGTTCAATAAGGCAGAAATGACACTCTGTACAGAAGCTAATGGAGCAGATGACACTAATGCTGAAATATCTTAATCAGAGGAGTGTGACCCGGCACGTCCCGATAAGAGCGCTGCGCTTAATTCCACAAACCAGTGATTGCTGATTTTTGTTTCCCTTATTCCTAACAAGATGTATTGACTGTAAAGTGTATTACACCATAAAGCACCACTGACTCTTACACATTTGGGTGGGTGTGGACTTTTGCCACTGTTGTTGTTCTCTGGAAGCTCCAGCTGCTGAAGAATGAAAAACTGCCCTGCGAGTTGCATCGTTTCCCTGAGTGGGGGGGGGGGGGGGGGGGGGGGGGGGGGG
>JBBIGA010000016.1:14299424-14310858 GCA_037576975.1 Alestes dentex | reverse complement strand
CTGATATTACTGCTGATATCAATAATACTACTAATACTACTGATATCACTACTGATATTACTGCTGATATCAATAATACTACTAATACTACTGATATCACTCCTGATATTACTGCTGATATCAATAATAAAACTAATACTACTGATATCACTCCTGATATTACTGCTGATATCAATAATACTACTAATACTACTGATATCACTCCTGATATTACTGCTGATATCAATAATACTACTAATACTACTGATATCACTCCTGGTATTACTGCTGATATCAATAATACTACTAATACTACTGATATCACTCCTGATATTACTGCTGATATCTATAATACTTCCAATACTACTGATATCACTCCTGATATTGCACACACACACTATACACACACTACACATTATACACACACTACACACACACCATACTCACTATACACACACACTACACATTATACACACACTACTCACCACACACTGTACACACACACACACTATACTCACACTACACATTATACACACATTAAACATTATACTCACACACACACACTATACACACACTACATATTATACTCACACTACACATTATACACACACACACACACACACACACACACACACACACACCATACTCACACACACACTCATGCGCGTACATGGTTTGGGCCTGTCCTTGCCAACGACTGAGCTCTTCCTTGACACCCTGTAGCCCATGGAGCCCCTCTGTCTTTGTCTCTGGATGAACAGTGTCAGGTCAACAATAACGTCAGTGCTGCTATCTTTGGAAAATCGATGATGGACTGACCATAGCAGCAAAGAGACTGTAGTGACAGGTTAGTAGTTTTGTATCAGTCATGTGGGGTCATAACCCTCTTGTAAACCTCCTCATATGTAATATAGCTATTGGAACACTGAGAGCTCAAAGGAAGATCTACCGTAAAGAGACTACTGACACAATGTCAGTGCTTCATAACTTCCAGGCAATATTCCTGGCATATGTAAATCGAATGTTGTGTTTATTGAAAATATTCTGTATTAAGTTGAAACATGACATTTCAGCCCACCTTCAAGGCTTTCATCATCTGAATAATGTTGGAAGGAGGGCTGAAGCTTTTTTTAAATGAATAAAATCAGCTTTTTGCTATGATACAGAGCGCTGCACCCTCTTAACAAGAAATATGATTAGAATTTGTTATTTATAACACCTGAATGTTGCATCAAAATACAGCTATCAAAAAATTAAATAGCCAAATAAGAGCTTGGTAGCATGCCTGAATTGTCGCCTGGACGCTGAAGGGTTAAACAATCCCATGCAAAAATTGTCACATATTTTACCCTTTTTTGTTTATGAGTATACCATATGTTTGAGAAAATAAACAGAAACTACGCTCTAAATTATGCAAGAAAATGCCATATTTCAGTTTGTTCCCTGTAGAGCATGCGTTAACTTCTTTTAACTTCAAATCAACTTGACTACATCATTTGACGGGGATGGCCAAATCTTTGCATACAACTGTACCTTTGAGTAGCTTACAAAAGTATCAGTTTCAAGTTACTGAAGAAAATATTAAATATGACAAGTGATTCTGCTCTCTCTAGTGTTTTGCCTATGTGGATATGTTGTGGACTGCATAGATTGTCCTCCAGTTGGTGCTGGACCTCAGGTTTGCTGTTCTACAAACAGTGAGATGTGTAAAATGAGGGCTGGCAACGTGTGTGAATCTCAGCCTCCACCTCCACCTCCACCTCCCCAAATGCCCGGCTCAAACGGATGGATATTTAACAAGGACTGAAAATCCAATACGGCCAGGAGTGATTGCAGATTGCAGAGTATGTCTCCGGGCTGCCGTAATACATTCTGAGCATCAGGCTTGATCTGAGTCCAGATTCATCATGTGATCCTTGTCAGGCATTTATTGTGGGCACAGCCTATGGGGAAGAGGGCAAGGACTCATTTGAATAATGTCTGAGCATTAGGAGAGATAGAGGCAGGCTAGCTCCAGCCTTTTTTTATTTCCATTGCCCAGGTTTGTTGCATTGTGATGAGTGTGCGGGTGACTTTTCTGCCATTAAACACTCCCCTATATTTGCCCACACAGCACAATCTGCATAGCTCTCAGCAATTCTGAAGGATTAAAACGAACTCCTAATTATTTCTCTAATTATACAAAACACAGTTTAGGCATATTTTGATGGTGGAAGATCTTTTGGGCCCATTTTGCATTGGCCTCCATCCTTAGCACCATTAAAATGGACAAATATGTAAGTTAGCAGAAATGGAAAGTAGAAGTTACAATCAAAAGTAATATTTTCTTTTTTTTTTTGCTTTTCTCTAACAGAAGAAAAAACTTGCCTCTCAGCCTGCCTCTCTTTTTTCACTCATTCTCTCTTTTTTGCAGCTTTTGCTCCATTGTAACATGGATTGTGAAGTGTCGAGTAGCTTGTTTGCTGCAGCTGTGCCGAACTCCAGGAACTTCTCTGTTGAGCTTTTGCTAATTACCTCCCAAAGGAACGTGCACATTGTCGGGGGAAGGAGGGTTTGGGGGAGGGGGGGTTAGAAGAAAGTGAGAGAGAAAGTCTCTCTTGGCTTTGAGCTGGGTGCATGCTGGCACCACTGCATGCCTGCCCCGCTTCAGATGCATCCCAACTTTTACTTTTTGCGATGCACTCTTTAAAAATGCATCGCTTCACGCTTACAAAGACCTAGCAGCTAATGCGTGGTGGCATAAATAGAAGATAAAGTCTTTCATCCCGACCAAGCCTGTTGTGTTTCATATTTGATGCTGTATCAGAACAGTGGCACCTAATTGCATTAGTTTCAGTCCACTGTGTGCCTCCATATGTTACATAATCCTAGCCAGGAGGGAAACTTAAAGAGGTCAAATGTGTGGCCATGTTAGACAAGTGAGCTCAGCATGAGAAAATAGATGTGGTACTAAAAAAAAAAGCAACTAGATAAGTAACGATCTTTAGTTAACTGACCTATCAATTAAAAAAATATTGTATTTGTTCAAAAACTAAATTCCCTAAATTTTAGTGCATAGAGCATTAAATTTACTTCATCTGTGTAAACACTTCGTCACTAACCACAGCATATTGTTTATATAGTGTGCAATGTTTATATAGTATATAGTGTATAGTGCAGAGTGTACGGAATAATATTTTTTATTTTGTCTTGTGTGTCTGTGCAGTCATAGCATGAATAACGTTTTCTGATTAGGATTAGGATTAGTACTCAAGATGATTCTGTGAACATGGATTAAACCTTTTACAAATCAACCTTTCCATATAGAACCGTGACAACTCAAAGAACCAGTGCTTCAGACTGTTCACATAACAAGCCTTTTTGCTCATTGCCCTTTATGCCCTTATTTGCCGCAAGTTGATCTTTCTCCTCTGATGGTTTCCATGTATGTATGTAAGTGACCCATGCCCATTTTAAAAGTGAATGACCCTGTAACCTCAAAATGACCAGCATCCTAATCAATAGAATGAGTCAGGTGTGTAATGAGCAACAATAAATGAATGAACTAGCAGCACAGGCCTTTTAAGCAAAGATCATTAGCTCTGATCAGCTCTCAGCTGTTCATGAAAGTGAAAAAGGCCAGATGCTTTAATGCTTCTGCACAGAACTTTCAAAAGTGACCTGCTGCTGCCAGACTGTGAACATAAAGTGATGATGGTGGGAACAAGTGACAGGTATGGCTCAAATCTTACACAAGTCAATATTTGTCAGTCAATTTAAAGTAATTTCAAATCTAAACGAACCAGTTGGAAACCTAAACTTTGTATTGGAAGATCATAATTTGCTTCATTAAATAAACACAGCTGACTAGCCCTGGATAAACATAGATGACTAGTCTTTGACTGCCTGTTGTAGTGTTGTAGATTGAAAAGTTGTAGTGTTGCAGTCTTTTTTTTTGTTTTGTTTTTTTACCTATTGTGACTCCATACCTCTGAATGACACATACATACATTTACAGTGGAAAAAGCATATAAGGACATAATGTCACAAATCAGACATATCCAATCCATGACCACAGATGAAAGAGGCTTGATTCTATAGCAGAGTAGTAATAGAGAATACCGAAGGGATTGCATTCTTGAGTATCAATAAGTGTCTTTTTGAGACAATTTTTGGTGTTTTTTTTTAATGGCAAGTTTGTGCAGGACATCCAAGGATCTCCAGATCAGATTTGTATCCTATTTAGGCATAAAACTGGCTTTGTGCAACTTCAATCAGTGAACAGCCTCTTAATGGTTCTTTGCCTGGTCAAACGACTATTTCTCCACCAGCAATCTCTCAACTGGGATCCCGTTGTATATGGTTCTTTAAATAATCTTTTAAAAAGGGTCCTTTAGAGCAATAAAGGGTCCTAAAATTGTTACAATAGATACAAGCTTTTTCCAGGTATTTTGTCATTTTAGTGGTTAATCTCTAGTACAAGTGTTTAAGTGTTTGTAATATAGGAGATCTGCAAAATTTGAAGGGATGGCCCACTATGCTATGTAAAAATACGTATTTGTCGCAATGCTTCTTATCTCATTGCTCTCCTTGCTGTAGCAAATAATGAACACAGCCTGAAATGAAGACCATTAATGCAAATGTTAGTTCCAGTCTTGGAAGACCTTGACAGTGACTCAATGTGAACAACCAGGGAAATGTAAAAGTGCAATATCTGGGTCTACTTCAAAGGTAAACGTTATAATCAAAAGGAATATTTAACGGTTTCCTCACATTCCTGTTACAGACAGACCTCACTGCTCCCTGTATCTCTGATGCACATGGTGATGGGCATGATTGATGATTATGGTGATGATGGTGATGATGATGTGGTGGATGAGTCACAGGGAGAGATGGGGAAAATGAAATGAGGGATGAAGGCATGGGACAGAGGGAAAAATATCATCTGAAATGCAGGTAGACACGAGTTATGATGTTGGCAGGAATCTTTATGATGACACAGGTTTCCTCGCACACAGAGGCGCTACGGTGGCTGGAGTAGAGTGTGCCCGCCGTAGCAGAAAATCTTTTGGCATTCATTAAAATGTTTAACCAAGCATACAGGCACTCAGAATCCCTCTCTCACACACACACATCCGCACACCGGGAGATTTCCTCAGTCTGTCACACTGTTGGAACCGCGCTTGGGATGTGCAAGCATATGACAGAGTTAAATAGCTAGGTGTTGTTTTCTCATTTAGATGTCTAAACAAGATCACAGTGGTGTGAAATGTGGCACTGTAAAGCAAACAGAAGTGGCTGTCCTAAACATAGAGAAAGCCTAGGCCAGCATTCTAAAGGTTCTCAATGGGGGACCTCTACTGTGAGCACAATGCAGACTTTGACCGGAACCAGCTTTCACTCAGAAACTGAATAAGTGTTGGATTTGGGCCATGCATATCTACCATAGCCATTAAAATTCATGTCAACCATTTATCTTGTACCTATGATCATTAGCCAATTTTCAGAAACACCTACCTTGTGAGGTGCACTTTGTGCATCCACAGTTTCTGACTGTAGCCCATCTGTTGCTGCACAACTTATCAGCCCTTCATCTGCCCCATCCATCAACAGAAAGGGATAACCATAAGACCACCGCTGAAATATTATTTGAGTGATGGACCATTCACAGCAGTGACACTAACACAGCCGTGACATGGCAGTGTGCAGTGCTGGTTCAAAAGATTTCTCAGGCATAGTGGCATTGGTGGGATTTTACACATCTCAGTGTTGCTGCTGGCTTGGGAGTAGTCTGCCAACTAGAACCACCCAGCCAACAGTGGTCCTGTGGTTGGAAACTGACCTCTGACGAAGAGCTAGGAGATGCCTACATTCTTAAAAATAAGGGTGTTAAAAATGTTCCATGATACTGCAGAAAAAAATACATTTTAGCTACCTAAAGAACCATGTCAATGAATTATGAAAATGTGAAGAATCTATATATGAAATATAAAGCCTGTAAAGTGGCCATTTGTCACACGTGAACACGCCACAGCACAGCACACAATGTGAACAGTGTGAAAATTTTTCTCTGCATTTAACCTATTCACCCAAGTGAAGCAGCGATGCAGCGCCCGGGGAGCAGTATATGGGGACATATGCAATACTCAAGTGGACCTCAGGTGGTGCCATTGCATTCGAACCCATGATCTTCTCAACTCCCTAACTACCAGCTGCACCACATAATACAAAGCTTCTCTGGAGAACCCCTAACTTTGAACCACATAATGTGTTAGAGTGCCTGATTAGCCTTTGAAGGACTCACCCTTCTATTGTGAAACTAAATTCTAGTGATTTGTGGGCTATTCTCTGGATAGTCTCCTGGCACCTTTGGACACATCTGTCATAGATCTTTCCCATCATCTTTCTATCTCCTGAAAGGTTCTTTATGGAAATACAAGTGTTTCATCTATGGCGTGGCCTCAAAGAACTTCTTGGTACCTTGTTTTTTTAAGTAGCTTCTGACTGTATTATTACACTGTGTCTTGACTGTGTATGTGGTGAAACAGTGTGAATTAGCTGACACATGAAGATTGAAAGTCATGCAATAAACAGGGGGGGAAAAGTTGGGTGTGATCCAAAAGTTAAATCCAGCCTTTGTAAATTCACTCATGAAAATGAATTTGCTTCATTTATTATTTTTCAGCGTTGGACGGGCATTACCTCGATGGCATATTATCTGTGAGGAGTGCTGTGGACCAACATTAGTAAATGCATGGTGACAGTAGAGGTAACCTTGAGCAGGCGAGCAAACCTGGGGGCCGTATGTCTTCATTTACCAGAGTATCTGCAGATGCCAGGGGGAGAGAGAGAGGGGGGAGTTATTTTCTGAGCCTGCCCCATGGGGAAATGAGGGGCCTAATGATCTAGGCAATGTTGATTGTTACCTCACCTTCTGGAATAGCGTCCACGCATATGAGTGTGTGTGTGTGTGTGTGTGTGTGTGTGTGTGTGTGTGTGTGTGTGTTTGTGAGATGAGTGGGCATGAGGTGGTCTGCAGGCTCCCTCTTCTGAACCCAGATGTTTCATTACCGGTGATATTATCTGCAGGCTGGTCAGTCATGATGAATGCACTCTAGAAGACTATAAATAGCACAGCATGAAAGAAGTGGACCGGTCAGCCATCAAAGTGAAAGAACATAACCAATTTCACACAGCCCTGTTTCTTAACATGCAAACAGCCTACAGTTTCATGTTCTAACATGAAGGGAACATGCATAATGCATAAAACAAAGCCATCATATTAAATTGCTTGCTCATGGCACATCCAGGTTCAGGGAGCTCAGCTTTGGCTATCAGGTGATTTTGTGTTTTATGCCAGTTGGAAGGTTCACCAGCAAGGACTAGTCAGGTGAATTGTTCTTGGTTTTAAAAGCTAACGCTGGGAACATGCAACTAAAAGGCTACAAGCTTTCACTTTCACCTGATGTCTAAAATGATCTGTCTTCAAAATATGGCAAGCCTCAAAATATACACAAGCATAAAAAATGCTAAAATGTTCAATGGATAAATCTGGAGAGTAATCATTTATGATGCAGTTCTTAAAAACAGCTTGAAAGGGTAATGCTGCTCTAAAAAAAAGTCATGGCTCTTGAGCTAATTGATCTGTCAGGGCTTCATCTACTGCTGAGTACTTCTGTAACTGTTCTTGTGAGGCTGTATAATCTTTATAAAAAAGTTGGCAAAATCCCATTTACCATGTACATGCACACGTGTAACGTACATATGATGAACAGTTGTAATGTTCATATAATCTACATGCTTTCATTACATTATATGCTTTCACAAAAATGCCTTTCAAAGAACCATCCATCAAAAGCTTTTTTGGGGAAATGGTCTTTCTGTGGAAATTATTGCACACAACTCCTGTTTTCAGAATGCCTCAGTGAAGTGTGCACTATTAAATTTGGGTGGTTGTGTGCATCTGTGCTGAAAGCTAATACTGTTTATACTGTTAATACTGCTGTTTTTTGTGTTGTCTATTTAAGTTTCCGCATGGTGGGAAATTCTAACTTGCCTGGTTGTCCAGCTCAGAAGCGTGGCATTTTAAACAAGTAACCCAATGTTAATTAATGACTGTTAACAAAGAGCAGTTGTCATTAGGGTGAATGGAATTGTCAACCTTCTGTAAAACTGGCTGAACCTGGCAACAGTTGCTACTAAAGGGCACATTCATCTGCAAAGCATGGAGTCAACTCAACATTTGTTCCCACCACCCTTAGTTCTCCCTTAGTTTTTAATTAAAAACCAAACTAGCTTTATAAGATCTTCAGCGCTGATATACAGCGTTGATTAAAAACAGAGAAACTATGAATATAGGCCAACTGAAAAGGAACAGATAGTTTTCTATAAATAAAACCAGGGAAATCTTTCAGTCACTCAACATTAAAGAGGCAGGAAGCTACCCCTTCAGAGGAGCTAAAGCTAAACTAAAGTTGGAGCGCAGAATAATGTTGAGGATATGCTGTGGATATATGCTGCTCCTTTCTATACAAGGTCATTGAGCAAACAATAGTGAAATAATGCATATGTACCAGTGCATTCCTATTTATTTTTACACACAATGTTTCTATTCCAAAAGTGAACACTGTAGCGTCCTGGTCATTCTAATTGATTTGCCAAGTAAATGGTTAAAAAAAACTAATTTTAACATAGAAAAAGTTTAGCTGACCTTAATGTCTGTTAATAGTTTTGCCACTGAGCTGAATGAAAGTAACACTGTCAGGAAGAAGTTTTCACATCTACTAGTCCAATACTTTTGATTAATTTACTGCTACTGTCATTCTCACTCGGGAGCTGAGAGTTTTCCTTTTGCCTGGCGTGTCAATCATAATTTTGCAAATCAACGCTCTGACAGATCCTTGACAAACATGTCTGGCTTGAAAAGAACATGTTCTACTTGAACAATCAGGGAAGTGGTGGTCTACAATATAATCTTATAATATTGAAAACACCTAAAACTGTGTACAAATTTCAATGCACAGCTATAAACTTGTGAGGTAAAACACTCATAGCACTGTAATGGTCACACTTCAGCTAACAGTAACCCACACTATACCAGCGGCTCTATGGTGAATGACTACCTTTAGCCTACTCACTGAGTCACTATTAATGTCAAACTTGAATGTTTCACATCTGCAGATTTTTGAGGGAGAAAATGAGCAGTCTGGGAGGCAGATGCGAGTTGCCTTTGTGCTAAGCTCGACTAATTAGCCTATCCCACTGATCCCAGAACAGCTAGACTGGGCATAGGCACACTCACAGGTGCAGCACAGCACAGCAGGAGGGAGACAGAGAGAGAGAGACAGAGAGAGAGAGAGAGAGAGAGAGAGAGACAGAGAAAGAGAGAGAGAGAGGGAGAGAGGGGGGGAGAGAGAGAGGGGGAGAGAGGGAGAGAGGGAGAGAGAGAGAGGGAGAGAGAGAGAGGGAGAGAGAGGGGGGGAGAGAAAGAGGAGGAGAGAGAGAGGGGGAGAGAGAGAGAGAGGAGGAGAGAGAGAGAGAGAGAGGGAGAGAGAGAGAAAGAGAGAGACACATAGACAGAAGTAGGAAGAGAGGTAGCGAGAGACTGAATGACTGCTTTATGGGCCTTCTCAATGGCTCCCTGTTCACGCGATCAGACGCAATTCCCCTGCCATCACTGTTATACTGTTATGATCTGCAGCAGTGCCATTCACAAGCAAAAGTCACCGCCGCCACCCCCTTGAACACCCCACCACACACGCACACACACACACACACACTCAGACACATTCAAGCTTATAAGCACAGATACAACCACATCAACCTTTGATTTTCTCTTCCCCAAGCTTAGAGCTTTTATTCTAGCAACTGAGCTGCATCCAAACACCCAGAAAGAAAAGAACTGTGATGTTTGCTGTGGCCTTAATGACAGCCACTGGCTGAACAGTAAAAGGAGGACGACTCACAGCTGAAGTGGTCTTCACAACACTGCAGTGCAGCACAAAAGTGAATGGCATTGGCCTCATTCAGGCTGTCCAAGTGGATTCCCCATCATCTGTAAAATACAGCAAGGAACCACTGAACGGAGAAGGACAGAGAGAGAATCTGGCCTTTTATTGGACGAAATGACACTCAGGAGTGATGTAAAAGAGAAATAAAGCCAACAAATCACTACCATCTAATCTACCTGGACAGGAGCTAATAGCTTGACACGGCGCCCAGGTGAGTTTAATCAAGGGGATGCACTGTCACACTCAGGCGTCCCGATGATGGACCTTTCCTGCTCCCGTCGCGTACCCCAACCGTGGCTTTGGTCCATTTGGAGCCGTCTCAGAACCCACACATAACCACTCCATGGGGTTTTCTGGGCAATCGAGATGCAGGAAGAGGGACTTTTGGATTCCAATCACTGACCATCTGAAAGACCCCAGAAGAAAAGCTGTTGAGACTATGCCACTCACTGGCTAGCACCTTTACTGCTGACAGAAAATAGATAGCAATCTTAACTGAATCCTAACTTTTTATTTTATAGCACTGGTTTCAACCCGGTGCTACAATTCACAGGCTTTTAAAAAATGTTCTTTATCTAATATTGTTATTATTGTTATTATTACTATTACTATTATTATTATTATTATTATTATTACTACTACTACTACTACTACTACTACCATTATTATTATTATTATTATTATTATTAGTAGTAGTAGTAGTAGTAGCAGTAGTATTGTCATCATTGTTGTAGGTTGTCTTCTTCTTGTCATAGCCTTACTCAGTAAACAGTGGCTTAAAATGCATTTTTCTAAGCCACATTAAATAATAAATTGATCATTCAAGACAATTCAGACCCTAATGTGTTGAGTTAAAACACCATTTTTTTTTACTGTGTATGAAGACACGTGTAAGTTCAGTGGTCTTTTTGGATAATTAAAAAATGGCTACATATGTGACATTTCACCACCACTGTAAAGAGATCAGAGTCACAAGCGGTGATAACTTTGTTTGCATGTCATTGATTGAAAAATCTGCCAAATTTGGAGGAATTTAGGAGTAAGAAATTAAAGTGGGAGCAGTTAAGAACAAAAAAGCTGGTGACTGAAGCAACTGTTCATTAACTTCTAAAAGAAGTTTTAGGGGCCCTCGGTGATGCAGAAGGTAGCACCTTTCCTCACAACTCCAGGTCTGGGGGTTTGAATCTGGGCCCTGTCGTGTGCAGAGTCTGCATGTTCTCCTCCTTCTTATGGGTTCTCCTGTTTCTCCCACAGCCCAAATCACATACCTGTCAGATGAACTGGGGACTCTAAATTGACCGTAGGTGAGAGTGTATGAGCAAAAGGCGTGTGCGTGTGTGTGTATGTGTATGCGCCCTACCTCGTGCCTGTAGGCTCCGGGTACACGCGTATGGGGCGCCGTTTGTAAAAACAGCTTCACAAATTTAGAGGTGTCATTTTTTCATCATTTAGTGCAATGTTCACAC
>JBBIGA010000016.1:14269301-14293772 GCA_037576975.1 Alestes dentex | reverse complement strand
AAATCTAAATGTTAAATCTAAATCTAAATGTTAAATCTAAATGTTAAATCTAAATGTTAAATCTAAATCTAAATGTTGCTTTTACAAACGGCATGAGATATGCTAATTGGCCACGCCCCCTGAATACAATTGGCTGGTACTTAGCAGGGGGCTGGACTGCGTGCTGTGATATTCCCGCACCAACATGGAGGATTTGCCTTAAATTATCTTAAATTTAAATGTTAAATATGAAAATATATCTCGTACTTTAAATGTGAAGCTTCACAGTTAGATAGGGCTCAATGAGATCTTTCCAAAGACCCCTCGTTTTCCATAAAAGCCCCCGGCGATCGGGAGTTCACCTCGCCCAGGTGTCCCATTACTTTTGTCCGAGGTGAACGGTGTTCAGCTAATAACTCCAGATCACCGGGGGCTATCATGGCAAATGAGGGGTCTTTGGAAAGGTCTCATTGAGCCCTATCTAACTGTGAAGTGTCACAGAGATTGGAGGTTGCCCTGCTAAGAAAAGCTGCGAGGACTTTCCGTGGGGGCCTAAAGTACACCCGGGCGAGGTGAACGGTTTTCGGATAATAACTCCGGATCGCCACGGCTGTTATGTTAAACGAGGGGTCGTTGGAAAGATGTCACCGAGCCCTATCTAAATGTGAAGTTTCACATTTAGAGTGCGAGATATATTTTTCATATTTAACGTTTAGATTTAAGATAATTTAAGGTAAATCCTCCATGTTGGTCAAGGGAGATCACAGCATGCAGTCCAGCCCCCTGCTAAGTACCAGCCAATTGTAATCACTGGGCATGGCCAATTAGCATATCTCATGCCGTTTGTAAAAGTAACATTTAGATTTAGATTTAGATTTAACATTTAGATTTAGATTTGACATTTAAATTTACGATTTAACATTTAGATTTAACATTTAGATTTACATTTAACATTTAGATCTAACATTTAGATTTAGACTTAACATTTAGATTTAGATTTAACATTTAAATTTAACATTTAACAATTACGCAGCAAGAAAATGTACCAAAACGTAACACTGTTGTTTTTTTTAAAAACACATTTAGCTCTAAATGTGTTAAAGATTATCACTTTTGTTCTGCCAAAGTTTCGTATGAATTTTCATAAGTTTCTTTTTGTATAATTATTTAATTACTACATCATCTTTTGAATTACTACACCATGTTCTGGATTCGTACATTGTGTTCTGAATTACTACACTGTGTTCTGAATTACTAAACCATGTTCTAAATTACTATATCATATTCTGAATTACTGCACCATGAATTACTACCTCGTGTTCTTAATTACGACACTATATTCTGAATCACTACACCATGTTCTGAAATACTACACTGAGCTCTGAACTACCAGACTCATGTTTCTTTTATGTAGTGATAAAAGAGCCAGTTCTACCTGCGGAGACATTCTGATGTTTTACTTTTCCAATTTTAATGAGGTAAAGTGGACGTCTAAATGGGTTTCTGAGGCAATGGTAATATAGGGTTAATCATACAGTCTCCTAATATGGACGGTCTGTACCTGGCAGTGTAGAGTATTTAAACAGTGACCTTGGCCTGAATGTCAAAGTCCCCGTTTTCTCCAGAAATTCATGGCTGATATTGTGACCCTTTTTAATTTGCTGTGGAAACGGTTCCAGCTAGAGGCTGCCATTTGATGTCAAGGAGAAACTGCCCCAGAGTGATCTGTTTGTCAAAGACTAAGTGACATTTTTGTCCAGTAAGCAGTTCTTTGAGAACAAGTGTCAGCAGGTTTGTATAAGTAATGCTTCTATATAATGTTTGATAAGACTTTTTTCCCTTAAACTTTAATACATTTCTTTTGCATACTCAAGAAATAATATTTCAGTGTGCTACTATAGCAATAATAACAATAATAATGACGACGATGATGATGATAATAATAATAATAATAATAATAATAATAATAATAATAATAATAATAATAATAATAATAATAGCAGTTGTAGTAGCAGCAGTACTACTACTACTACTAATAATAATAATAATAACAATAAAAAGAACAACAATAATAGTAATCACCATCATCATCATCATAATATTTACACAAAAGTAAGCATATGAATAACAAGTATAAAAACAATATGAAATACAAATAAAACAAGACAACAGATAATACAAAATAATTAAATGAAAAGATAATGACAACAACACTAAATTAAAGGCACATTAACTTTTTTCACACACACATAATGGTAAAGACAGAATCTCACAGTGCTGCTTACTACTAGCATGCTTTCCAAAGGAGTCTTGTTGAACAGCAAAGCGGTATCCATACCCCAACCCATCTGGTCAAGTGATGCATCTGACATCCAGCTTTACACTATGTGAGTCTCCACTGGCCCCCCAAACGCACTCCTGCTGCCAGACAGTCCATCTTGCTTATTAAATCCCAGAAACACAGCACTGTACGCTTCTGAACTGCTTCAAAACACGCTCGCCAAGCCGGTGAGTAATTGGTGACAAGTTCATTCATGGGCCATTGTTCTTGATGCTGCGCCTGGATATTGAGTAGAAAAAAAAAATTGGTAGGCCGAGGTCAACCTTGATCACCTGTGCTGGGGAATGGATTCTGCATGAAGCGACAGCCCATTGGCACCGTGCTACTTTACATCCTCAACTAAAAGCTAATTGACTCAAGTGGAAACTCGGCAAAGAGACAAGAACAAAAGAAAGCACTCTAGATGGCTGTCAGATTAATTAAGTTGTTTTCTTTGTCAGCTTATGATCCCCTCATAAAAATGTCAAGTGGGCAGAGATTCCTTCACAAGCATAGAGCATTCCTTACTTCAAGCAAGTCTGGATAGTTTTATCCCTTCTTTTAATGGAAGCCATAATTAATGAACGCTTCACTTGAAGCTACAGTTGGCACCATCAGACCTAGAGGCCAAACGTACGTAAATTATCCATCAAACAGAGAAGAGCAGCTCCAGCAGAAGTGCATGGGTTCCCTTACCCAGGTAAAGCTAAACAGAATTCATCAAGTGTCATTCAACCCCACAGTGAGGCTTATGAAGCTGCCACCTCGGGCAGACGGCTAAGGCAGGAGGCTGGAGCTGTCTGAGCCGCAGCCTAGAACTGAAGTACAGAGTGTGTGATGATCAATCTCCCCACTATTGACTGTCTAAGCTGGGAAAGGGGCTTGGCGCTTGAAGCACTCGCTCTTAAAAAGGCTGAAAAATGATAAGGAGAGATCAGGAGAATTTTAAGCAGGCAGATTTTTCAAAGGAAAAAAAGCGAAGCACTGGACATGATATCTCATGTTTAAAGAGCCTCTGTAAATGTAACATAACTTTACCCATTAGCGCGGCCAAAAAGATCGCAGACCATGCTCTATGGTTCACAGAGCAAGGAAGAGTATATTTTAGTAGACATTAATTAATGTCTAGTGAATGTTTTTAGTTAAAGATTGCGGTGATCTTCTTTAAAAGTAGCACGGTCCATGTAAAAGTTCACGTTAGGGCCAATGCTAATGTAAAACAGTGCTATCCATGTGTGTGTTAACAAATGACCTACATGCATCCCCTCTAGACACTGCAGACTGTAGTCTACTGTGCTGTAGAGTGTATATATTTACAAGATAAGCCACGAGGCAATACACTGAAGCACAAAATAGGTCTGAGTCCAAGGTTTATAACATTCCATGATAAAAACAGAGGAGAACCATGGGAGAGAAGAAACAAAAATCTATACACCTAAATAAACCAAGAATGAACAAGACAATCCAACATCCAACCGTGAAACAAGGTCTGGAAAACAAAAAACCCCAAGCATTGTCAAAGCAGAAAGCAGTGGTGCCAATACAGGCATGAGAGACTTGAAGGCACGTCTACAGAGAGGTGAGACAAATAATAACGCGGCAGGACAGGGCAGCAGACATAAACTAAATTTTAAAATATTATATAAACCTTATACAAAACGTATACAAAAGCACATCAGGAATCCTGCTTTGTGAAATTTGTTGTTACTGATATACATTCTTAAAAATAAAGGGTTCTTCAAAGCAACACCAGAACCACTTTTGGTTGTCCAAAGAACCTTTCAAGGGAGGATCTTTCAAAGAATGTTATTGTAAAACAGGCTGCTTCTACATTATTCTGGTGAATTAGTCTAGCTTGCTGATTTTGTCTTGTAATGGTTGCCCTGCATTATCTTCATCTGTTCCTTGTTCACGTTCCCCATGTGCTTGTGACCATGTGCTTTGCTTATTGCTGTGGTTCCTTGTATCTGCTCTATCCCCGCCTCCTTGTTAGTGTCAGCCCCTGTGTATATTTTGTTACTCCACCTTTCCCTAGTGTATCTTGTCTTGTCTCATGAATAAGTACCACCATGTCTCAGCGTGTCCTTTTCTGATGTAATGTTCATTATTGTGTGCTTCAACCTAGTGAGCATTTTCTATAGTTATGCTATAGAAAATGTATTTTATTTTATCTTTTGTTTCCTTCGAACAAGTTAAGTAAATTCACACATAAGTCCTGCCCCGTTGCCTCAGTGAATGATACTGCTGACTCATCTCACAGGATTTCCAAATGATTAGTAGATAATGAATGTGAGTGAAATTTAGGTTATGCCGAATAACTACTTTTACAGTTTTTTTTTCTGGGTTTTTTTTTTTTTTTTGACAACTAGTTAAGTTTCTATACAAATAAATCCAATTTCTAGTTTTGATCATTTTGCATTGTGTTTTAATTGAGTTTAACATCCATCTGAATATTACAACTTTTTAAATGAGATGAGCATGACTCACAATTATCATTTTTATTAAATAATTATAATGCGTAATATAAGATGATCAAATATGAAATGAAAATCTTTAAACATTTTAATGTCAGAATTTGGTTTGCACTGAAAAAGAAATCTGCTTGGGAGAGTGCACAGTGTGAAGGGAGTCTACAGACCATCACTCAAATGATCCATGATATATACGACTATGCGAGCTTCTCGTTCACTTTCCTCTCCTACACCTCCATTTCACTTGGATGTGTGTTTCTCATTTTCATTCCACTCTTTCAGATTTTCCAAAAAGGAAGAAAAAAACCCCCACACAGTGCTAATCCCCCGTCTGCCATCTCCCTTATTTCAGTAGTGGCAATCATGGTTATGGAGCATAAATTGCACCCATTCCTGTTGTACGGCTGAGCTTGGCTGCTGCTGATTCATTGTGGCAGCTCTGCGCACGACTCTGCGTACGCATAAACTCAGTCCTCACAGTGGTGAGCTAATCAGCCTAAATGAGAAGATATGAGCTGGCAAATGTAAATGTTATCCCTCTGCAGCAACACGAAAGCCAGAGTATCAAAGAATGCCGGGTGCATGTTGCGTTTGAATCACGGAGGCTCATATATGCAAAGTCTGGGGCCTCATCATGCAGTTAGTCTGAGAGCTGGCCAGCTGAAGAGTCTCTCAGTAACATCTGAGATTCTAGCGCTGTAAACCACCCCGGACAATGATGCTCTGTGTAGGCAATTTGCAATAGCAGCTATGTACCGGTGCTGATTTCAACCTACTAAGGCTCATTTATTCCCCTTTACATCTAAGTTTACACAGACAGACCCCTTCCTCTTTGAGATATCTTCTACATTATGGATGCGAGAGCGTACAGTCTCAATACCAGGATCAAAGGCAGGGTGAAGGGTGATGTGTAGACAGATTTAAATGCTAATATATGCTATTGGAGGATCAACTGATAAAACTGCCTCGATGACTCTTCAAAGCAAGCACTATAACCCTTGATGGATGTTACCCTGGCACTACTGATAACAAATAAATGACAGTTAAGGACTAAATGAATCTAACACTGTACCCACAGGAGCAGGAGTGTACAGAATAAAGTATGCTGTCTATGGCAGTGATATGCCAAGAGAGCTAAGACTATAGGAAATTTTGTTTGTTTCTCACCAGAAAGTCCCCAAAAAGACATGTGCTGCTTCATTATATGAGCCACTTATCCTTAACCAGGGTCATGGCCCTATCCCAGTGGTCATAGGGTGAAAGGTGGAGAAACATTCTAGATGTGTAGCCAGCCCATCCCAACCAAGACACACAATCACACAATGGACACACTCACACTAGGGGCAATTTGACATCTCCACTTTGTTTGGTATGCATGTTTTTAGACTGTGGGAGGAAACCAGAGTACCTGGTGAAGACCCATATATGCAAGAGTGAAGAAGCTCCACACAGTGAGGGCTCTCAGCTGCCTTGGCTGGGAACTGAAGCTACAACCTTCTTGCTGTGAGGCAACAGCACTACCCACAGCACCATTGTGACACACTGTGGTGACACTGAAAGCAGTGTTTGGAAAAGTCTTAGTATTTTGGGGTTTCTTTCCTTCCTTTTACTGAAATTGCTGTTGGTTTTATTTTCAAGTGCCTAAATGACAAATGTTTTCAAAAAACAAACAAACAAACAAACAAAAACAAAAAAAAACAAAGCAACAGCAACAAAAGACTCATAGCAGTTAACTCTGTATATCATAAAAAAGGTGAAAATGTTAGTGTAAAAAAACATGCAGTCTCTACCTCAGAGGAAAGGTTTTTCTTCTGTGTTTATTTATCTATTTATTTTTGTTTTGTTTTATTTTAGGAGGGAGAGAACAGTCAGATTCTCTCAGTCTAAAGCACCGCTAACAAAATCTATCACAGATTCAACTACAAAGGGCAAGGCTTTTGTTCCTGGAGCGTAATTATTCATCAGCACTCTTTCAGAGTGAATTCATTCATCTGGCCGTGGTATAAGAGATTGCCACAAAAAAAAAAAAACATCTGCTGTGGCTTCTTTTCTTACGTTCCCAGTCCAAAAATGAACACTTTGGGTGGTTAAAAAAAAAAAAAATAGCAACAGTAATACCCAACAACAAAATTTGCAATAGGAGACTGACAAAAAGTGTGGCTGAAAAAAAATGCCAATTTTTCTATTAATATCAGTATGCACAAGATTATTGGATGGTTTTACTGCCCTACAGGCACAGCCCTGCAGGGATCACGGAGACAAAGACCGAATATGAACTAACTGCCTTTCGGATATCTGTGCACTACGTGTTCTGTAAAACAGCCCAGCACAGGATGCTCAGTGGGGTCCAAAAGTCTGAGACTACATTGATTTGTTTTTTCATTTAAACCTGGAAATAAACAGAAAGTGAACAATTTTGAAAAGAAAAATGAAAAATGTAAAAATAAATGTTTAAATGTTGCACTATTTCTAGGTAACTATTTGAAACGAGCCTTTGAAGTGGCCGTGCTAAGGACAAAAAGGCCAATTTGAAAAATGCAGTGGCTTGACAGAAAATTAGACAACAGCAATAATAAAAATAATAATAATAATACCAGATGATAAAGGAATGCAAAATATGATCTTCTAGTGATCTTAGACTTTTGGATATTGCCACTGTCACATCACAACATTTTATTCTGTTAAACTGATTCATTAAACTTGGGTTTACCATCTACAGCATTTAAATATGTCAGCTTCTGGTTGCATTTAATGATGAGTGGACTAACAGAAATGATGCAAACTAACTTGGAATAGAAACCTTGATGCATTAACATGCATTAAATAAGAGATTCTTTTCATTCTCTTCAATACTAGCACTTTGGATGTGCAAACTTCTTAGGGTAACCTGAAAAATACACACACTTGCAGCCTGATGCTCTGAGAAAAGTTTTGAGCTTGTATACAGCTGTTTCAGTAGCTCTACTCATGGCCTAAGCAAATGATGGTGAAAATTACACTGAACCTGCAAATACAGAAATCATCGGGTCTGGTTGGGGCCGACAAGGGCGATCATGTCATTGAGTTCTCTGCCAGATGCCACTAACACTTTTGGAATGACTGAATTCACATCCCAGTGAGATTAATAACCGTGACTCATACGGTAAAAGTCACCATCAGACATAGATGCACCCAGGCCTCCATGTTTCTCTGAGTTCTGCTGTGGAATGACAGCAAACTGTCATGTCATAAAGCTGTTAGCAGTGACGCTAGGCCAAATCCTTTGATATCCCGCGGCCTGCCATAACCCTCTATCGATGTCAAGAGCCCTCGCCATTTGAGGATTGGTTCTTTAGATGTGCAAATGCGCAGTATAGGGTGAACATCACATGCTTATGTTCGTTTCAATGAGTCAGCCATTATGCTAACTTCCTGCTTAGCCTCAGTAGGGATGCTTCTCTGCCGCAGCATTAAACAAGCCTCTCGCAAGAGCTAAACCATGAATAATGCAATTCATCACTTGTAAACCCACTGCTTGATTTCTTCCTGACACCTGTTGCCTTGTGCAGAACGAATTCTTGTTTGCTTCTAACACAGTTAATATTTGCTTGAACTATTACTCTTTTTGTTAATACAACCAACAGTGCACTACTTAAATACTTAATACTTAAAGGTGCTTTGGTTTTAACTGAGGTAACTGTAAGTCCTGGTGATGTTCTCAAACTATTTCTTGTGCTACAGAACAGCACTATATGTTATTGCTTGAAAAAAAAGCATTAACTAAAAAATCCCCAAAATCCCATTCAGCATAATGAAAAATATTTGTTTTTGCCCAAACAAATACATTATTCAGATTTTTATAGTGGTCTAATAGAGTGACCACAAAAAGTAAGTTTCCCATTTTAAATGGTTCAGTATTGTGCACTAAACACTAGGCTGTTGTATTTAATCAGACCTCCCAACTGTTGCCAGTTTTCTAATCCTAACCTTATTTCAAAAGAAACAAAAGTAAAAATGATTTGTGGGGGAAAAAAAATACTAGTCCAACTTTGTCAACCTTGTCCAACTTTGCAACGTTTCTTATGAAAGGACATATTTGTGTGTGGTCAATTGTGAAGTGAAGTGAAAGTGAACAATCTGTCATACGTGAACACACCACAGCACACAGTGTGAACAGCATGAAATTCTTCCTCTGCATTTAACCCATTCACCAAGTGAAGCAGCGTGCAGCCAGGAACACGGCGCCCGGGGAGCAGTGTGTGGGGACAGTACCTTGTTCAAGGGAACCTTAGAGGCGCTTAGCAGTCTTGGAACTCAAACCCACGACTTCCTGATCACAGGGTGAATGCCCCAATCACTAGGCTACCAGCCGCCTAGTAAATCACAAAAACTGAGATGATTTGTCACGAAAGGGGCCTTCGGTTCTACCGCAGACTGCCACACTAAAAACAAAACAACAAAAACAAAAAACAAAATGAAAATTACCCATGGAACATTAGATTTTTTTAACTGACTTATTCTACATCTTTGATGATCTAACACTTCATCTGAGCTGGTAGCAAGGACACAAGGTGACTATCTACTGACAGGCTGCCAGACCTTCAAGGAGAGCTGGAGTGATCTGTGCTCTATTTGTACTAACCTCTCCCTGAGTCTTTCCACTCAGAAATAAAACAGTAATGTGACATTATTCTGTCCCCAGGTGCTCCCCCTGCTCCGCAACTGGGAAAGCGTCCAGAGCTGCAGGCTATTCTCCTCCAGGGACTCCGATCCTAAAGCGAGTGGGGGAGTGGAACAGATAGAGTGGTAATAGACTAGCCTACTTCTTTCCTCTCCAGCGTATGACTCCGGAGGTTTGGATTGAAGTAGAGATCAGTTCAGCTGCTCTCTTCACTCTCAGCTTTGCAACAAGAGCAGGCAATACACCTCAAAAAACTGCGATGATGTGTGCTCCAAAGCTAAAAATACAGGGCTTCGTAGAAACTAATGTCAAGCTCTCAGGTGTGCCCACGCTCACTGTGCATTGACAAATATGGTGCTCTGAATTTACTCGATCTCCACTTGATTTGCACATGAATAAAATGCATCAACACTATTATAAGCGAATTTAAGTAAACTGTACAACAAAACTGTGTCAATGCAAAAAATGTTTTATTCATAAAAACATGAGCTACACATTTGAATGCATTTTTGTACAAGTAAATGGGCGGCACATATCCCTCTTAAGAACAGCATCCTTACACTGTAAAGCTAAACCATTTGTTTTCAGGTTGGATAATAGTGACAGGAAATGAACTGGAGCAGAGCACTCAAGCTGTTATGGCACAAAAAAATAACAAAAGCAACATCTTGACCCACCTCATTGTAATTTTGCATCAGTTTGATACAGCTCTGTTGAAAACTCACAACTTCTTCTCCAGGAACACGACTGAAATGTTGCCTTATTCGAGCTAACAATCACCAAAACTAACATGAAAATGGCAGCTAGTCAGTGAAAATCCAGTTAAGAAGTTTATGTTCCTTATAATGAAAATGTAACTAAATAATATTTGTGGCAATGATAAATGGGGTAATTTCCCTATTGTGTGAGGTCCTTCTTACCTTGACCTCTGATTATACAAGGAGAAAATTGCAGATGAGGGGTGGTATATTTCCCTGGGGGCCTGACACATTGTACCCTCTTCCATCACATGATCGTTGAATTTTCTCAAAGGACTTGATGCTGTGATGTGTTACTAAAGGGTAAAGTTGAAGTGGTATAGCATCACACTGTTATTAATGGGCTTACAATGCCAGAAGTCCTTGGTAAAGTCATTCTTTACAAAGAATCCACTGTCAAACTGAGCAACAGTCTATGCCCTAAAAGTAATTTGGTGGGGAAAACATCCCCAAAAACATCTCAGGGTTGCTGTTTGTTTTCATTAGCTTTGGCATTAAGGGGCTTTGAAGACATTCTTCAATAGTTGAATCAACCTGCTGACTCAATTTTTGAATCTTCTTAAAAAGACAAACATAACTTCCTAAATTACATGAATCACTGATCTTCTCAGGTTTTGTATGGACTCAACATTATAGTCAGCGTTATGCGCTTTGAAATCTTCATTACAGAAGTTGGTGTGATGCCCAGAACAACATGAAAACATTCAGATGAAATTAGTTGCCATTAGCCTTGCCATTCAGGTGATTTGAATATATAAAGATACCTGTCATTAGTTTGGAAGTCCAAGGCCCATTGAGTTAATTATTTGTTGATGGAATGCTCCTTAAAGGCAAACAGAACTTCCATAACTGCATGGATTTCTGGCCTTCTCAAATTTTGTAAAGACTCAACATTATAGTGAGTGACAAGCTTTCTGAAACCTTGGAATCATTATGAAAGTTCCTGCAATCTGACGCAGTCCCCAGTGGATTGTGGTGGCAGCTGCTATGAGGAGCTTCCTTGGATGCTTGAAAGCAAAAATGACAGACTCTGGTGTAATGAGAGGGGTGACAGAAATGCTTGGATGCAGATCTCAGCTGTTGAAGGCGTCTCAGCCTTGGTATTCCCGTCTCCAAACTAAGGGGGGCGGGGGGTGGCGTGGAGTCAGGCGATTCAAGGCACCACTCATCTGCATATTGATTGGGAACTTCATCAGGCATCACTAATGAGAGAACGGCGATGTCTTTCCAAGATGATAACAGTGATTACGATGAAGCCTGTAGTCTTGGTTAATATTCAGCCTTCTGCATCAGCATTTTGCTGTGCCTTTCAATTAACATTTCACACACACGCTCCCTGCCAATCGACATTCTGGTTGTTTATCAGAAGAAACCCTCAAGATAGGGCTGATTGTGCTGTAATTGCACTGATATGTCAGAAGTGTCTATAAACATTTTAAATGCCATTGCCAATCAGTTTGTAAATCGTGTTCTACATCTTGCCATACTGAGGATTTCTGCAGGTGCATGTAAATGCATTCCTGTTGGGTTTTGTAACTGATGTGGAGGATGCTCAAAAGCGCTGTAGACAAAGATTGAGTTCACGCAAATAACATTATAAAGTTACATTATAAAGATCATCTGTGCAAAAACTAGTTTACAAATGTTTATGTGAGAAGATATTCATAAAAGAACAGCATTTGAAACGTTTTCAGTGAAAATTAACCTCGTGTTTTAAAACACTTTAGACTCCACGGCAATCTCTGCTGGCTGCTCTGCATATTATGCTTGTAACAGCATAAGATAAAGTCTTTGCCTAGTTTATAGACAGTAAATGTGAAAATAACCCCAAGTGGCATCATACAATTAATAATTAATTCATCATACCATTATCAATAGACTTACAATGTCAAAAGCCCTTGATAAGTCTTTCTTTATATACAAAGAAGGTGAACTTGTCCGTGAAGTAATTTCCTCGGGGAGACAGCTCCAACAACATCTCAGGGTTACTCTTAACCTCCATTAGCTTTGGCATTTTGGTGGTTTGAATATGAAGAAAACATTCAGTGCTCCTATGTTATGTCGTATAGAAGCAGATGAGTCTGACTGGATTTTTAAGGACTAATGAGTCTATGTTTAATGTTTCAATTTAATATACTAAAATTGTGTAATGACCATATGTATCATATATGTAATACATACATTATATGGACTAAAGTATTGTGATACCTGACCATGGTCTTGGCACGCTGAAGCATTAAGATTCCCCATTACTGGAAGTAAGGAGCCTGGCCCAAACCCTGAAAAACAGGTATGAAACAGGTGTGTCCCAATACTTTTGTCACAGTGTAGGTCACATATATATGTATGAATGTACATTACAATATATCTAACATCAAGTGCATAATAAACACCTTGGCTGTAGTCAGCCCCTTGGTCCCTGGCTGTTTTGACTCCTATCCCTTGGTTCTGTGTTCACTATAATTAAATGGAACTCAGCTTTTAAATAAAATCAAGTTGTAATTGCTACTTTGTGGTTTTGTGGTAAAATGTTTTGTGAAAATGGTGATAAGCCTCTAATTTTCAAAATTGTCAGGATGCTACAATAATGTTTTAGAATAACTGGGGTCTAAAAAGATAACAGAGATTCAAAGCAAAGGCAATGTAGTCTGAAGCTAAAGTCTGTTAAAAGTCTGAACTGTGTACAGCATGGCGTTAGGACATTGACCCAAGTATAAAAGGCTGTTTGATAGATGTTCTTAGAGTTAACCACAATTTTTCCTCGTTAACCTTTTGCTAGTAATTGCTGTTAATAGGCCAATGCTAAAGGTCAAAGCCTACTATAAATGTAGATGAATTTAAGGGAAAGAAAAATATGCTTGTTTCAGCAAAAAAAAAAAAGAGGACAGTCTGTTAAAGCTTTAAAAAGTTATCACTTTTTTATGACGAATTGCAAGAACTTTTCAAGCATCTGCTGTGGCCAAGACCATGAAACTGCTAATCGAGTTGTAAGAACTGTAAGAACTGGTGCAAGGAAACCACTGTCAAAGAGTACAAAAGAAAAGTAAGAGACTTGTGTAGACCAAACAAAAAAAAAAAAAAAAAGAAAACAAAATCTGGGCATTCGATGAGTAAACAAGGATGTTACAGATTAATAAGAGAATGTTTCAATAGCTGTATTTTATCTTGGAAGACACAGACTAGGATATCACAGTCCCTATTCACACCTGGTCACTTTGTGCATCTTGAGCATTAGGATTGTACCTGGATGGAGGTGAAGTTACACAAAATTGTGGGTGCAAACGCACCCAAGATGCATTTAAAACATGCATACATCTGACTGCTCAGATGACTTCAGCAAGTGGTTTGAGCCATGTTATAGCAGTGGAAATGTATCTGTCCCTGGAAGAAACATTCAATAATCAAAACTACTCCCATTACTGTCACAGTGCCTTTCTTTCAGCTCTGGTTATGGAATCAGAATCAGAACCAGATAACTTTGCTGATCCCAGAGGAACTTGCTTATATTACGACTGGCCAGACACACAGAGACCCAGACACAAGAACAGTATAAATTATCACATCTAAATAAATCCAGTAAAAAAAAAACCCTCTATGTTAAATGCTCAATATGAAAAGCATTATGTTATATACACAAATGGTGGGGCATTAATAGGATGGATAAATAACTTACAGTTAAGTGATTTACTAGTATGACAATTAGTGGTTTGGAATTATTCTCGAAACCGCGTATGTCACTGCACGCAATAGCGATCAGTTGCATAGTAATATTGATATGTAGTGATATTTGATATGACACATCTATTGCACATAATAATAAGACACATAATAATAGGTGCATATAATGAATGATTAAGCACCCAATAGGAAAACTGCACATGATATTGCACATGATAAGACTACAGCATGTAATAACATATTGCACATAATTATGATGATAATGAAGGGTGGATGAGACCTAATCTGGGTATCACTGACATTATTATTTTTAAATCCGTATCCCACTCTTAGTTTAAATAAAGCACAAGCTTTTCAGTGCCTCATCATTTTTCACTGTCTGTCTACTATACACTGTTTTAATGCACATGGTAATGACACAGGAGGGTAATGACTCTAAATAGTCTCTTCCTGTAAAGATTGACGGTGCGGTGCAGAATTGTGCTTTTCTTTTTAATAGAATAGAAAAAACGGGAAGTTTGTTATATGTAAATGGTTGTGCATATTGCTCACCATTTAGTAATCAGATTTCAGTCTGGTTGACCAGACTTTTGACTACCAATTGTAAAAGGATGTGGCAAAAAAATTTGATCAGGATACAATCCACATAGATGTAAACGGGATGCCCTGGACTCACTTTACTGCCAGAGGAGGTCATTAATCTTTACAGTGATTTTTCTTAACTAGCATGGGTATAACAGCAAAGGCTAAATAAGGCAAAGGCTAAATTCTTCACTGGTCATTTCAAGTGAAGTTACTTATGATCCATAAATAACATAACAAGAATACATAGAAAATCAAGAATACATAGAAGAATCCACAGAAGAATACATAGAAAATCAGAATACATAGAAGAATCCACAGAAGAATATACAGAAAATCAATAACAGAAGATTGAACTTGCGATGGAACTGCAGATATTTAAAAGAAGGCTGAGGAAAATAGTGCAGTTTTAGTAGCTTTTTAAAGCTACAGTTGGTGCAGATCTAATATTGATGGGCAGTTTAGTGACAAACACCATCTCTCCATGTTTAGTTTCATCCCTTCTCAGCACTAGCTGACCAGCTCCCACAGATCAAAGACACCTACTAGGATTATGTACTTCAAACATATCAGAGATGTATCTAGGGCTCAAACCATTGAGAGACTTGTACATGATGAGTAATGCTGTGAAATCAATTCTGTACTGAACTAGGAGCCAGTGCAAGGACCTGAGGATTGGAGTGATGATATCTCTTTTCTTGGTTTTGGTTTGAACTCTTGCAGCAGAATAACGGCCTGTAACTGATCTTACAGTGGTGCCACAAATATCTAGTGAAAGGAGAAAGGAAAGGCAACTCATCCTAATGACAAGGCCTGATCAGTCACTAGACCCTAAATAATCCCATAAAACATGCATAGGATAAACAAAACAGCCAAAAGAGTATAGAATACAACTACTCTTGAGATTCAGAGTTTTTTACGAATATTGATTGAGAATTCTTTTGTTTTGAGTTTTGTAAAGTGTTCTCTTTCAGCTACAGACGGAAGCATACACAACGTGAATGGCTGTCAAGTTTGAAAGGTTTTGAGTAAACGTTCTAAAACTTTTTGCTCTCACTGTACCTGAAATTGAATAGAAATGGGTCAAGTGGGCACATGTGACCCACTTCCATTCAGTTTGAGAACAACCAGCCAACCTTGCGGATCTCAGACTTGAAGGAGATGAACATTTTCAGACACAGTTATAACAAGAAAAAACACTATCTCATTTCTCTCTCTACCTTGTTTGGCCCTTAAAGGAATTCGACCAGGGAAAATTGCTGGGGATCTGTCAGAAAAAGCATTTAGCCCTAAGCTTTCTGAAAGAACCCCAGAGAATGTAGAGTTTGTTCACAGCCCTTTATAGTGCAATTAGGTGCAGAGAGGAGTTTCTTCCAGGGCCCCAGTCTTCTCCTCCCAATGTGGTCGAGTTGATTGTGGTCGGAACAAAAACAATTTAGCAGCACTGCAGCGGGCAGGTCCCTCTAGGGCCGTCCGTCAATGCGTGCAGCCGCCATGGCTAAATCAGCTGCACAATAACACCCTCCATGGCCTTCAGAAAGATGTGTCAGAGACAGCCACCATAATGCCTCTTAATCGAGCTAAGATGATCCTCTGCATCATAGTGGGCCTCCCAGCTTGCTCTGCCTGTGCCACAGTGGGTGATATATGAAGTGATGGGCTGTATTCTGCTGGGAAAAAGACCAAGGCTAAAATTTTGCTTACTAGAAATGCATTCAGTACATGCATAATGATTTCCAATGCCTTTTCTCCTATTCAATTTATGATGTTGTCTTCAGGGACTGCATCATTGCAAGCATAACTGGGTAATTAACTAATTGGGCCAATTCGTCTGGGAAAAATGGACTCAGACTGAATCCAGCAATAGCTGCGCCCATATTGGCATTCTCTGCCAACCTCTAGACCAGGAGTCTGATCCTAGAGGGTCAGAGACATGAACGGTTTGCTAATTAGATGATGACTCAAAGAAGGTGTTTGAACAGTTTGAGCAAGGAAATCATCAAACTGTACTAAACTTAGAGCTGTCTAATTCCAGGACTGGTTTTGGGCCTCGTTTCTGTTTTTCTAATTTGGTTACTATCGAAGACCTCTGGTATGATTAGGATCTTATGGGTCCAAGTGCAAAGCCATGTTATACCAGCCTTGATGTATCTCAACAAAGCTGGTGCTCTAAGGGAGACTAATGGTTAAATGTCGAAAGGTCTCAGCAAGCAGCACACTATACTGCAAGCAAAATAAATTATGTTCTGTGGACTGAGGAGTCGAAATTGGAACATAAAAGACTGATCTTAAGTTACTGGAAGCTTTTGTTTGAAGTTTAAGTAGTGGTTGCAAGTTTAAGAAATGGCAACGTTTTTTTCTTCAGTAAATCAATGTTTAAAGAAAATGTTCTGCATTCCTTTGTGTTTGATTGGGTTATATTGCATTTTGTATGAGGATCTAAAACCATCCAACAATAATGAAATAATGAAAAAAACAAAATAGTTTTTCATGGCACTGTAAGACTATAAAGTGTCATAATACAAGGATCCAAATGTATTAAATAAAGCATCAGTCTACCAAAGATAAAATGATCTTGAAGCTACAACACTTTTGGAAGACTGGAGCCTGACTGAATTAAGTGGAGGTTTTGACAGTTTGTGAATAATGAGAGAAGCCAAGATAGCCTGTTATTCCCAAAGGCTAGATGTACTCCAGATATGCAATGATAATTTCTTAAAGCAACAAACTGGCAGCCTGTTTTGCATAGCTTGTACAAACAGTATAAGCCAGCAGGCCATAGTCTCTTATTTCCTTGGGAGGTTCAACAAGTAGTGGGGTTCAATCATGCAGACCTTCATGCTCCAGTGCAGTGAAAATTTCCATTCAATACAAGGTGTTTTGTTTATAGCATTGTGATTTGCTTACATAGTCTTTCAATGGCACCCGACGTCAGAGCTACTGTACCAGCCATTCATTTTCACAGTATGACACCGAGACAGTTTATACTACACGCTGCTATTGAAGTGTGATTTCCTGTTCAGAAGAAAAGAGAACACAGTGTCAGAGTATCAAGATTGATACATATGTTCACACGGCCAAATATTTGTGTGAGTGTGTGTGTGTGTGTGTGTGTGTTTGTTTGTGTGTGTAGAATGAATTTATTATAGTGAGTAAGCTACTTCGCATGATTAAGGCTATATTAACTGTCACATTTCGTCCCTCTCGAAGGACTTTTCACAGATGCAATATCAAATAAGAGAGTAGCTTAAAATCTCCTCCAGTTTGGCTCTCCTGTCAAGGGAGAGGCGAGGCAGTGCTTTAAAAAACACGGCCAACAGCCAGTGAGTCACTGGATATATTTTAGATACATCATAAACTTATGACTCATATTGGGCTTTAATGATCTAAATTTGCATTTCATTTGGTTGCTGCTGGATCACGTTTCTGGCTCGATTGCCTGCCTTTCTGTTCTCTTTGTTCCATGATGAAAACGATTTTGCACAAATACCTGGCATGCCAGCACTGCCTTCTGATTCCTCAGAACCTTTGTTAGCTCTCCTTATGAAGCGAGCTAGCGCGGTTTTAAGCTCTGGGAAATGAGGGGGAAAAGGCAGTGAGTGAGTGAGTGAGTGAGTAAGTGAGGAGAAGAGAGACAGAGGAAGAGTGAATAAGGAGTGAGAAAGTATTTTTGCAATTCTTTGAGAGAGTGAGACATTTGCCTCATCAGTTATGCATGCGAAATGGCCGAGGGGGCAGAGCAAAAATCAGGGCTTGCTGAGAAAGAGTGAGAGAGAGAAAATGGGCGAGGCAGGACCTCTAACCGCTCTTGATGTTATTAATAGATGGCTATTAATTAACCACCGAGGTATTAAATATAGCACAGACACTCTGAGCAGACAACAGGCGTTGGGTGGGGCAGGGCAAAACAGAGCACGTGCTGGCCTGGAGTGTTGTTAGCGGGTCCTGGAACATCTGCTGCTGCGGCCGCACCTGCGAGCGCCCGGCAGACTGCGTCCCCTACACGTCCATCTCGCACAACCCAGAGGCCTGGCCTCCTCACCTCGGCCCGAAAAGACCCGACCACCCAGGCACATCCCACCTGGCTGGGTTTGAAAGGAAGGTTAGGGGGAGGAGGAGTAGATGAAGGTCAAAAGCAGAGGGGAAATGGGTAAAGGCAAAGGCGCACGTGGGGAACAGTTAGGTCACATTTGGTCATTACTTTTACATATTAAGGGCAATGGAAACAGCGACACTCTTAAAAATCAAGCTGCCAAAAACTGCTCCTCAGCACTTACTGATGGCTGAACAGCTATCGATCTAATGTCTGTACTGATGCTGAGTTAATGCTGAGGCAGTGTACATTCTGATTGTTCAGTTTTGATTCAAAGCCTAGAATTTACCAAATATTATATACTTCACCTACAATTCAGGGACTTAGCAGACGCTCCAATTCAGAGCGATGTACAGTGGCAGACAAGTGGAATATTTGAAGACTTACCCAAGGACTTTCACTCCTGTTTGGCAGTGCTGCCTGTACAGAGATCGAAGCTCCAATTTCCTGTCTGAAGGACATCCTTTACACTTTATTCACATGGCTGTAAGACCTTGTGTTGTCAATCATAGAAGTTTGTAGATTCTGGCCTCAGGTAAGTCTTCAAACATTGCACCGTGCTTCAAACACTGGTCTACCATTGTGAAATGCTCTGAATTAGAAAGTATCCTAATTGCCTAAAATGTAAGGAAGGTGTGTTAATATTGAATCAGCTCTAAGAAATCATAAAGCTGAGCATTAAATCAACATCAGGACTGACATTACAACAAGAGCTATTCAGTCAGTGAGTGTTGCTGAATCTGTGTTGGATCCGTGTTCAATATGGTTGGCTTTCCAGTTTTTAAGTAATGGCGTACACAACAAGCAAGATTAACGTAAACTCCGCAACAGAAATCTACACCAGTTCAGAGTTTTTGCTCAACAACATATCAATATTGTTTCAATCACAGTTTTTTCTTCTGGGTTAGGACTGTTCACTGGCTATATCAGGCCGAATGAAGGTTGTTTCCCGTTTTACGAAATTTCAGACATGTTTAATGATGGGACTGTGCATTGTGCATTGAGGCATGCAACCCAGCAGACTCAAAAATGTGACCAAACAGAGCACATCATTTGGGAGCTAATTTTCACTCCATTTTCCACATTAAGGATACAAATCATGCTGATGGTGGCTGACACGCCCAGCATGCTTAATTTTATGCGCTCATCTGATTTGCATATTGTGGTAGTTCATAATATTAGGATAAAGTATAAAGGTAACGCCATAAAGAGTCTTAGATAAGTAGGCTACGGGAACTCAAACAGGACATTGTATGCAGAGCTGTTCCAATGCACAGCTCAGCATTTACAGTTTTGGAATTTTTTTTTGCCTTGCTCAAAGAGTAAAGGTTTTTATTTTACTGAAGATGCTAGAAAATCCCAGTCCCAGCCTGTCCCAGTCAGGAAATAGTTAAAAATGATAAACTTTTTATAGCAATGAGGATCTACATTCATGTCAATTTAAACAAAGTTTAAAGTTAAGCTTTCAATATGCCAATGCCATTATCATGTTTACTGATACTTATTCATACATTAAATCCCAAGCACAGCTGGCTGGGCCTTATTATTTTTGAAATCTAATAATAATAATAATTAAATATTGTATAATTCTTAATTTTACTGGCACACAATTGAAGTATTGCAGTGCAGAAAGTCAAGTTGATGTGAACTTTCCTCTTGACACAATAGATTATAACAGCGGCATAACCCAGCATCTCAACAGGGCTCTCTTGGAAATGGACAAAAACATCTGGAGGATGATGCAACATCTGGCTCCATGACTAAGTGATATGTTTCCATCTATGCTCACTGACAGGCTTTGGTTCAAAACACAATATGTCCTGACGCACTCTCACCCGGCAGTCAGAATCCCTGATGCTAAGTCAATGAAGATCATACATCAACCACAAGCCCGAATCCCTTTCTTTGACTGCACTCGCCATCACTGATATAAATCTGTTAGCACACTGAGAGGGCACAGTCATGAGATTTACCACAGAGAAGTACGGGAATTACGGGTACACACACACAAACATACATATATATACATTTATACACATATACATATATATACATATATATATACATGTGGTTTATTCAACAAGACAGACATAATAACAGGCATTTTTGCATGATCATTTTCCAGCGTATATTTATCTTATAGAATTAACCTGCTTATGATAATGTACCTTTTAAACTCCTTTCAGCTTGGTTTAAAATGTTTGAAAAATGGGTCTAATGGTAAAGTTTTGTCACAGAATAAGCTCTTACTAATGTTACATTCAAGAAATATATATATAAAAAAATAATATGATTCAGTTGTAGTTAAATGCCAAAAGCTGCTGGCTGCTCAGAACTGCGTGGGTGTGTCAGAACACACAATGACCCAAAGATGACAAGAGACAGATGTGTTGCAGTGTTAGGTCAGATAAGGAGACAGATTTCTGCTTGCCTAGACAGCCCTGATGACACAGAGGTGAGTTCAAGACATGAATCTTTTGGATCTGTGTTTTTATTGATGTGTTTTTCATAGTGAATTTTGTTGCTTTACTGAAAGGCGAGCAAACGTCACATTTCAAAGTTCAGTTTCATTGTGAGTGAAATGACTTGTATAAGCGAACATAAATCTCATTCAGGATGAGTCAACAAGTTGTTTCACTGGTTTTTTTTTACTACATTTGATTTACGGTCGTCCTGTTTGTCTTGAATGCAGATCTGGGAAATCCTTCAATTCAGTTCAGTTTTATTTATTTGGCACTTTTTACAACCAATGTTGTCACAAAGCAGCTTTACAGAGTCCAGGTGTGAGTCTCTAGTGAGCAAGTCAAAGGCAACAGAGGTGATGAAAAACTCCCCAAGCTGGAGGGAGAAACCTCGGGAGGAACCAAGACTCGAAAGGGGAACCCATCTTACTGTGGTCGACCCGGAGAATATGAGCGAGAGTCTCAACTAAATTGTTGTTAGCTTGTTGTTGGCTCAGTAAGAAATAGTGATTGCTTGCATTCCATCAGCACCTCACCTGATTTAATTTAATCAAGTCAAATCAGGTTTCTGGGAGCACATGCATATGGTGTCCAGGAGGTTAGGGAGTAGCCACTGTGAGCATATGGTTGTGGGTTCAAATCCCAGGACTGCTAGTGAAGTCCTTGAGCCAAGTACTGTACCCACACACTGCTCCCTGGGTGCTGGGTCACTGCCTGCCCACTGCTTCATTTGGGTGAATGGGTTAAATGCAGAGAAAGACCTTCACCCAACTCTTTAAGTCATGGATATGCAGAGCTGAAGTGCTGTAAACTGAACAGGCATGTGTCTAAGATAAGATAAGATAAACCTTTATTAGTCCCAGAAGTAAATCTAAACACATAAATACAGACGTATGTAAATGCATGGCTTTTGTGACATTACAAAAAGTGAATGTGAGCTAAATTTGCAGATATGGACCATACAGACTGGGGAGTATATGATACGCTTTGAAATTTTAATAGTGTTAACGTACCATATAAGCCTAATTTTTTCAAATACCAGGAACATTGAACTATGCTTGTATCTGCTTATGTGTGCTTGTGCTTATGGGTGCCAGGCTGAAGGGCCATGTCAGACAATAGCCACGTCACTGTCACAGTGAATAGCTGGATCTTGTATCACTTGTGTATTTGACTTGATTTTGGCTCTTCATTAAAAGTAAGCTTTAGTTTCTGGGTGAAAAATGAGTGCACGCTGTTACTGCTCATTAGTGCCCTGGTGTGAAGGCTCATTTGAGATCTCCTCAAACTCTCCTCAACATAAACTAGGCTATCTGTCAAACCTCCAACTCCAAATGGTCTTTAATGGTTTCACTTCACCCCTCAGAAGCCATTCTATTCTGTTTCTGCTTCCAAGGGCTCAAATGTTAATTTAAGTCTTGTTGAATAGAAAACATATAGCTGCTTTGGCCAAGTGCGCACATTCTGGAGAGGAAAAAAAAAAAGAACAAGAAATAAGCTGATAGGACTATTCAGAAGTTGTAACAATACTGCACATTTCTGTGACCCTCTAGGAGCAGAGGTAATACCCCATATTAATTAATTAATTAGTTTTTTTTATTTATTTTTCATTTAATATAATCTAAACATCCTTTTGAACTCTAGGTATGTTATTCAGTTGTTCGTATGCAGCTGTGTTTAATTTAGTACATACAATGAAACTAGTGTATTGTGTAAGATACGCTTTATGGGTATTGGGACAGCTGACCACAACAGGAAATTGCAGTGACACTGAATTCAGATACATAGACTTTAACATGGAGATGCGTCCCCCTTTGCATAACAGCTTTCACTCTTATTGGAAGGTTTTCCACAAGAATTAAGAGTTTCTGTTGGAATTTGTGCCCATTCATTCTGTAGAGCATTTTTGAGGTCAAGAACGGATATACAACACGTTTAATATGGATTGACAGAAACATCACTAGAGAAAATACAGCAGCTAACTTCAAGTACCTTCACAAAACTTCTCTCAACCCACTCAAACTGCATTGAGCTCTACATTAAGGTGGTGCAGACGTGTCTATGACGTTTTGGGCACAGTATGACTCACTACATCCTATTAACTGAACAAAATTTCCCTGCTGTGGACAGACATTTTAGACAGCACCAGGGCCAGAGAGGGGTGATCAGATTAAGATCAGTAATATCCTCTGAGATCAATAAAGTTTTCTGATTCTGATTCTGTGATGTATTTGTATTTATAATGAAACATTATTAAACTGAAAGACCCTGTTGTCTAAAAAGGCTGCCTGCAGCATACGCCTACACACTAAAGTTTTGTTAGATTTATAACCTCATAGTAAATCACGTTGTCTCTTAAATCACACTGACAACTCTGTGCCATCTTTATACAAGGGCTGAATCTAGTTTGAAAAGGTTGAGAGTAGTTTTGGGCATGCCTTTACTGAAACTTTTAGTGTTTGTTAGTAACATTAGCATTTCCAAAGGTAAACTAAAGAAGCCAAATTCGTCTTGGCTGATTGACTTGGGTAGGTGCATAATTGTGTAATTTTTTACATTTACTAGCCTAATAGTCACAGTTTGCCACTGTCAGGGGAGGCCTAACGAGAGCTAAAGGCCAGGGAAACTGTAATTAATGTCTGAAAGTACTGTGGAGACTCTTTTTTCATAGTTAGAAAATGAAAAGGTTGTACTTTTCACTGGTGACAAAAACAAGTGATTGCCTAAACATTCTTCCAGTTGATAGAAGTAAAAAACATAAATGGAATGTAAAGGTTTCAGCATTAGACACTGCTGATCATGACATGCATGGCAGCCACATGCTCACATGCTCAGTGCTTATGGACTGAGCTGAAGGTCTCACTTTAATAGTCACAGTTCATCACTGCTGAAGAAAGAGAAATGTGACAGGTCAGTTAAACTCAGACATATAGTCCAGCCGAGTTCTTTCTTCTGTGTTTCAGTTGGATTACGAACCAGATGTATATTCACGTCTGACATTTTGGTTCAGACCGAACTTAAACGTCTGAAGATCTGGACCAAACAAGGTTGTGAAATTAAACTAAGCTTTTAAGGACTTCATCATTTCCAAAAAAGATCATGAGAGATAATAGAGATAATAATGAGACTAGATGGACAGCTCAAACACAATATTTGCAAGAAGATAATTATGAAATTCATGTGACTGAAAAGTAATGCATTGCCTATACCAGAAACATATGTCTTACCAGAATTTGCATTGTCTACACCAGAATTTCTTTAAGTTTGTCCTCACTGAAAAAACAGTTACCCCACTATGGCACTATGGGCTGTGGCAGAAGAAAATGAGAGCCTTTCTCTCTGTGCACACACACACACACACACACACACACACAGAGAGAGAGAGAGAGAAAGAGGGAGAGAGAGAGAGAGAGAGAGAGAGAGAGAGAGAGAGAGAGAGAAAGAGAGAGAGAGAGAGAGAGAGAGAGA
>JBBIGA010000016.1:14226832-14239986 GCA_037576975.1 Alestes dentex | reverse complement strand
TTATATATATATATACACATTTTTTAAACAACAGAAGTTTTTAGAGTTTTGAAAAGAAAAAATAAGATAAGCTAGGAAAAGAAAAATGAACATGAGCACTGAGAACATGAGTACTGACCACTTTTAACACTGTTTTCAACATACCTATAACAAATACCTATAGCAATTATTTTAATAGCTTAGCATTTTAAACAGTAACTTGAATGTTTTTCAGTGACTCTAAAGAAAGATCGCTATAGTGTCTCTATAGGATGAACTGTATTTTTGCTAACATTTGGAAAAATCTTGGCAACAGCTGCTATGAATGAAACATCCATCTGGCATCTTTCGGTGGCTGTTGTTCTGACTGTCAACTTTTTTGCCATTGGCTCTGACGGTTTTGGACATCAGGTAGATACCAGCTCTACCTCATGTGGTTCAGTGGGCAAGCAGCAGTCTGTTAGACTTTGTGGTTGCAGAACATATGCTAAACAAGGCAATAAAAGCTGGCCGTTGATCCCAAAAGTGCCCAGTAAGTTGATCCCAACAGTGGACCCCCTACAGTGGCCTAGGCCTGATGCTTTCCATCTTGGTGTGGTATGGCAGGAGCTACTGATGAGGCTTGGGGGCAAGAAGCATGTGCAAATAGGCATGTGTTTTTTTCGAGTATAATACAAACAAAATGCTGATACCAGTTATACAGGTCTGAAAATCTGATGTTATTTATTTTAGTATACCATTAGTTTAGTATACCATTATTTCAGCATCATTCTACTGACCACCGGTTGCAGTAATGCAACAACAAACTATTTCTAAGCAATCAGCAAACTTTAACAATTACAGATTTGAAAAGATTAGGTGTTTGGTGTGAAATTACTTTTTGTGGGAGAAATTGTCAGTAGTAATACATATATTTGATATAATGTCCTATTTTCCTATTGGTTTATCAGCCTATGCTTGAGACGAATTCACAGTAATGAAGTTATTTGTATTAACACACGCGCTATTACACCATAGATTAGATTATGGACACAGACAACGAGGGGAGACGGGATGACACAGAGCCAAGACATAAATAATGGAACAAGGAGATATTTAGCCTTTAGGCACACTCAACTGCCCAACCCATGCATTAGCTATTTAATAAACAAGATACAAATTCATGTATCAAAATATTTTTCATGACATATTTTTCAGCTCAATAAAGTGTCCCAACTGAGCATTTACAGTATTTTCATAGCATTCTCTTATTTGTTCAGTTTCTTACGAGTCCATTCTTCTACTCAAAACCTCCCTTCTTGAATCCCTTTGGGTGTGATAAAAATGCTGCAGATGCTGATGAATGTATACATTCCCTGAGTCCCTGCTGGGCCCTCCAGCAATGCTTCCCCACATTCACATACTGAGTGCTCTCCATCAGCAGTAAATTGCATTTGTGGCTCAGTGGGATATTGTTCTAAAATAAGACCAAACATGGGCGTGTCACACGGAGAGGATTATTTCAGATTTATTTGATGTAACGGAATTGAAAATGCAAACAAAGGAGATGAGGATGCTACTTTACAGCTTGCCTTTTCTTATATATAATTTTTCCCTATCCTGAAGCTTGATCCCCATCCTGAAGCATGCAATCAATGTGATACATTGGAATCTATGAATGTTCAAATTACTATTAAGCTGGTGAAACATACTTCATAATTACTTTATAACACTGTAAACATTTTGGAATTGTGGAAACCAGTCGCTGAAGTTTTGAAAGTGAAATTTGTCTCATTCTCACCTGAGACAGAAATGCTGCTGTAGTATGTGGAGAATGTTATTTGGCGTTGTCTTGATGAAATAAGCCAGGCCTTTGCTGTGAAAGACATCATCTGGATGTCAGCATATGTTGCTTCAAAATTGTAACAGGATATTGTTCAGCATTAGTGGTGCCTTGCCAGATGTGCAAGCTATTCATGCCATGTGCATGAATGCAGCTCCATACCATCATGAATGCTGGCTTTTGAACTGTGTGCTGATAACTGGGTGGTCTTTTTCCTCTTTAACCCAAATAATGTGATGTCCATGATTTCCCAAAAGAGTTTCATATTTTGATTCACTTGACCACAGGACAGTTTTCCCCTTTTGCCTCAGTCCATCTTAACTCAGCCCAGGGCCGGATAAGGCAGCAGCATTTCTAAAGTAAAGTGAAGTGGCCCCTTATAGTCACACGTGAACACACCACAGCACAGCCCACAGTGTGAACAATGTGAAAGTCTTTCTCTGCATTTAACCCATTCACCAAGTGAAGCCACCAACAAAGGGCAGCCAGGGAGCAGTGTGTGGGGACTGTACCTTGGGTACCCCAGTGATGACACTAGCAGTCCCAGGATTGAAACCCCCGGCCCTCTGATCACAGGGGCAAAGCCCTAAGCACCAGGCCACCCAGCTGCCTCTAGATCATGTTTGTATCTGGTTTCTTCTTTGCATGGTAGAGTTTTAACTTGGATTTGTGGATGCTGTCAACAACTAAATTCATAACAATTTTCAGAAGTGTTCCTGAGCCCAAGCAGTGATTTACTGCAGTGTCACCTGATGGTCTGAAAATCATGGCCATTCAGTACAGGTGATCAGCCTTGTTCCTTGCATACAGAGACTTCTCCAGATTCTTGAAATCTTTTAACAACATTATATAATATTTGACCGTCTAAATAAAATGTTACCTTTGTTTCTAGCTGCACAGGCCATATCGGATTGAATGTTGGGTAGCCAACGAAAACTAAATCGTTAAAAATAAAAGAGAATATACCCAGTATCATAGTAGATGAAGACAGAAGCTCTGTAAAGGAATGGCTGAGTCGTATATATATAGCACAGATGAAGGGAACAGCTGTCTTTTTCCCACCAAAATGATTTCTGGCACTCTTCAGGACCATGGACAGCTCCACACTGCAGCCTGCATCTGTTCAGGACCTTGAACAGCTCTACCCACTCAGTCACTTCCAACACAATATATAGCCTGTATTATTAACCTATTACAGCACTTCTCACTTAATCTACGTCACCATTAGTTCAGCCCAGCTTTTTGTTTTCAGGGTTATTTAAGAATGTGGTGCTTTTTAAAGCTCAGCCTGCATGATGAATCTTTATTTTCTATTTGGCTGACTGTAATACACAAATGAGGTCAATAAACAGCATCCCATTCGGTAGCATTTGTTATTGGAGCATTATTTCAGTGCTTGTCTCTTGCAGTGCTGGACAAACAAACTGAACATAAGAAAGACATTATGTTATTCTATAAATTACTTTTGAGCATTTTACACGTTCTAAGCAACAAGCAACACTATACAAACATGAGTTAAAATAACTTGTTTTCTTGCATGCCTTGCATGTGTACTGAAGACTGTTTAATTACTAACAATGAAGGTGTTCTTTCTGTTTAGATTTTTCGAGTTTATGTCAAGGCCTTTAACAGTTCTATAAATTACAAGATGTGAGGACCTTGCACAGCTGTAATTTTGAACCCAGTACACACTTCACATCAGGCAAGCAGCTGTACACCCAACACACACAAACACACACACACACACACACACACACACACACACACACACAAACATGTCAGATAAAGCAAAACCTCTGCACCACCCACACTAAAATAATTGCAGTATCTCTATTTCTCTCTCTCTTGCTTCTCCCTTTTCTTCCTCTTTCCATCTCTCCTTCTTTGCTCCCTCTCCCTCTCTCTCGTCCTTGAGTGCTCTTGCCAACTCATGTCACTTTTGTCTTACTCACCAACAAACACGCACACACATGCACACACTTGTGTGCACACTGGTGTGTCTGGACCTCTGCCATGGCCCTAATTACCTGTCTCTTCTGGTCGTCCCTCTGTCCCTGCTGGAGAGCCGTTCCCACAGTGACAGTGTGAATCGCTGTTTGACACAAATTCTCTAATGCTCTAAAGACAGATACATTCCACATTTAAAAAAGGAGACATGCTTTTACTGTAGACAGTTTATGCCAAAGTGTTCTTTCTTAGCACTGATTACTGGAATTACTTCTCTTAGACTGAACATGATTGGCCTGCAGTTACTGATGCATTATTTTGATTTGAGTTGTTAAGTACAGTAACATCCAGGATTAAATTGAAAAACTACTTAAAATAGAATCTGCAGCCACAGTCATCAAGCCAGAACATTCTTTTTCATGCGGTTCTTTTGGATTTCATGTGCATCAGTGCCTCATTATTCAGTTTATTTGTTCCTCAGTCTACCTGCCGCTTGCTCACCTTACTGTTCCCAGTCATTCTAATCGATTCTTTCTGCTGTTCCCCGGCCTGTTGCCTGCCCATTCTGTCTCCCTCCCCTCCTTCTCTCTAGATCTTCTTTTACACTCGCTTGTTCTTCTTTTCCTTCTTTTTCTTTGTTCGTGCCTTTGTTTCTTTGTTGGTTTTGGTTCTATCACACTTACCCACTGTCTCTTTCTCTTGCTCTCTCACTCACACACACGCACATACACATGCGCACACATCTATCTCTATGGTATGGTTCTTGAGAAACATCTATATTTGTTTTGTATACTCTTGAAAATTATATGCTCTTTGGAGTGATGATAAAGAACAACCACCTTTGGTTCCCTAAACAACTTTTCAATGTGTCATTCAAAACAGCCTAGATCTGCTGCTGCTGAAACTGAACTGAAACTGAAATCACGAAACACACTTATTGCAGCTTTTGGTGTTGTTACTAAGTACATATAATCTGGTCTGAATAAAAAGCACCGGTGTTGTCCTTTACAGAACAATCCAATAAAAAGTTCTTTTTTGCTATTTGGTTTGGTAAAGCCTTCACTGTATACCATTTTATTTTTCAGAGGAAAAATTTTAGATGGCTGTCATGTCATGGTACTGTGACGGTTGGTGGCCGTTGGAGGCCGCCCGAGTCTTTTTGTCGGGGAATTCCTGAGCACACCGGGTTTGAGTTTGTTTATGATGTGTTTCAGCTGCCAGTGTGCTCAGGAGAAATAGTGCTGGAGTTTTGATTGGGTTTTGGGGTTTTGTAATTAGTATTTAAGTTCGTCTGTGGTGGACCTCAGTGTCGGTCCACTGTCATGCTTGTGGGGTTTTGTACCTGTCTCCTGAATCCTGTGT
This sequence comes from Alestes dentex, assembly GCA_037576975.1. Classification (NCBI taxonomy): domain Eukaryota; kingdom Metazoa; phylum Chordata; class Actinopteri; order Characiformes; family Alestidae; genus Alestes; species Alestes dentex. The sequence continues at coordinate 14,234,876 of JBBIGA010000016.1, read as the reverse complement.
TTGTTCTGTTCTGTTAGGACCTTGTGCCTGTTTCCTTTGCTTTAGTTTTCAATAAAATGTTTAAATCGAAGTCTGCATTTGAGCCTACCTTCAATGCCAGGAGAGAGAGGGGATTCATGACAATGGCTCTACGACTGGAGTGACAGAAGTCCATCTAATATCTTTAAGAAGACTTGGAGTGGTACTACACATCAGTAGCTGACCTCACTAATACGGCCATGGCTAAATGCAATCATGTAGAGCCTTCCCATTAGCATAGCGAAAAAAGGATAAACTCCCAATTAATAGCCTTGATTTTGGGATAAGTACTGTATGAGGAGGGGTCCACAAATTTCTGGCCATCTTGTTGATATTACATTGGCACAGTTATTGACACAACTGCACATAAACTGAGAGGCAAAAATGTGTTGGTGTAATATTCATGTGGAAAAGATGCGCCTATGTGAATTATGTAAAGCCAATTTAATGCATGACGTTTTCCAGTGTAGCCAGTAGCGTGCGATCAGATCTGCGGGATTGATGTCACTGCTCCCCGCATGCTGCAGCCGGAACACAGGCGCTGTGTGGAAGATGAAGGCTGTCAGTTAGCCTGCAGTGAGGGAGCAGACAGGAAAGCCTCAGGCTGTCTCTCCGCCTGCCACGTCCACACAGAGAGTGACAGAGAGCGAGCGAGACCGAGGGAGAGAGAGAGAGAGATCTGACGTTTCATCCCTCGTCTTCGCCATTTGCTTTCTCTCCCTGTTGCTGTCCCTCGCTCATCACTCCATTCCCTGTCCTTTTAATCCCCCTTTTCTTCTGTTCCCTGACCTTCTTATGCACCTGCTCTCTCTCTCTTTCTCCCTTATACCTCTTTTTACTTTTTACCTTTCTTGCACGTTTTCTTTCTTTCTGTCTTCTTTCCCTTTCATTTGTTCATGCTTCCATTCTCTTTCTGTCTGTCTCTTTCTCTGTTTTTCTGTCTCTCCAACACCTCTTTTTATCACTTTCTCCTTCTCTTTTTACATTTTTGATGTTTTCATTCTCTCTTATTCTCTGTTTCCCTCTCCTCCACTTCTATCTGTCTCTCTCTCACACCTCTTTTTTCACTTTCTTGCTCTTGCTGTCCTTCTCTATCTTTCCTTCTTTTTGTTCTGTTTTTCGCTTTCTGTCTCTTTCTCTCTTTCTGTCTCTCTTATACTGCTCTTTTTCACTCTCTTTCACTTTCTTTCTTCCCCCTGTCATGCTTTCATTCTCTTTCTCTCTGTCTTTCTGTTTCCCTCTCCTCCACTTCCATCTGTCTCCCTCTCTATGTCTTTCTGTCTCTGTCTGTCTTTCTGTCTCTCTCTCTCACCCAAACACCCACAGGAGATGTGAATCTGTCAGAAGTTGGAGCAGACAGCCCATCCCACAGGCTGCCTCGTTCTTTCCCACCAGCTGAATGCTGAATAGTGCTGGTGGTGTCCCGAGCTGGCCGTCGGTGGGAATACGAAGAGGGCCTCACTTCTGAAAGGTCTCCTTTTATAAAGCACTGCATGACAGCTCTTCCAGTGCTGGAAGGCTGCTTGCTTGGGCATGTGTTTAGTCCCTGTGGAATCATAACACCCATGTGGTCATTGATTACTCCAGTGCTCCAGTAAGACTTCACTGAAAACTATATTACACATACACAAAGCTTTCATAACAGGCATTAACCTACATTAACATTTATGAGAGCTTTTTCCAACAAAAGCTGTCATAATATTTTCTTTGGTGAAACAGCATCAAATTTGACCAAAGCACAAATGTTTATATAGGTTAATTTTAGTTGTGAGAGTTTATGCAGATGTCATGCAGTCTTACGAATAGTGGTCTTCAGAAGAGTGTCTCCAGTACACCCAGTGCCACTAGTTTTATAACAGGTTTGTAGGAGTGAGGTAAATGCATTTCTGCTGGAACGCTGCCTTGCTATTAGCAACATAACCAGCATTTTTAAACATAAAAGTTATAAACAGAGAAATCCACAACTGACCAATCCATGCTCTGCCTGCCAATGATTTCTTTCATGTAGGAGAATACTGATGTGGCACAGAAAATCTTGTGTCCTACAATTCCTTACTACAGTGTGTTTTTGTAGCTAAGCAGATACAAAAAGCAGATGCAATGAAAACAAATTCGTCACCATGCTAACACTGTGGGTATTTTGATAAAAAACAGTTGGCTGAATGGTCTTTGTTCGCAATTATCTGTAAAGCTTGTCCAGCATAGAAATGGCAGTTTGTCAGGGGTGCACAGGTCAGTTTCTGTGTGACAGAATAGGGCAGTGGCTCAGTTTCAGGACCATAAAACGTTATCAGATGGACTCAACATGACTCTACATCCCATAATAAGCAGCCTCTGGCTTACTGTTCACTTTTCAATTGCAGTTTGCTGGAACGTGACTGATGGCCAACCCATAGTAGGCTTCATATCTCTCTCTCTCTTAGATAGCAGTAATAGTGCCAAAGGTAAGTGTGCTCAGGCACTGAGGTGAAGTATGTATGTGTGAGCGTGTGCATAGTAGTCCTTGGGGGCTTCCATCCGCACTTCTATTTCCCACAGAGAAGCAATGAAGCATGGATAGACTCATGCAATGGGGCATGCTTCACCATTCTCTTTATGGTAAAGCCCCACTCTCTCATTCTGGATTTACAGACATATAAAAGTGCTTTATATCACTCCCACCTGCAACCCCCCTGTCCCCCCATTTCCATCCACTCAACAGACACTTTTTCACACGACACACAACAGTGGCGAAGAAGAAGAAAAGGGGGTGCTGTTGTTTGAGGCTGTGAAATATTGAAGAGATGTGAAAGATTCCAGGCGACGTTTTAATGGAGAGGGGAGCTTTTAATTGCTCCCTTCAAGGTGTTTGCAATTGAGTGCAGAGCAGGCTCCATCACAGAACGACACTGCCTTTTGTTTTAATGGAAGTAGAGATGGAGAGAGGGAGGGAGAGGGAGAGAGAGGGGGAGAGAGGGAGAGGGAGAGAGAGAGAGAGACAGTGTGAGAGAGAGAGATGGAGAGAGAGAGAAAGAGAGACAGAGAGACAGTGAGAGAGAGACAGAGAGACAGTGAGAGAGTGAGAGAGAGAGAGAGAGAGAGAGAGAGAGAGAGAGAGAGAGAGAGAGAGAGAGAGAGAGAGAGAGAGAGAGAAAGAAGGAATATATATCACCCCTTGCCTTCAAGCTCTATACCCTTAGGTAGTTGCCATTATCAAGGTAATTGTGTCTATATCTCCTCTTGTGTTCATCCCGTAGGCATGTAATATGTATGGAAACAGACTATTTCAAAGAGACACAGTCATTTAATCTGCATACTGACTCAATTACTTTTACTCACACTGCTTTCATATTTATTTTCTTTATCTTTAAAGGGTTCATATCCTATGGTTTACTTGCATTTTATTATTTCCTCTCCCCTGCGGTTTGCCTGAGATCCACTCATAATGTTGTGTTTTCGTTGTGTTCTGTTGAGTTTATGCCCAAAAAGTAGTCATTATTTATCTGTACACAACTATTTTCCATCTTCTCTTTTTTTATTACTCTAACTGAACTCCATTCTGATAGACAGTACTGGATTCAAATAGACAGCCATTCAAATAGACAGACACTTCATATAACTTCAACATGATTGCGCAGCACTAACCTGCTGTAGGCTGAATAGGAAGCTATATGTAAATGTATTAATTTTTGTGACAACACAAAAACAATCCATTCAAAACTGGATAATTGCCATATACATAAATTTACATTTACGGCATTTAGCTGACGCTCTTATCAGTGCTCAAGTAGTCCACGCCTGTATCTTAGACCTGTAAAGCTAAACTTAAGTCAACATCCACCATTCAACCACGTTACTGCACGCTCGGTACACCTAAACAACACCTGTCAAACGGTACCTAAACAACACCTGTCAAAGAAAGTCAAGAGTTACAACAAAGTTAGGGAGGAACAGGGGTAAGGGTTTTTTTTTTTAGTAAGCAAGCGAAGTAGTAAGTAAGCAACATACTATATAGAGGCAATTTTAAACTTTTACAATGTTTGCATTGCAACTTATTTTTTATTTTAAAAGTTAGGAAGTTTCTGTGTTCACTGACAGGCCATTTAACAAAGAGAGCTTTGTGGGACTGACAAAGACACAATTATTTACTTCTGATTCTTTTCTCTTCTTCTTTCCAGGCTTTCCCGTGATCAGCATATAATGCTTTTTACTGTATACCTTGCGTGCACTTTCCATATCTTCAAGGCATTCGTGGCTTCCCGTGACACGTGTCATTTCTCTCCTGTTCTCTTTGATTTTAAAGCACACTGGAGGAAATCTGACAGTGACCTATTTACATTCTGAATGAAAGCCCCTACTCTGTGATGTTTGTATAGGCGGAATGGATGCATCTGGAACACAGTACAAAAGATGAAAAGCTGCTTAAATTCTCTATACATTTCCTTTTTTTTTATTCCAAGACACATTTCGTGGGGTCTGGTGGTTGGTGGTGGCAGTGGTGGTGGTGGTGGTGGTGGTGATTGAGTGTGTGTGTGTGTGTGTTTGTATGCATGACACAACATTTAGTGAAAACTATTTTTGTCAAGGCGCTCTATCTCCACGCAGTGTGGGCAGGCACATAGGCAAACTTCCATAAAGTACCCTAAAGTAAGCCATATAATTTTGTAAAATTTTTAGTAGTTGTAGCAACTACTACAATAGCATCTTCACCATCACATATATTCTCCTAAACTGAAAATACAATTCTGAACAATAAAAAGATTGATAGTGTTTGTATTTTTTACACTATACCCCAAAGCACATTCATATTAATATAGCATTTTTAATTTCATGATAAAAAGTGAGATTAAACTGTAAAATCAGCCCACATGAAAACAGCTTTATTTCTTCACATCTAGCCCCTTTTCACACATATTCAAATCGCCATTTGCCCTTATAACACCAGCGACTTTTCACACCACCCTCTATCTTCGCAGTTTCCATCCTTCTAAATGCAACACAGACATGTTTGCTTCAGCTTCACTGCTGGCTGCTGGCTGCTGCCTCGTGTTTGTACTGTAGCTGGATTTGAGTTCACGTGATTTATTACTTTAATTATAGGAATCTTTTCTTCTCTCTTTCACAGATGTGTTTTGTGCTCCTGAGCTCATCCAGTCAGACTCAGTGATCATCAAACCAGCAGAGCCTTTAACCCTCACCTGTAAAGTGTCTGGAGATTCTATCACTGACAGCAGCCGCCACTTCGGACCAGCTTGGATCCTGAAGGAAAAGCTCTGGAATGGTTCAAAACCATTTATTATGATGGAGACATACTTGATAAACATTCACTGAGAAAGAAATTTAAAGTTTCTCAAGACACTGTGCTCGACACCCTCCACAGTGAGGAAAGATATTAGCTGAAGTATACAAAAAACGTCCTTAGACTAGAGCTTTCATTTACACAAAGAACATAAGCATTAAAACATCACTTCTACATTTCATGAACAGCTTAGAACATGAAAACTCACATTTTGATTGACCGCTCTACCCACTATGGACAATCAAAGAATTAATCCTCTTATGTCTTTGCATTTATTTTTCTCTTTTCCTTAATTGTATTAAAATATAATGAAGCACTGGCCCCACAGTGGCACAGTGGGTAGCACTGTTGCCTCACATCTCCAGGGTTGGGGGTTTGAATGCAGGTTCTGGTCTTGTGTGTGTGGAGTTTGCATGTTCTCCTCATTGTGGCGTGGGTTTCCTCTGTGGTCTCTGGTTTCTCCCATGGTCCAAAGACGTACGCGTCAGGTGAATTGAGGGTTCTAAATTTACTGTAAATTTGAGCATGTGCGCGAATGGGGTGTGTGTGTGCCCTGCAGTGGGCTGGCGCCCGCCCAGGGTGGGTCCCTGGCTTGTACCCATAGACCCTGGTAAGTACTAAGAAAATAATGGAAAAAGTTTTAAGTGAAGGATCTTTTTGCAAGGGCCAATGAAGACATCAACCACTTAATATTCTACTTTAATTTTAAGTGTGTCTTTATTTTTTGCTAGCTCTATTGTTTATGAAATGCACAACCATCATACTATATTATACACTCTATTATATACTCCTTTCTCCATTTTGACTCTAGTTTTTTATGTTTATTTAAACAAACTCTTGTACAAATATTTACCTTTGAAAGACCATTTACACTGTTTGCATCTGTACAGTACCTTATTTCTGATACACCTGCAGTTATTCATCTAGTTGTCTATAACTCTTATTCAATTTGTACAATCATTGTGATCTTTTCCTTCTCACACATACATACCTACATACATACAAACACACATGCATACATACATCCGTACAGTTAATATTTTTTATAAATGTCTCAAGGGCTTGTGAAGGAAACTGCTCTCACCAACGGACAAGTGCTATTCCTGTTAAATTTGCAAAGCAGCAGTGTAGAAATCAAAACTGAGATTCCATATTTAGTTACTCACTGTCACACGCACCAGGACGCGTGACGTCAAGGGTTAACGGAGGTAACGCACGCGCAGGGTATTTAAGCAGGAAATCAGGTGAGATCAAACACCCAGAAATTAGGGTTCCTTTCGATGTCAGAGACTCAGCCAAATCTAGGTCACGGTACCCTGTGTGTGTGTGTGTGAGAGCGCAGATTCCTTGGTGGGAATCTCTATTCCGTCAGGAGCGCTCTCAGATCAAAGCGCGTGGTTCACCAGCTCCCTCGTGTGTCTCCGCGACTGGGCTCATCCGCCACGCTACACGTGGGCTTCTCTTCTCTCTCTCCCCCTCATTCCTAACGCTCGCGTGACACTCGCTAGACAAATTTCAGTCTTGTTCATTTTAGTTCTTGACAGAAAATGAAATATGGTTAGGTTCATATTAATATTACACTTGTAGAGCTGAACTTTTTTTTTTACTGACTTCTGATTTTAGTCTAATGAAACCTGTGCAGTGTTTGAAAGTCAGTATAAATATGACCTGTAAATAACAACAAAACCAGAAATTTATTTTGTATTATCTTGCTTTACAACTCAAATTACAACTAATTAGATACAAAAGACTAGCCTGAATGATTATTATTTTTATAGCAAGGCTACACAAAGGTTAATTGAAACTACCTGCCTAATGTTGTGTAGATCCCCTTAGTACCATCAAAACAGGCCTGACTTGTCGAAGCATGGGCTTCACAAGATCTCTGAAGATGCTGTGGTATCTGCACCAACACATTGCAAATCCTTTAAGCACTCTAAGTTGTGAGATGGGGCCTCAATGGATCAAACTAGTTTGTCCAGCATGTCCCACAGATTCTCAGTTGGATTGAGATCTGGGGAATCTTGAGGCCAAGCAAACTCCTTGAACTCTTTCAGAGGGTTAATGCTGTGGCTAATCAGTGTATCATACATATCTGACCAGTAACTACTAAACTAAAATTATAAAGATTTGATTCACTGAAAAAAACTGCCAGAGCTTCTCCTGGACTAGATCTGAGGTTCAGAGGGTATGATGTTTGTGCATTGCTCTGAACTGTTTCTGCCTTAAACAACTCACATGCCACTGTAAACACCCATCATTTAGTGTAAACTGCACATTCTCTGTCCTCCTGCTGATATTTATTCATTCATTGCTGTTTATCTCCATTCTGCATTTTTTTTAAATATCCTAATGATTTCCACAGGCACTATATCTAATGGAAGTGCTGTAAAGTGTGATTATGTAAAATTAGAAATGGGCCTGATCCGATATGATAACGGTATCAGGTTCCGATATAGCCGTAAATACGATATCGGATATCGGTCAGACAGCCCCGATCTCTATATTCTAGGGATGGGCATTTTTGATCATATTTCATTTCAAGTAATCCACAGGTTTGAGAAACGAGTACTCGATTAATCGGGTGGAGTTTAAGCAAGGGGTGGGGCGTTTGTGTCACAGTATACAGTAAACATTTAAAAGAAATAACAGCATGAGGTGAAGCTGAAGTGCTTTTTCTACATGACGCATTGTATATAAAATTAATCACATAGCCTAGATACATAAATATGTAAATGTTATATTACA
>JBBIGA010000016.1:14197722-14226732 GCA_037576975.1 Alestes dentex | reverse complement strand
GGTGGTGGTGGTGGTGGTGATCGAGTGTGTGTGTGGGGGGGGGGGGTCATACGTTGAGAGTCAGGGTCAAAGGATAAGTATGAGTTTGAAGGTAAATGCTAAGTACTATTTGACATGATGTAATGTTGGCCAAGATGTTACAGAGGAATATGGCATGTGTACAAGATACGGAAACCACTCCTGAATCCATATTCACACTTGAAATGAGTCTCACACACACACACAAACACACACACACACACACAGCAAACACAGGGTAGATTCAGGTATCATCCTTTTTGTAACTGAATTAGCCTATTCAAAGTATTTCCTTTTCTCATTTTAAAGAGTCCAGTTCATCTTTAAGTAACACTTTATTTTAGGGAATACAAACTGGGGGCTTATTAAAGACTCTCATTGTTTAGCACAAACCAAATTAGAGACGTAAAAAGGGCTTATTCACTACACATTCAACTCCATTCATTATGACCTGTATCAGTACATAATTAGAGGGTACGTGAAAATCACTAATGACATAATTAGATGACAGCACACGTGAATAAAACATAATGCATGGCAATTAAAACATTTAGAAGAGCTTTACTGAATAAATAATAAGACCTTAAGAAACCTTGAATATGTGTTAGATTAGGTGCGATTCTCCATTATTACTGTTATATCAAAGTGATTGTGAAATTTTAGCCTCCAGTGACTCTTTACTTACCAGGTAGATTCATACAAGTTACCATGTATTCAGTATTCAACAGGCATGTAATTGATCAATTCATGTGGCACCCACAAGTGTTTCAGCTGTCATAAGGTTGGATAAGTTTTAATAGAACACTGGTAAAAAATCCCATTGAATGTAATATAATTAATTTAGATTTTTAAACTGACTGCGTAGCGTTGAGTTTAAAATTCTACACTGTAGAGCTGGAAAAGTATGTTGTAGACACCTGAAATGAGGCAGACTGAAAACAAAAATGGCATGTTTCCACCTAATTAACATTTCAAACTCACAGGCATGTCTTTTATCCACTAGGTCCCACCAGAGTCGAAGACGTTAGGGTGGTAGTGGCCTAGTGGGTAAAACACTTGCCTGTGAACTCGCTGACCACAAAAAGTCGCTGGTTCGAACCCTATTTTGTTCTTGAGCAAGATACTTTACCCTCAGTTGTTCCAAGAGGGCTGTCCCTGTATTGTTTCGGTTGCGGCTGCGGCTGCTGGTGGCCTAGTTGTTAGGGTGCGGCCCCTGTAATTAGAAGGTCATGGGTTTGATACCCAAGACTGTTAGTGTCATCACTGAGGTTCCCTTGAGCAAGGTACCATCCCCACACACTGCTCCCGGGCGCCCCTGGCTGGTGGGAGCCCACTGCTTCACTTGGTGAATGAGTTAAATGCAGCGAAAGAATTTCACATTGTTATATAACATTCTTAACTTCAATCTTTTAAGTTTGCTACAGTTTCTGATTAACTTCAATGGGGTTGCTGTAAAAAAAAAAACAAATTATTAAATGGATAAATAAACAAACAAACAAATAAATAAGCAAGCAAGCTTTGTCTAGACAGAAACAATATATTTTCATAATACATACTAGATATGTACTTACTGTACTGTGATAGTGCTACCAACAATCCACTAGTAAACATCAGCTGAAACTAAAACTAGACTGAGCATGAGCTTCTTTAAGTATCCCTGATTACCAGATGGACCATTATACATGAACTCACCCTCTATCCGGAGTGTGTTGGTGTGGTGTATCAGACCTGGCGTGCTAAGAGAGCCCTGCGCTTTCATTATGCTTTTCGCCGGCTGTCCACGACCCCAGTGACCCCAAAGCACAAAGACTGGTGCATAATTAAGCCAAGGGGACGCGGGAGCACTTCAGACCTGACAGCCAATGAGGCAGTGAAGCCCAGGCCTTAGTTTAATACAATGAATAATTCCTCATTTTCAGCTAATTTATATAACGTATTGCATGAAGCATGTGATATGCCATTGCTTTGACACATGTACATGGAATAAGACTAGTGGCCTCCTGTGGGTTTTTACATTTATTACTGTTTGAAAAGGCACACTGTGCGTTTATCAAAGCTCGTTTCCGAGCAGCTCTCGGCATCAATTGTATTAAACTGTCAGGCTTCTGCATATTTTCTGCTCTGGGTTTTTACTGTCAAAACAGTATCATGATGTGGCATGGATAAGAAAGTATGACCACAAATAAAACATGTTTGATCTACATCCTCTGAGGATACACACTGCGTGTACATACTTTCACGCAACTGATCAAAGTCTCTTCAGTACTTTCAGAAACAGGACTCCTTAGGAGACCTTTATGTGGGACAGTAGGGTCCTGAATGCAACAAAGACCAAAAAATTGCCTCTTGAATGGTTTCTTATGCTGAAGCAATTTCCACATGCAGAAAAAAACTCCTGCTGTTCAGATAATTTCTGGACAGTGTTAAGCCTATCAAAAGGAATGTCCTGCCAGTCTTTTGTTGTAAAAGGTGGTTTGTGAAACAATAAACTTTCTGCTTTGTCAGAAAAAACCTCTTTCACACCACCGGAGCCTCATCCCAACACTTTTTAGTAAACCAACCATCCGTTTCAGTACCAACTCAGGTTACTAGGAATATGTGGATACACAAATTACAGTCTGTGTCAGCCAGACAAAGACGGTCCACATCATTTGTTTTTCACTCTATTTGTGGAAGCCAGGGCAGTCGTGGAGAGCAAATTACACCTAAGACCTATATTTTATTAATGTGAGGAAAATACAGCCAACGAATGTACAGCAAAAAAAACGTTTTGCTTTACATTTTTCAGTTCCAGTCACAAAGCTTCTTTTCACATCACCACTCAAATAAACCTGTATATTTAAGACTGCACGAAGAGGAAGCAGCCTCTATTTCGTTTGTATTGTTGGTTTCTGTGTTTGTATTCTAAATGTATTCTGCTATTCCCATTTTTCTTTTGATAAAACTTATGGTTTGTATTCTCATCTCACTGCTCACAAATAAACAGCAACAAATGCACAACAATTTATCTAAAGATCAGATTTCAGTACACCACATACACTGATTATGCCATATGCTGTTATGAGTCATGGCCAATTATGTCCAGCAAATAATAGTCCCATGTTACCATTACCATAAACTGTCATGGCTGACATCATCAGGTTTCTCTCGTGACCACTAATTGGAGTGAATTTAGCAAATTTAGCAATGAGCATGTGACATAAGCTGTCATGGCAGCTTATATCACATTTGTAGTGCCTATAATGGTAACATGGCGTTGTTATATAAATGCACAAAATTGGTTATGCCTGTCACATGGGTAGTGGGGGTGTGGAGAATGGAACGCTTATTCAAGAGCTATGAATTCAGGTTTGTTGCAGAAAACAGGGGAAACAGGGAGCAAAGGGGATAGGGAGAACAGGCTCACGCAGCACACGAGTAACAGTCTTTACAGAGGCACAGACAACCAGCCACCCAGGAGACCATGAGCTCATTGAAGGGCAGGGACGACAACCTCTCAAGTGGTGCCTTTCCAGTGAGAGGTCCCAGCATCAATGTGTAGCTCCTAGCAAGGCCCCATCACGGAACTTGCCTTGGGGCTGGCCGCACTTGTCTGATGATGGCCATTGTGAACTCATCTCACCATGGTGCGCATTTCCCACCAAGCCAGGAAGCCCTGCAGCCACACGCAGCACCCTTTCAGACCTTTTACCAGGACTCAGCATAAGGACAGGCCTAGCTCTCCTGATGAGAGGCCCCCACAGTCACAGTCCAGGGCAGCCAATAAGGAGGCAGCCACAAGTGGCCACGGCAGGCTGACTTGGTCCTGAGCGGAAAAACTGATGTGAACCAGAGCACTGGAACCAGGGAGGAGCAGACATGAACAGAGATGGACCTCAGACACATGGGGAGCGCAAGCCAGGCAATAACTGAACACCAGAACAAGAAAGACATACACAGTTAAACACAGCAAAAACGAATGGGAAGGAGGCAGAGTAGGGGAGGCACGACGGTGGTCAGACATCTGCCTCATTGTAGAGGCAGCTTAAGTAGAGGGGGACTAACAAGGGCCAAGTGAAACTAATGGGAGTCATGGGACAAACCAGAAGAGGGAATAAGGAAGGTGGTGTTAAGGAATTGTGAAAACAAAAGTTCCATGAAACTGAGGCAAAACTGGACAGGCTGTTAAAATGAAATTTCACTGCAGCATATGACATCTGCTGTCATGGCAGGTTTATGGCATGGTTGTGTCCTTTAGAAACTTGATCTACAGTATATTCGTTTCATTTTGTTACTGTTTACAACCCTACAAATCATGACGATGGGAAATAATTTTGACTAGTGCCCCAAAATGATGTGGCCCGTCTTTTTTTTTTTTTAGTGCCACAAATTTATGATTAAAAAAAAACGTCTGTATCCATGTTGTTGAGCCAGGAAAACAGTGCTATTGATTGATGCTCGCAGTTTGCAAACTCAGGTGTCCAAAGAATGCAGCTGGATCACACATAACTGATATTGTTTTTTAGGCCTCGTTCACACGTACATCTGAATCAGGTGTTTTTCAGGCGTTCGTGGTGTCAGGTGAGCGCCGACCGTTTTTCTGCTCATAGGAGCAAATCACAGCGTCCACAAGGGCGTTCAGCCCCCCGGCGCTCGGTCGGCTGCGCGTTTGGGTGGCGTCAAAAAAACGTTGCATGCAACATTTTCTTGCCGTCAATTTCTGCTGAAATCCTGATGAACGCAAAGAAAACGCCGGTACTGCGTTTACATGGCATTCAGTGGATGTTCTGGAGGACCAAATATGTTCCATGGTTCCAGTATTCTACATTGTAAGGATCCATGTTTACAATGTAGAACCACAAATCAAGATGTCCCACATGTAAACACTCTGGACGGAAGAATTACTGCCCCCACAGGTGAATACACAAAACTACACATTGGGCTGCAGGCTGGCGTTAAACAGCGTCAGACGAACGCTAGTATAACGCCTCACTGAAGTCAATCAAGCGCTGCTACAAAACGCAACAAAAACGCATATGGCGTTCAGAGCGCGTTCATTTATCCAAGATTCAGACGTCTGTGTGAACGAGGCCTTACTTCATTGTCTATTCTCCATGATGCACCATCATATTTATATGATGAACATCATGTTTTTGCATTGCAAGTGCACAAGGTTTCAACACATTGTTCTAATGTTTCAAACAGTATAACAGTGATAAACCTCTTATGCTGGAGGTGCAAAATGGGCCTTGAAAAAATTCAAAACCTTAAAAGCCCACAAAAGTGGTTCAGGCACCTCCCACACTTACGTTCATTTTCATCGCTCTTTCACAATTTTCAACCTTTGAGGCAGCTTCATGTGTGTATGTTTAAAGTAAATAAAAACCTGTGTGTGTATGTGTGTGTGTGAGCGCGCTGTCGCAGGCTGTATTGTGTTAAAAGCTGCTTTCATCACATTAGCGGGCCTGTGCTTTGATCCTGTCTTTGATGGCGGGGACGACTGCTGTCCACATATCACATTCAAAGAAGACTGAAGTCAAAAATCTTACTATTCTCTTCTTTCACTTTTTCAGCTTTTTTGTGCCATTGTACGTGCTTATACCTCAAGCACTGCATTTTTCCACTCTAGAATTTGATCTCGGATTTGACAGATCCGTGACAAAGAATGTCATCTTTTTGTAGCATGTTTATGACACTCTCTCTCTCTCTCTCTCTCTCTCTCTCTCTCTCTCTCTCTCTCCTCTCTGTCTCTCTCTCACTCGTATGTCTCACAAGAAGCAAGATAAACTTTTCATTTAAAGTTTTTACCCACATTTTTTCCACAATTTAGGCACTGACAATTCCTCCCAATAGTTTAGTCTTCTCCTATCACATGGTACAACCAGATTCAGAGGATAAAGGCTAGCATGTGCTTCCTTACCACATTTTCAAACTCCTGGTAAGGTCAACAGATCAACATTCTTAGAGGAGAAAACTAATAGCCTATTCTGTTATAACAGCTAGCAGATATTCATGTTGGCCAGCATCGAAATGATCATTAAAAGAAGAGCAGGTTTGGTCAAGACTGAGTACAGTGTGTGTTTGTGTGAGAGTGTGTTTGTGCATGTGTGTGAACTGTGTCTAAACTTTGTGTTGCTCCAATTTAGCAACATAGTTGACCTTTACTAACCTTTCCTTTTGATATAGAGGCAGAATATGTGCTTGTTTGTGTGTTTGTGTGTTTGTGTGTGTGTGTGTGTGTGTGTGTGTGTGTGTGTGTGTGTGTGTGTGTAGGCGGGGGATATGTCTGTTTGTAAGGCAAGGCCGTGTGTGTGTTTGTCTGTGTGTGCACTTGTGCATGTCTTTGTGTATGTGCGTGTATCTAGGGCAGGTGCCGTCGTGTGTGTGTGTCTGTGTGTGTGTGTGGGTGGGTGGGTGAGATCAGTATTCTGGTTGAGAAGGTTGTCTGCTGAGGGCTGCTGTCAAACGTGCGTGTGAGACAGCTCTGACAGGACCTGTGAGAGCCCACCCCTGAGTCAGCTTAGGCCCCACCCCACCGCTCTCACACACTCTTCTGACCTGTCAATCAAATGCTCATCACCACGCGAGATAACATTCGTTTTCAAGAGATCATGGGACAGATGGACAGACACAGAGATATATACTTTATAGCCTGATTTGTTTACCATGATTACACATTGTAGGTCTGTATTAGTCTAAATAAAGCTGCAAGTCTACTAGTTTCCACTCTTCTTAGAGGTCTTTCCACAAGATTTTGGAGTTTCTGTGGGAATTTGTGCGCATTCATTCTGCAGAGCATTTATGAGGTCAGACACTGATGTTGGACGAGAAGGCCCGGCTCACAATCTCGGTTCCAGTTCATCCCAATGGTGTTGGATGGGGCTGAGGTCAGGACTCTGTGTGGCCAGTCAACCTCTTCCACACTGAACTCATCCAGCCATGTCTTTATGGAGCTTGCTTTGTGCACTGGGACAAAGTCATGCTTGAATAGAAAAGGTTCTTCTCCAAACTGTGTCCACAAAGTTGTGGAAGCATGGCGTTGTCCAAAATGTTTTAATGTGCTGAAGCATTAAGATTGTCCTTCACTGGAAATAAGGGGCCTAGTCCAAACCCTGAAAAACAGGTGTGTCCCAATACTTTTGTCTATATAGTGTAAAAACACGAACACAGTACAGTTGTGATGGTAAAAGAAAAGCTTTGATCAATGTAGGCCTAACAAAATTATAATATGGTCCAAGCCAAAACTGACTGGACTACTGGAGATAGACTTGGCCTTAGATCTTAGATTGCTAGACTTGCCTTAGTTTGTTCCACTGAAGCCCACGTGAAGTGAGACATTTCTGGAGGTCAGGGCCTTCCAAGGTCTCAGAGAATGCTTACAAAAACTAATCTTAAGTTGATTTTTAGTCACTAAAATGATATTCACATTTAAACTTGTCAGGTATTGTAGTACTAGTCTTATCCTGTGGGTATGAGCACAGCAGCATAACCAATGAGTTTCTGTCAGACGATAAACAGCAGCAGCTCTTGAACAACTCTTAACTGAAAGACATACAAGGTAAAATATATGCTAATATGTCTGTTACCTTGAAGCAGAACATGGAATGTCTTTTACTAGCTTCAGACATCAATGGTTCATCAAAAACAGCCAAAAATGTTCATCTACAATGCCATGAGCTTTGTGCTAAAATATTACCAGAATTAACAAGGGGCACTAGCAGAAATTTCTATTACAGCGGAGATTTTCTTTTTGACTGTGGTCAGAATATGTATGGCCAGAAACTCAAATTTCATCACTGCATTTCTGTGGTACCACATGTGTAATGACAGCCTCGTGACCAGTTTGAGTGACATACTTTTGAGAGGAGGAAGAATTGTAAAGATTTTTTTTTTTTTATGAGCATGAGAGAGGTGTGGTTCACACTGTAATTAAGTCTATGTTTGTATCTAACATAGCTATAAATGATATAGTCTTTTGTGCAGCTCCTCTAATGGCCTTATTTTGGTGCAGTACTAAGTCAAGTCAGACGACTGGGTGCATGTAGGAACTGTCCTTTCAGAGAAAGAGAAAGGGAGGGAAGCAGACAGACAGATTGAAGTGAGCACTGTGACCTGAAAATGTTATCGCAGGTAAGAACATAAGGGTTTTAAAGTGGAAAAAGAAAGGTTCGGTCAATGTTAAACGGCCACAGCACAGAAATGGTCTCTTAATGAGGCTGCTGAAAGACAAAAAAAAAGAAAAATGTCAAAGAAGAGGTTTTCATTTGAAAAGTTGAGTCTTATTTCAGAGCTCTCTGAAGGTGATGTGACATTGATCGGTCAATACAGCACTGGCAGGCAACTGACATTTATTATGACTGTCTCCCATTTCACCACTATATTTTGGCTACTATGACAAATTTGTTTGTGTAATCTGTTTTCCTTAGAATTTCTTGGCACATATTTTCCCTTCAGCTAAATGACAAACCAAAGGCTGCCTTCCCAGTGATGAATGTCCATGGAGAACGCAGCAGATGTACTGATCTTCTAGTTGCCCTTTCAGTGCACCGGCGCTTGGTTATAAAGTGGGTGGGTGGCGGCCTCTGTAAATGACTAATCAAATTTGAACAAGAGTTAAAGGTCAGGACTCATGTCAGTCAAACCTACGCTCTCCATCTTAAATTGCAAATTACAAATGCCATGGGCCCGGTCATGTGAATCATTGTGGAATTTTATAAGAATATAATTGGGTCAGTTGGGTTTTCCACTTTTTCCCCTCCCTTTTTTTCAGACATTTGTTTTGGGGTTTTTTTTTGTATCATTCACATCAACATTTTTTGTGCATTCTTTCCTAAAGCTGACATTATTTCAGCTGCATTGCTTGGTGTAGAACTTACTGTAACTCAGCTTGGAACTTGTTTGCAGTCATTTGCTGAAACAGCCAATTATAACACTGACAAGATATCATGTGATTATATCAACATCATCATATCAACAGACTGATTTTAACGGACACACTATAGACAAGAAAGCTGTTGCTTTGCAGGAAACCAGTTCACTTAAATAGCAAGTTAGCAAGCCAGCTAAATTTGAAATGACACCTATTTAAATGGTTGCTTGTGCTGACATCTGTTATTAGCTTGCTGTGTCATGTGGTATATCTGCATAGTACATTATTCATTTTCTCCTCACTAAAATGAACAATAAAACCCCAACATGTAGCGATGTACTCATTTTTTGGAAATGTAGTGAACACTAGTGAGTTGTGTTTGTGTGTGGAGGAATCAATACTTAACGTACTATCCTAAATGTATTCAATACTATGGGCCATCACTATAGATAAAGTCAGGGCCATTGCACAAACTAGGCAATTACCTAGACAGTCATCTTTCTTTCGCCTGCCGCCTTTATTGTTATAGTTTTGATGTATTGCATAAATATTCAAAAATGATACTTTTTAACAAAAAGAAATGATGGCTTTTTCATAATGTAACCTGGAGTGAATATCTGTATTCTGAATACTTACTCCATTAGGTTTATTTACAATTTCATCCTGTAATTGTTGGAGATTCAGGTGGAAGTCATGTTTTCTGCCCATTTTAAGATATTCTCTATGATTGTGTCTTCTTTTTATGAAACTAGGCCCAGAATGACACTTAGTGTAAATCAGAAACACACATTGCTGCTGGATGTCTCTGCAGCGTGCCCGAACCAGCATTTTAAACTAGTTACTGTCCCATTTATTTTCTTAAAATGCCATCAAAGGACTGTTCACGGCAGACTGCAGGGACGAGTATTCAAACTCTAAGAGAAGTTCACCCCTCAGATTATCACTACCAATTTTATAACTCTCTTGAATATTTGAAAACCCAAAGACAGAAGCGTTTAGTCTGAACTCACATTGAATATATGCTGTCCTTAAAAGTAGCTAATAATGTGTCTATGCCCAAGTTTAATGCCTGAGTATGTAAGCAAAATGTAAAAGGCTGAAGTTCAAGTGAGTGACGTGAATGACTAGAAGCAGCTGCTTCAGAATGCATCTCTCTATCTAAAGCCCAGCATTGTCCAATGATGCGAAACAGACTTTTGTCTACGATGCATTTATTCTGCCGCCTGACGCGTAGTTAAAAAGCTGCTTATGCTATTTACTCACCAACATCACAGTAAACACAGGGAAATGTCAGGCTTTTAAATCCCCAGCTTGAAGCATTTGAGAGTCGGACAATAGGCCGAGGATAGTACACTGTGGCAGCGACTCAGATTTCATTCAGCTGTATGGAATTGCTGTAATTGCAGCTCGGCTCATTGGCCCTATAAATTCCCATGATTACTGTCTACTATCTCCACTCTAGAACGGGCAAATGACAACATAACTAGCAAGTGGCCAAAACGGAACTGTCAAAAGTAGCTTACTTCATAATTATGTCCGCCAATAGACTAAGAGAAACAAATGAGAAATACATTTAGATGGTTATGCGGTTTTGTTGTACTTTTTAATCACAGATGGCCCAACAAAAGTAACGTCTTCATTCATAGGCAATGTGCCTTAAAAGACACTTGAAGGAAGAAGAGAGAAATTGATTTCCCATTTTCCCCATGTTTCGGAAGGACATTAAAAGTCATGGTTAAAGTGCTTAAATTTTTATGGTGAACGTAAAGCTGACCCAGATAGAGTGTTCAAATATTCCGTATTTTTAAACGCCTGCGTGAAATATGAGGAACCTCCTGTGGTGCTCATCATGCACAAGCAAGCACTTCAAATGCAGTTCCAAGTCTCTACAGAAGTGTCTATAGTAATTAATCTATTTCATGGATGTCATAATATGTATCGTGTCATTTTTTAGGACATTTTAGTGAATTGTATAAGAAGCGCCAAACTATTTTCATATTTATTATTATTATTATTATTAGTAGTAGTAGTAGTAGTAGTATTAGTATTAACATTTCACGTTTCAATACACGTTTTAACTGTATAACTATATATGTAACTAAAAAGCCTTGAATCTTGAATATAATAACACTGGTAGTTATTGAAGTTGTAGTAGTAGTATTTTATTGTTGTTGTAGAACACTGGATTCTAAAAAACACTTTCTTTTACAGTTCTGTTCATTACTATATTCTCTAATAGCCTCTCATATACTGTGTACTCATCTATTACTTAAAAATGAAACTGAATCGGGGATGGAAAAGAAATGGTTATCACTTACTTGAATGTGTGATATGACAGTGAAATGGTGTTACCACCTTGCAACTCCAAATTATTATCCAATTATGAGGTATTTCGCAGTGCCCTTTATTAGCTCTATATGTAGAACCCATTAGAGAGTAGTTTAGTTAGACTGTCTAGGGACTCTCTATCGTGTTATTCAAAATAGAGTAACTTGGGGGTTTGTCTCTCACACCTACGCTGTAAATCCACAGAAATAATGGCACTATAAAAGAAAGTGTTGTCTTTTACCTTATTCTATGGTTTTGCCATTCTCTTGTGCATGCTGCCATGTAATTTTTCTACCACCCTTGACATGATGTAAAACCCTAGTCCATCTGCAGCCTTATAATCAAAGGGATTTAAATCCACATGGTTACACAGACGTTAAGGTTCATAACTTGTTATATAATATTGCTGTTAGAGACTGAGAATTACTGTGCTGGATTGCTCTTTTGGGGGGTGGGGGAGGTGGGTTGTGAGATAAATGCATGTGGAATCAGTTAGTTGCAAAATGTGACTACTTATTGGGTGGCAGTCCAAAACAGAATCAAAAATCGCAATGATAAATGACATTAAAGGGCTCGTATCAAGCAACACAAAATTTTCCTGAAATATTATTAAAGTTTCAAAACATATTCTCCACACTCCAGTCCATGTTTGGCAATTTAGTTACAAAAACAGCCTGACAAGAACAGTGGTAATTTAAACGTAATTGTCTTAAAAGCAGAAAAAATCAAAATGTTAATCCTTATAAAGAGTCTGCTTTTGGTACAAAAACCCACATACAAGTTAAAAGCAGAACTCCGGGAAAACAAACGCAAGAAAAATGTAGGATACAGATGTGATGTCCCGTCAGCGGCCGCTAGAGGCCGCCAAAGTTTAAGTTTAAGTTTGGGAACTTTTATTATGAAGTGGTGGTGGGTTCTCTTGGGTATTATTAGTTGCAGCTGTGTTTAGTTTGAATGAAGAGTTTGGGTTTGTTTACTGGTTTGTGGAGAGTGGGGTTTTTGTATTTAAGTTCGTTTGAGGTGGACCTTAGTTGTCGGTCCACCGTCATGCTGATTAGTTTGTGTGCTCTCTTATCTCATTTTGGTTTAGAGCCTTTTGAGTTTGGTTTCTGGCCCTCGTGCCTGTGTTTGTTTTTGTTTAAATAAAATAAACTACAATGGAAATCTGCATTTGCGCCTGCCCTCATTTGGGAGAAAAGGGAGATCGTGACAACAGGCATTGTGTGATTTGGGCTTGTGTCTATTTGGCCAGTTCTTCTTCTTCTTATTGTTACTATTACTGTTGTTATCATTACATAATTTTAAATTAATAATGCTGTGACAAGAGTTTGGCTGGACCAAAAAGGAAGTTAAGAAAATCACACAAATAGCAAGTGTCACTTACATTTTCTGGTATTTTATCATCCTATAAAGGAAGTGACAGTGCAGCACAGGAAGCCTCAGGGTCCGCCTGCACACCAATCAGCTTCTTAATGGCAGACAATGTTTGCCACACTTAAATTGAGCATGTAAGCAGTAGGGAGCTCGGTAGAAAGCAGAGAGACATCACAGACAGCCATAAAGCTCTACCCCAACAGAGCACACTCATCTCCCTCTCAGTATCACTTCAGCCGTGCTCATGGGAATAATGGAGAAACAATTGACTGATCCATACTCCAACAACAAATGTGCTGTTTCACACCAACTGTTGTGAGGTTTGATAAGCTTTACAGAATGCATTTGAAAATACCATTCAACCAAAAAATAAACTGTAGTATTTATCACAGACTGAAGGTTTATTACCAGTTGATAACTTTTTAAAAAGGCTATATTTAGAGTTTTTTTTTTTATTTTTAAGATCACTTTAAAAAGGCTGAGAGACAAGCCGAAGATCCGTATTGGTCATCGAGTGGCTAAAAAGAAGCACAGAGAAGCTGAACAACATTCACAGGCTAGACTCTAACCCGCATCTCCACAAGTCACGCTGGAGCAAGCCTGGACTGAGGTAAATGAGAAGAGATGGCATATCCAGGCCACAGGAGAGACATGAGCCCCAGCAAAGAAAGTGAAGAAACTCCAATGACAGGAGCAATGGAGTCTATGGAAGAGAAAATTACCAGGAGGACACTTTCAGGACCAAGTGAACAAGGTGGTGTCTAAGTCTGAGAGAAAATAGGAAAACATTGCCTAGAAAACCAGCAGAAGAGGAAAGCAGAAGTCTGTTGTGAGAAACAGAAGCCGGCAGGTGAAAAGTCATGATCTGATGACTTATTGTACATGTTTGTGTGAAATCTAATTTGCACCGAAACACATAAACCATGCAACAAGGGTAGAACAATAAAGCCTAGACTGGCTCAACAAGTTAATGGCTATTTTAATGGGAAGGCAAAAAAAAAAAAAAAAAACACAGGCTAGGTTAGAACAAAAGGACCTGCTGCACATGTAGGATATGCTAAAGCAGGAAAAACGAGCACAGGCTAGTTAACCTTTAGAATGTTAGCAGCATGGAACCAGCGCAACAAATGGTAAATCGTCATCATACGGTTAAAGCAACTCCTTATGTGGAAGTTCTGCCAGTTTGTGTTGATACTCAAGGTGTCGGACATCATGCTGAGCTTTGTTTGGTTTTCCTTTTTCACGCAGAACTGTAATTTAAAAACATGTAATAATAGCCGCTATTAAAAAAAAAAAACAACCTGAAAAAACATGAGATCTTTGAACCTGGGAGAAGTTTCTTCCAACAAGTGAATGGGGAAAACCTGCAGAAAGAGGAGGAGTGAAAGCATAGCAAATGGAGAGCATGTAGGAGAACAATGTTTTACATCCTGTACATTAGTTGAAATCAAATTTTACCAATATGTTGGTTCTAAGGGTTAAGGCAAAGACAGTGGTAAAACATAACATAACATGCAGTAGCACAGCTATGATAAGATCATGTCAAAACAAGCAGAGGAACGAGCTGCAGATGTAAACACTCAGGGGACAAGAAGGACTGGGATCCCACTGCAAAGTGGACTACAATTTCTCATTATGTGGAATGGTATTTTTGCCATTGTTCTGTGAAGCTTGCCCAATCTAGCAACAGTTGCTATGTGGATGGAGCTTGAATAGGTCAGTTAGCTGGATATATATGAGATGTGTGTTTTTAAGGATATGTGAAGCATTTATTCATGGTATAACTGGACTGAGGAAGAAGGTGAAGAATAGAAGAAAAGAAAGGCATTCACAAAGAGAAAGAGTCAGAGAAAGTAATAAGAAAAAAAAAACAACAGACATGTGGATAGAGACTGAACGAGAACGAGGGAATGGCTGAGCATCAGAAAGAGACAACCCCCTAGTGTTAATGTGTGCACATTCTCAGTAATGAATGTAGTTCTAACCCAGTTGCTTGGCAACACAGGAATATACTCTATCCTTTACCTGATGTGCTTCTTGCCTGGTGGAGTGGACGTGCACAGGCCCCAGCCCGGTGCTCATCAGGGTTAAGTCAATAGCAGATAGGGGCGGCGGCGTGGCTGAAGAGTGCCATGTGTGTGAGCATGTTTCTACCTGAGCTGAAATGCTGTAGTCAGCCCTGCAGGACACCCAGCAGGCCAGGGCGAAAACAGCCTGCTAAACCAACACACTATCCCCAGGATTCTCCCACCCTGGGACCACCGAGACCAGCAGGTGTGTACACCCACACACAAACTACACAACTAAATGCGGCATGCGCCATGTTTCATGACAACTTTGTCAGTCAACTCACGAGAATCCTCTCAAAGTCAAAGTAATTCTCTTCATCGCAAAATGAAGTTGTATGAGTCAGAAATACGAGAAATGAGTTTCTATGTTGTTGCGGTAGGATCAAGACTTTATGTATACGGTACTGAGTGAACGGCAGGTGGCTGGTAATTCATCTGTGTTTATTAAAAAGGCAACAACGGAGAAGCAATAGTGTAGCTAACTACAGTGCCTAACCATTTGTAGCCCACCCAGAACTCAAATTAGTCTGCTAACCTCTTGCTCTGTTAGGGTCGGAAATATATTTGTCACATAAGATATAAGGCACCACTTCTGGAATCTTAAAAAAAAAAAAAAAACTAAACAAAAACAGAACAAAACTTTCTGATAAAGTGTGATCTGAAGGGTTCGGCAGTAAAAGTCAGGATTACGTGAAAAAGGAATTAAATAAAATTAAAGGGGCATTCTGCAGTTCATCTTTTGTGTTTGTGTTTGTGTGTGCGCGCGTGTGTGTGTGTGTGTGTGTAGAAATGTAAAATATAAGTAGAACAGTGAAAAGACACATGTCCCGAGTGAAAAGATACATGTCCCGAGAAAATAAGACTGTCTCACTATCCCCTATTCTGCTTCTATAACTGATACGGAAAGAGGTTAGCTTGGCCCATCCCAACATCCTTAATTTATCTTGTGCCCCAGGATAACCAGTGGTCTAGAAATGCTCCCCTTTTACATTAAAAAATGTAAGTTGTCCAAAATCGAAATGCATTTGGCTTGTAGAGTCGGGCAGAAGATGAGCTCTGGTGAGCAGACGAGAGTGATGATAGGAGCAGGGAGGGGGTTTGGCATTTGAGAGGTCTTTTCATGTCCACATTTGCAGCAAACGACTGCACATTTGAGCTGAAAGCCTTTTGGACCTCATTTGTAACACTGTCAGAGGCTGCTTCATGTGCTACTGATATACTAACGACCTCAGAGTGAGAGAGAGAGCGAGAGAGAGAGAGAGAGAGAGAGAGAGAGCGAGAGAGAGAGAGAGCGTGAGAGAGAAAGAGAGATGGAGATAGATGGAGGGAGAAGGAGATGTAGTGTTAGAAAAAGAGAAAAAAGAGGGTGAGCTCTCATCTGGCTACATATTTCCACTTTGATCTGTCTATAAGAGCATGAGCTTTTACTGAGAAATGCCAAACCAAATCAACTCCCCCCCATACAAACACACACACATAATCCAAATACAATACTGGTAAAACTCACACAAATACTAAGTAAGTCCAAACTACAGTCTAAAAATGAAGAGAAGTTTTGATGTTAAATCATTTTAATATTTTATGGATTTGAACGGTGAAGAGATGGGGAGAGGAGGAAAAATGAATGTTTTGATTGCTTTGGCAGTGAGAATTCACCCCTGGCACAGTACAGCCCATTTGACTCCACAATAAGAACTGTGGACCACTGTAATCAAGAAGGGGTATGTCCTAGAAAGAGAGGTCATGGGATTTTTCAATGAATACACTTCTCATTGGTGGTCTTTTTGGGGGGGAGGGGAGTGAGCAAAACAGACAGGGAGATATGTCTCCTAGACTTAAAAGTCGGAGTGAAATAGGACACTGAATTCTGGAGACACATCTAGATCTTCTAGTGTGCTTGTGAATATAAAACATTACATTTTACAGTTTCTTGAGTGTTTGTGAATGCCCGAAAATGTGAAAACACAAACACACAAGCAATGTTAAAATGTGTTGTAAAGCATCTTGCATTCAACAAGTAATTTCTTGGAATATATTTGGTATTTTCCTTTAGATTATCAAATACAAATACTCTCTAAAGGTCAAAGTCACTGGACAATGGTATGGATATTCAGTCTGCTGACTCCTGAGTGAAGGGAAAATAGTTGCATTCTAGTTTACCACCAGAACAAAATATACTACTTTAAAATTGGTAACATATACAATGTTACCAATATTCTTTACATAATCTATATTGAAACTGTCAAAATGCTGAGCACCCACTCTCTCAGAGGGTGTCAGGCTTGGGTTTGGGCAACAGATATTACATGTTAGTTATTAAATCCTGGTCTGCGAGCACTGGCATTGAAAAATTCAGTGCCGTCCTAATGTAGGTTTGGTTAGAAACAATAGCAACCCGTTCAAAACACCATAAATAATCAACAAGTTCTGACCTTGGAAAAGGCTCTGAAAGAATTTCTGCCTTTAAGTCAACCAAGAATTCATTTTTAAATCCCAGTGACCAGGAAAGAGGAAGGGAGAACTCAACCAATGACTACAAAACGAAATGAAATACACAAGACAAACGACGAGGACAGCGCTGACATAATGGACACTTAAAACAATGAGAGGTGGCAGGATGACAGCAGTTAATGAAGACAGGTGAAAATTAGTCAAGTTTCTGTTACTATGACTGATATCTGTCCAACAATACATACTGTACATAATTGCTTGCATGTTTGATGATATGTATGGGTTTTTGTTTTGTTTGTATTTATTTATTTGTTTGTTTCTTGGGCATGTTTGGGAGGGGGATGTAAGGGGGGAGCCTTTTAAAACTATACTGAAGTTTAGCCTCCCCCTCATGTGTCTAAGTTTTTTTTTAGCCTCATTATTATCATCACACTAGTAGAGGAAGGGACAGCAGAAATACTTCACGGAGCAATGTTTGGCTCGCTTTTGATGCGTTTGCTCCCTAACAATATCCAGTAACTAAACGCAAAGTTCAAACGATGCTTTTACACTTAAAAAAAGGCCCAAAACAAATTAAAAAAAAAATATATATAATGAGACCCAAATATTCAAGAGAGCAATTAAAGGTCTATGCAAAAATAAATACAGCGCAAGTGAGTTTTAAAAGTGTGCCAAGCTCTGCGGAACTGCAACAATAGCTGTGACTGCAGTCTCAGACGTCATTGTCCGGCACTACTCTAATGAAGAGGGCTGCCTGATGCTTTATTGAGATGCCTAGCTGATGATTAGAGGTGATATTAAGGGATTTGAGCCTGTTAGGGGTAACAAGATGCCGTTCGCTGCACTTGTCATGTTAGCAGGCTCGGCGGGACGGCGAGACCCACGTTACTGGGTACAAACTCTAAGCATGTCGTGACGGGGAATATCACTCCCTTACTGAGCTAATACGGTTATGCACCCTCATCAGGCTCAACTTTTAGGGTACTCGAGCTGAAAACATTTTTTTCATGATGCCAAGAAAAGGAGAACGCAAAGCGGGGAGGATATTTACCTCCTTCATTTTCTCTCCACAGCCGGCAAGATTATTGCCTAGCGTTATTACTGCCTTCCAACTGGGAGCAATTTATTTAGATTAAACCTCGTTGTTGTTTTCTTAATGCATTTCTGAAAATATTAAATTGTCTGAGTCTGGATATGAGCAGGGAGGGGAGAACAAGGGAGAGGAGGGGAAACAACAAGAGGCCATATGACGAAGGGAGAGAGCGCGAGACAAAGCCAGAGAAGTGCTAGCTGTGAATTGTCTCACGAGGTCGATGGGAAACAAGGCAGTTCCGCCATGTTTTCATCAGGCCCGCAGTCAATGAAATGCAGAGAGGAGTTCTACGTGCACCTTTTGCACTGTGAAAGTTATAATGATCTCAATTACACGCCCATCCGTCAACACAAACGAGTTTGTTTTCTGCAGGTGTCACCATCACTGATGGAAATGTCAACAATCCTTCCGTGGATTTAATGAAAATGTCAGGGGAGAATATGACAAAACGCTGGCAGCGGACGCGAGCTATCCCAGGAGTACACTGAGGCTGATGAAACCACCCCCCCCCAAATCGTGGTCCCGCAGCCCCGGACAGGGGTGAAAATGTAGACTGATAGAGGTTCACCTCACTGTGATCTTGCTCCAGAACCTGTTCCTTGTTTGTTGCTGTATAGCTGACACATGTAAGAGTTCAAGCTTGGACTGGCCACCAGGAACCACACACTCTTCAAACCAGGGCTCAACTAAGAATTCTGCAACAATCAGCAAGTTTTTCTTCACGTCCCAAGTTGTATTCTAGCTTAACAGCAGTGACAGGCTGTCACCTTAGATTTAGAGATGACATAGTCAGTCTATGTAGCCATTTTCATCTTTGTATTACCTTATGCCGCAGCACAACATACATCTGACAAGTTGTAAAGTTTTTGTAGAGGTTAACAGCTCAGAGACTGGCAGGTCAAACAAGGAGAAAGACAGCTAACAGTAGACAGCTTCCTTGTAGTTAGGCTTAAAACTTAAAACTTCAACGTACGACA
Organism: Alestes dentex; assembly: GCA_037576975.1. NCBI lineage: Eukaryota > Metazoa > Chordata > Actinopteri > Characiformes > Alestidae > Alestes > Alestes dentex. The sequence goes on along the minus strand of JBBIGA010000016.1, from coordinate 14,207,574 downwards.
ACGATAATCATTTGGTGTGGTGACTTGCAGTTATCCAGTTATGCCTTACAGTTGCACAGCAGTATCAAGACATTATTATGTTTAAGTAGACAGAATCAAAAATAAACAGGAGACCTGAGGTTATTTATCCCAGTATTTCACAATAATTAACCAGGAAGGGGGGTTAAGTGTGAATGCAAGGCAGAACAGTTGACACAGCAATCAATTGGCACTAGGCCCAGTGCAATACCTGGGTAATTACTGGGATGTTCATACATAAACAAAAGCCGATACATTATGGGGAAAATATGCCTTTGTCTATAGTACAGGCCGCAAAGTGGAATGTTTCTGGAGCAATTAATCAGCTGGGTTTTTAGTTTATTTTCATGAGTGAAAACGCTTTAAAACTTCACTTTGTTCCAGAAATAAGTAGCAACCCTATCTGAGTATGGGGATATATTTGTGTATTAGCTAAATTAAGGAGCTCACAATCTGTTTGCTGGAAAAGTCACGGCAAATATACCCAGTAATACCCAGGGCTTTATGTGTGAATAGGGCTGAAGAAACAAAGACAAAGAAATGCAAGAGAAATAAACAGCCTGATAAAAGTGAAGGCTTACTTATTAAATACCAGTGCTTGTGTCTCTAATAAACCATGAAAAAATCTATGAAGTGACAGAAGTACTATATGCTTTAGTTCAGCTAAACCTAAGAATGCTACAAAATCTGAAATCTGAAAATCTTAAGTGGTCTGCCTAAACAATTAATCATAGCTCTGACCAGAAGTATTTCTGTCTATGTTTTGTTTTGTTTTTTTCCCAAAACAGAACTTTTCTGTATGGATATTTGTTAATAAAATACCTGCACACAGAATTGGTGAAGAAACAGTGACAGGTACTAACAAGGACTTCTTTGTTTTCAGAGATCCATTTTGATCTTCACCTGATTTGCTTACTGAGGTTGATTCTCCCCTAACAGTTTTCCTTTCACCGCCTAGTAGCTGCTGCTTCAGTTTAACTTTTTCCCCACCAGTGATGAAGTATTGAGTCAATTAACCTTCACTGCCAATGAGAGACATTCTGGATCAAACAGAAAAAGGTCAGAAAAATGAAGCATAATTAATTTTTTTTAACTCCCTTTTCGGGTAATTTATGACCATATTTGCAAGCCGGTAACGAATTAGGAACCCTTCATTTTATGGTGTAGTGTAGTGGAAGACATGCCTGGGCAGCTTATGATTGGCCAAATCTTTACTATTGATTCTTTGTCAGTGGAGTTTTATATTCAGTATTCCACAAAATAGAATTGTTGCTTCAAGCTGGTACCTCTTAAACCTCATCTTGAAGAAATCCATTCTTAGGGCAATTGAAACGAATGGCATGAATAAGCTGTTTGAACAGCACCAAATGCCAGCACTTCACCTACTCCCAGCCCTGAGTGAAACACAACCTCATTCAAAGTGTTTGTTCAAATTTGAAATCGTGATCTTATGACGTTTTCCCTGCGGTGTCTTGTAGGGAAGTTCTCCTTTGTTTTCTGAGTCAAACGCAGAGCAAGGAACCAATCCTTAGGGGATAAAGCTAAGTGCATTTCCTGTAATTCCTAGTCCTTGGTTTCTTTTCTGAGCACTGTGGATTCGTCAGTAAATATAACTTGCACTGTGTCCATGATGCAAACAGGCAGTAAGAGAGAGCTTTGGGGGGAAGGCAGAAAAGAACAACGGCCCACCGAGCGACACTTTGAACAAGTCACACATTTATATCATACCAAGAGATTTCACTCAACATTTCACCTAGAGGAAAAGAAGACTATGATATTTCAGGCAGCACTTACTTCTGCATACTTCTTATCTGTTTAACACTTGGATGCTGCAACTGCCAACAGTAATAATAATGTGAAGTTTGCCATTAATTATTTCTTTGAAACTGCTAGAGGCAGAGGGTGAAATCTGACATTGATACCAAATTTGTATTTGCAAGTAAATAGAATTTGAATAAATTGATCTATGGATGCTGCATTAGTCAACAGTGATAATAATGTGAAGTTTGCCATTAATTATGTCAGTGTCAGGGCAGAGTCTGGTTTGAATATAACAATCTTATTGTTGTGCATACAGTCTTGTTTCTAATGGAAATATTCACCGTTTTCCATTTCTGTCAAATTTTCACATTGGAAGGAAAAAGAAGGGAACCTTTAAAAAAAAAAAAAAAAAAAAAAAAAAAAAAAATATATATATATATATATATATGTCATTGTAATTAATGTAATAGTCCTACAGGCCTGGTGTTAGTCACACTTTTTATGTGCATTAACTAATTTTTTCCACAGAGCCCTCTTCGGTCACAGCTAACCACAAATGGTTTCAGAGTTTAGCAGCATATGTCCCGTATGGCTCCACAGAGCCGAAACAGTCTGGACTGAGCTGACTGATGTCCTAGCTGGCCTGTTGTCCCGTCTTTTTCCCCCTTGACTGTGCTCCTTCCCTCAGTATTATGTTGATGCAGTCTCTGCTTGAGCCTCAGCTCTCTGTGGAGTAGGACTCTGACACAGAATGGACTTTAGTGAAACACATGGCCGGGCTCATGCTGTTCCAGCCTGGCTCCTGAGCCTCGGGGCTTCTGAGGATAACGCATGTTGTCTGACACCGCCTCTCTCAAGCGAGCATCCGCAGTACCATGCACAGCCTGTGCTGTAATAAGCATGCAATTATGCCTGGAAAAGCATGGAATTGACTCATTATAACAATTGCTTACTACACATTAGTTCTGCTCTCACATTAACCTTATCTTTCACTTCGGCAATTAAATATCGAAGCTTGTGAAGTGCAAGGTAACCAGGTCTAATCGCTCTTAATTAGATTGTTTTTGCCTTAGTAAATACAGTATTACATTGAGTGCATTATCCTATAGCATTTAAGTACTGGAGGTATTACACCCCTGTTACTGAGTGTGAGCATATGGAAAAAAAAGTCAAACTTTTACCCAAGCTGAAAAACATGAATACACACAGAGACGACTCTCAAGACTTACTTCTTTACTGTGCAGAAAGCTATTAGGCAACAATGACCCCTATGTGCTTATACTAGCAAAGTGGGCACAACATTAGTTCGACACACCAAGCGGACAATGACATTTTCAAAAAATGCAAAGTCATATTGTGGCAGCATTGGCTTCGGGCATTTAATACTCACAGAATTTGGTTTCCAAGGCAACTGTGCATTACAGGAGAGCATGGGGGGGAGAGAGAGAGAGAGAGAGAGAGAGAGAGAGCGAGCAGATATAATTTTTATGAGATTATATAAATGAGAAGGGGGGCTAGGGAAGGAGTGGTGTTATGCTGATTATGTAATGAATGAATACGGATAGGTTGCGCGAGAAAAATCCCACTTTCCACCTGATCATTCTCCTTCCTTGCATTCTTCTGCTTCAGAGAGATGTTTGAGACGTTTGAAGGCAGTCGTGGGGAAGCTCAAGCAGGTTCCTGTGGTTCAGACTGTTCAAAGCCCTGTGCGTTCTTCTGTAGAAACATCTCACATCCCAGTGTGAGGGATACAGTGGATGAGGCTGCCAGGCTAAAAGCGTAAAGAAGAAGCAACAGAAAAGGCACTTGTGGCTGTATTTGGAGACTGGTGAGAAGGAATTTGTGTGGGTTAGTGTAGGTTGAGGTACCAAAAATAGTCACAGTTCACTTTTAAGTACAGTAAAACTGTATTATAACTACAGAGATGTTTGAGCTGCCTTAAAAAATGTAGAGTTTGTTGAATAATAGGCTAACAGAATGTGAAACACAAGTTTCCCAGTTACCTCAAAATGTTGGAACAGAAAGTGATGTTTTTAAGTTAGAAAACCACTTTGCTATACAATACTTTCTGCCCTCCCTAGAGAAAGATGAGAAGGACTGCAGGTAGCTAATGGGCTAAGAGGCCGTGTCAATAATATTTACAAACAGACTCCAAATTCAATATTTACAGAACCGATCTGCATGAGTTCCGCATGTCTGTGTTTAACCTAGAATTGGCGGCATTAGCATTAAGCTTGCATTAGTCTCATACTAGTGGCTAATCAGACAGCTCTTAGAAAGCGAAACACAAGGTTTCCACTTTAGACATCACTACAGACAAGACAAGCAGCAGATTCTAAATATTAACAAAATTTAAAAGTTAATGAGATGACTGGAATAGTGGTGCACACTTTATTTTTTATTCTGTTACATCCATAACTATCACAGCTGCACTTTCTCTTTCTCCCAAACTCGACACTCTACAGGCTCCAACACAGGCTTGTTTAAACTGAAAAAGACTCCCTGCTGTTCAAGACTAGGGGAATCAGGTGGAAAAAAAGCGCAATGTTACTGTGACTGATGTTGGTCTGTGTGTGGTAGACATTTCTTCAGGTATTAGAACACCACCCATTTTTATGAGTTATGAATGTTAAAACAGCAGTCATAATGCCATGCTGCTTTGGGTGGTTAAAAAAAAAATCTAATTATGTCAGGCATGTGTTAAGTATTTGCCCTTGTAGCACATTAAATGTGACCTGTGCAAAAGTGTTGTTTAAATTTACTCAATGTATTAAACTCAGCAAATAAATAGAAACTGTGCACTAAAATGTGCAGACGAATGCCATATTTGAGTTGAAAGAAGGTCACTCAGAAACATTTTACTATTTGCATAACAATATTTACTCAGTATTGTATTTAAAATCTTTTTTTCTGTGACTTTATCTTTACCTGAAAAACGAACATCTGGCTAAATCGTCAATAGCTTCTGCTGCAAATGACCAGTTGCTACAAATTGTAGAGAAACAAACAAAAAACTGGAACCTTCAGTGCTGGCAATGAAAAAAAAAAGCACAGTTCCCTTTTTTTTAGTGCCAAAGGTTCCAGCTTGGTGGAAAAATACCAGTAGACTCAGTGTAGATTCAGTGCACAAAGTTTAAGCCTAGGGCTCTCACCAAAAAAAGGCAGCCTCCTTCCCCCTCTATCACTCTGTCCAGTCATCCATAAAAGAGAAATAAATAAATAATGTCCTCATGAATAAATAACCAGAGATGCATTCTTATATGCCGCTTGCTGTGTCCTCTCATTCACAATCCAGGCCACACTAATACCCATGGGCCACATACCACATACACGTTGCCTGATATCTACGGAAACAAACAAAGGACGGACTGGGACGGCTGGGTAAAGTGTGTAAACAAGTTTAAGCAATGCTTATATGTCCCACATTGCCATGTTTTGATTAAACAAGATTATATGGATTAAGTTTAAATCCGTCCACACCTGGAGTATTTAAAAAAGGAGAAGTATATTTTTTGCTTAGACCATGTTTGGACCACGTTTTTTTTGTGCAACGAATCTCCTGGAATTGTCAACCACTTACTCTGAGGCATGCAGGAGCTGCCAATCACATTAACCAGGGAAATGAAATATTATTAATACAGAGAGAGCAGAAATGAAATTGCTCCTGTATTCCACCACACCAGGAAATGTTGCTCTTCACCACCATTATTAATGTTCCATCATTTCAGACCAATAAAAAAAAAAAAAAAAAAAAAGCATAAAAATTTCTCCATTGAGCCACATAATTGACACTTCAAATTTCCCCAGTGTGGCGTGCACAAATGCAGGGTAATTTTAACCCAAAGAGGATGGTGTGCTTGTACTGATTTAAGGAACATAAAAGCAAAACAATTGCATAAATGCTTTTGCGGGAAAAGAAAAAATAAATCAATAAAAAATAAGGCCTACGCTTTTACCATCAATCTTGAATATTCCCAGTGAAGGAAAACATAAACAGAATTGCTGCGTGGAACACATTTTTAGACAGCACTTACAAGGAGAAAAATTGCAATTGTTTCCAGGTTTGGGTGAGAGTCATACATTTCTGGCTCCTGCTAGCCACATGGATAAGTAATAGCTAGTAACCTCAAGTGTCACCCCGACCACTGCAACAAAGAAAAAGCATTTTTCCAGCTCAGCGACCTCCATGAACCTATACTTCATGTCACTGCAAACCATTCCATGTCTACTTCCACTGAGTAATATTGATTTTTCTGGATATTTCACACCAGACAACAGTACTGTGTATCACATTTTAAACATTTCTTTATACTAATGCTAGATTATTATTAATAGCGATAAATTGTTTTGTTGTTATATACAGTATGTTCTCTAATAATATTAAAGGGGAACTCCATCATTTTTCTACATCTGGAGAACATAATTATGAATGTGAAGTAAATAATTTAACAGAATAATTTTAGAAGTTACAAACCATATTCCTCTGAAACATACTGAAATGTCAACTGTTTAGTTAGCATATCAGCTGTTTGCCTTTTTTTTAAATAAACACAGCATTTTTTTTAAATAAACACAGCATTTAGTGCTTTATTTCTGTCAGACTGAAAGCTTTCCTAATACTAATGAACAGCTTGTTATATAAAATCGTGTGGGACCCTTCATGTTCACTTTTGTGCAATGCAATGTCTGCAGGTAATCGGAATAAACTAAAATTGTTCACAGTGCACCATTTCGCGTCAGACCACTCTTAATGACTTGGTTTAAAATGACAGACTTAAAAGGATTTTTGGTACAATTACTAGTACCAAGATGGCAGCATGGTAAGGTCGTAATTGTGGTGTAGCCACAGACTGTCTTTCCCACCAAATTTTTGTACACAACTATTGAAACAACTGATGTTCATGCCTATCATCACAAGACTCTGCTACAACTCAGAAATCAATCAGAAACTGACCTACCAGATGGTCTGCTCATGATGCTACACATCTCTGTTATGCAAATCCCAGCATACAAACTGCTTGTCAGACGTGCCAGTCCTGCTCAGAAGCAGACAAAATCCTAGTCTCCAGGATCTCTGAGCTTCAAAACGGTTTTTAGGACACTGACAGGGGCATGTTTAGGAAAGTTGTAACCTTTGTCAGCTCTGCCAATTGCGTCTGTGACTGGCTACATCAGCAAATGCACTGATAATGTTACTTTCTCCAAGACCATTACTACATTCCCCAGCTAGAAGGCACTGATGACTGCACAAGTGTATGCGCTGTTGAGAACTAGAAACAATGCCTGAGTCATATGATAAGGCAGCAAGTGCAAGTGTTATCCTGTCCCATGCATTCAGAGCAGCGAAGCGTGCACATGCTCAGAAAACCCACAGTCACTTCCAGGACTTTGGGAATACAGTACATGTGGCAGAGCATCTCCACCTGCCAGTGACAGAAAAGCCACAAAAAATAGTGGCAGTGAGGACAACCACTATTCTCCCAAAGACCAGGTGCTTTGCCTGACCATAGCTGATGAGAGAAGAACAAAGGGCTGTCAGACCAGACGACATTATTGGCCAAGTACTCACAACATGCTGACCTGATCGCAGATATTCTCACATACAACTTCAGTATATCTCTGAGGATTACTGTCGTGCCTCAAAGCAAGCACCACTATCCCAAGAAGTCTTTGGTGTTCTGCCTCAATGACAACTGTCCCGCAGCAGTCACGCTCATCATCATGAACTGCTTCAAAACGCTTGTCATCAGGCACATAAAGTCACAGCTCCCCCCTCAGTGGAACCCCTGCAGTCTGCATTATCATCCCACTCATTCAACAGGTGATGCCATCACCACCACCCTACACTACCATCTAATGGTGGGCCATTAGACAAAAATGCCATATTTGTGAGAATCCTATTCCTGGATGTATTTCTCAGCATATGATATGACAGCTGAGACTGCTGAGACTGAATGCTTCCCTCGGTAAGTGGATCGTAGACTTCCTCACTAAAAGACCACAGTCAGTCAGGATCTCCTGCTCCACCACACTGAGCACAGAGCCCTCCAGGGCTATGGGCGCAGTATACTGCTGTGCAGCTGCATCCTGACCTGGTTAGAGATTTGCTCTGCCTCAGACCAGAAGACCCTAGAGTGGAAAGTGAGGACAGCTGAGCGGATCACTGGGGTCTCTCCCCTCTGACACAGATATATACACCACACACTGCACTGTGGATAACCCCATACACCCCTCCCACACCCTATTTTCCTTCCTTCTGCCTGGCAAAGGTTTTGTAGCATACAGGCCCTTGCTGCTAGGCTGGGAAGCAGTTTCTTCTCCCAGTTGATCAGACTTGTTAATCAGAATCAAAACATATTTTATAACGGTACTTTTGTAAAACACATACTGTTTTCCCATAAAGAAAAATGACACTCAAAGTTTATTATATTTATTTATTCATTTCTTCACAAATGCATTCATTTATTTGAAATATACTTTATGCTTCTTATTCTGTTGCTGCTATTTTATGGATATTGTTGCACAATTTTTTGTTTGTCCTACCTTATAATTCTTCATTTTTACACTGTTACTACAGGCGATGCAATGTTGTCTGGCCTTGCGCTACTGTATCGTTTGGTCTTGTGTTTTAAAGTCTTGCACGTCTTTATGCACATTTTGTGCTTGTCCTTTCTGCACTTGTATAGTTTTGTGTTGTTTCTGTTTCTGTTGCACCATGGTCCTGGAAGAACAATGTTTCATTCCACTGTGTACGATGTAGATGGTTGAACTGACAATAAACGCCCACCTGACTTGATTTGATTTGAACATGAATCTAAATATGCTATTTGTCTTTACTTGTGGCTCACTTTCATGCCTTATTCGAGTTTATGTCCCAGGATAGGAGTTGCCCTAAGAGCTGCATTTGTCTAGATATATTTTGGGGCATTTAGGCTGCAACATCTGAGAATACAGTGGCCATTAGTACGTGTCAGGCCTCAGTAAAGCAGTGTGTGCATAAAGCAGGCCTATGGGGACCCAAGGGAGTTTGTGGGTACTGGGTAGCGGTGAGCTGGCTACTTCAGGACAGCGCTCAGAGTCTGTAGGCCGTAGGGCATGAGAACAGGACTTTTCCTTCCTGCATGATCTCCAGAACATAATGCCACTTTACAGAACAATCTGCAGCAATGAATTAATGGACGCTACTGTGGTTTGTTTTCATAATTATGTGCACCACTGTGGCTGTATATTGCACACTAGAGCCCGTTAGGCAAAAACAAATATCTGCAAATGCGTTGGCAATAATGTCCATGGTGTGAATGGCACTTGGCTTCAACTGGCAGCACTAAGCTGTGCCAATAATTGCAGCGGGTAGCACTCCTGTGTATTATGGCATTGCATGAAGCTTAGCTTTGTCTGTGTTGATTAGCCGAATGGCATTGAGACTGGGGGTCAACAGGGAGCAGAGCTTGATGTCCCGCTCCAGAGCAAACAGCAGTGACTCAGGGACATGGCCAAAGCCCAACGGCTACAGCTACATCCGGAAAATACACTACCACAGACAAAAAATGCTTTCCAGCTCAAATATGAGAACTTAAAGGACATGCTTCTTTTTTCTTTTTTTTTTTTTTTTTGGCTTTTCCAAAATTAAGAAGTTTGATGGAGTATGCAAACACTGTTTTAGCTTCAAAGTGTTTTAGTTACCATTCACACTTCATCCCACACAGTTCATGTTTTGAAGCTTCAAAAAACTGTCCATTTGTAAGTAATTATTTTTGTAATGTCACGAAAACCAACACATTCACATACATCTGTTCAGTTGGCCTGCAATTCTTGTACATACAGTTAGGCCCAAAAATAATTGGACAGTGACACAATCTTCATGATTTGGGCTCTGCATGCCACCACACTGGATTTGAAATGAAACAACTACAACAGAATTGAAGTGTAGACTTTAAGGTTTAATTCAAGGGGTTGAACAAAAATATATGATTAAACATGTAGGAATTGTAGCTATTTTTATACAAACACTCCTCATTTCAGGGGCTCAAAAGTAATTGGACAAATAAACATAACCCTAAGTAAAATGTTACT
>JBBIGA010000016.1:14185112-14195290 GCA_037576975.1 Alestes dentex | reverse complement strand
CCCTTGAAAAAGAGGCGGCTACGTATTAAAGAGCTGTAATTCCTAAACCCTTGCTCCAATTTGGATGTGAATACTCTAAAATTACAGCTGAGAGTCTGCACTTTAAGCCCATATTGATTATATAATTGCATCCTGAATATGTTTTTATAAACAGCTAAAATAACAAAACTTGTGTCTCTATCCAAATATTTTTGGGCCTAACTGTATATCATAGAACAGATATGGACTCTTTAACACTGATATTAGATTATACTGTCATTTTGTGGCATTGAAAAATAAAACAGTTGTCCCACACACCACTTCGCTCATTCTTACTTTAGGCCATCTGTTCATCATTCTTGGCCTTGCCGGCCCGCTTCTCTTTTCCCTTGTGTCCATGGTGTGGTCATGCCAGCTGAGAATGGCCAAGTTGCTGAAGAGACCTGCATCCCCTGCGTTCTTCATCTCTATAACTCACTCTCCAACAGGCCCTTGGTGGACGCTCCACTCCATATGTAGTCTACGCTTCTAATTAAATCGCCTAGCTTGGCAGTGATGCATGCCATGTGCATGTGGAATTTTCTTTCTCTTTTCTACAGTACGTTACAGTTGACCCACATATGCTTCCTTGTTGCCTTGGGAATGTGGAACACTGTGGAATTCTGTGGCAGGACTCTTGTGCTGTCTCACACTCTCTCCATTTTCATATTTCCTTTTAGGCTTGACACATGTGCACAACAAACGGGTCTCAGAAGGGAAATGCGTAAATAACAAGCAATTGTGAATTTCTTGTGAAATTTGCATTGCAGTTTGCATGGAGTTATTACGTCGTTTTGCTGTGCTTTTCCCAAGAAATTATGTAGTTACATATTTAACTACTTGGAATATATTACACAGTGAATTAGTTTTACATACAGTTTACATTCTGTAATGACAGGTTAGCATGCTCTTCTGATTTGTTAAATTTGATGTAAATGATAAAATATCTCATCTAATTTTTTCAGACACAATCTGGTTTGGGCTAAAAGTTTCAAATCCATTTACGATGAACTAACAGAGAAAAAATGTTAACATTATTTTTCAAATCTTTCTCTCAGTAACTGCAACTTCTAAAGGTTGAAACAGAACAGCACTCCAACACAAATGTTATGAAGTCTGGACTTGGAACTGATATAATTTCCTAATTGAATCTATGAATTAAAAGCTTTATGTTCATAATAAAAAAATGAAGACAAAAACAAACCATGATCATGTATATAATCAACCTTTCTATTCAGCAACACTTTACTTGGACATTGGCATAACTATGGCATAAAGACGTCATGGCAGATGTAATATGCTTCTTGCAATGTGATTACAATTTCATATTACATTTACTGGTAATTGCCATGGCATGCTACAGCGTTCAGTGTCATGCTAATTTGAAGTCATGACATTATATGCATCACATCATCTCCTAAAATTGCCATATTTGGTTATATTAATTGAAATAACCTGTCATGACAATATATGATAGCATATGACATCTGTGTGACAATAAAATGATAGCATATGACATGGTTGTCAGTGTTATGTCAAGTATATTATGGCATGAAGGTTGAGGTTTGGGGCTGCTCAACATTGAGATCTTTGAGATCATGTTTTCTAGGGAGTATTTTGAGACATCTGGGTAAAGGAAATAGTAAGCAATGTGGCTGAAAGAAGTCTAATTGCTCAGTGACGTCAACTCTAACGTCTGTCTCTCTCTCTCTCTCTCTCTCTCTCTCTCTCTCTCTCTCTCTCTCTCTCTCTCTCTCTCTTTCTCCTCTCCCTTTCTCTTTGCTCTCTCTATCTCTCTGTTTGTGCAGTTTAATTGAGGTGCTAGCAATTAAACTATGCCCTGAAGCCATATTCAGCTTGCTCAATAGATCGTGGAAGAATCTCCAGTGGAAAATAAAGTGCCTTTGTCTGCTGTGTTCACCTCCCTCACCCCTCCTGGGAAATTCTCTGATGTTTACAGAAATGTTTAGAGGCGCCGGACACAGTCTGAGCACAGCTCCCCCTCTTCTGCAGATTGGATAGTCCCGTCACTATGACACCACTTTCTTTCTCTCTCTGATCGAGACCTTCCCATTGCCCAACCTGTGGTATGTGTCTAATTATCAAGCAATTCCATTTGCTCAAATGAGGGCAAGTGTGTTCACCTAATGTACTGAATATCAGTGGCAGAAATGGCAAAGAAAGGAAGAAAGAATGGGGGTGACAACCCGCACTCAATTAACTACTTCTATAGTGTCAAAGGCTATAATGACATTTCAGCAAAAAAAGGGACCAATTGTTTTTTTTTTAAAGCAAACGTGACACAGATTTCATGAGAACGCTTGGTGGAGCTCTGTTCTTTTGCCAGTGCAAGTCAGTTCAGAAGTATGATCTGTTCAAACTAGACATATTCAGACAATGTGAACAACCAATCAAAATGTCAGATTAGAGAGGCGAGCACTTGCAGTGTGAACACAGTTCAAGTGTATCTCGTGCAAGCCTTTAACAACGTGTAAACACTTAAAAAAATAATTTGATATATAAACCCTCCTCCAGGTTCTGCCACAACTCTTCAAATGATCACAAATCTCTTCAAATCACAAATGTCTTCAGCATCTCAAACCTCATCAACACCATACATCTGGCATCTTTTCCGTGGCAAATCTTCACAGAAAATGCAGATAAATTGGCTAGGCTACCATGTAGCTATCTTCCAGTAAATAAAGCTGAGACATTTTCAGTAGAGGTTGTTGCTGGACTCTTCCCTTGGCAGCAAACAGAGTGTTAATCAACAGCCCATTCACAGCTGAGGAGCTGCCTTCAGCTGTTAGCATTAGTCAAGTGTTACGCCAACAAAACATATCAGCCCACGTCGCTACAGTCACACAGGAAACCAAAAGAAAGCTGTTTGATCGGGTCAGTAAAGATCGCCTCCCTCCAGATGGATTTTGGACTCCTCCAGCTAGCTAGCTGAGTAATCTGTAAGTGTAAATCATTCTGTTAGCACCACTGGTGCACAAAGTTACAAAGTTTTTTTCACACCTGCTAGCATATTAATTACTGTACTGGGTATCAAACAATATCTAGATCCACCATCACAGACAAAATAACAAAATACAAAAAACAAGTAAGGTGGGGCTGAGTGCTTGCTGTAAATGGACTGTCTCTATAGATGTATGGATATTAATGTGAAATCCTTCGTAAATAGATTTGTCCACACATGAAGACAAATGGGTAAACCCATGGACTGAAATACATAAAAAAAACAGGTTTCTAATTCAACTGAATGTCACTAAATGTTATAGGCAGCTGTAAGTGTGGACCGAGGCTTTATTTCTATTCAGACAGTTTTGATTAACATTTACAAGTACAGCATTTGCCAAACTCTCTTATCCAGTGTTGCAGCACTTCACTGAAAAGTGGGATTCTTAAGAATACACATACATAAGCCATTCATGATAAATGACAAAACCCTACATAAACTTGTACAAATCGCTTCTTGTTGGACTTTATTCATACAGGCTTATGAAGGCAAACTAAGCAATCACCTAGAGTGGCACTTGAGGAATGAGTAAAGAAATGAAAAAGATATAACCAGTTAATACTAATACTGTAATTAATGTGCTGTGTCTTCGAAATCAGCGCAAAACACTGATTTTTAGATCACGGGTTGTAAATGCATTTTGGACTACTAGGCAAGAACTGAAAAGAGATGGAGCAACAGAGAAGTTGCACGCATCCTCTGCAAAAGTTTCTACATCCATGATCAAATTACATGTTTATAAATGAAAACGCATCATCTACAAGGAATAACATTAAACTGTAGTTTACATAAAATTTAAAATGTGTAATAACTTCCACAGACCACAGATACACATACACATACACACAGCAAGAAGATATGGTCCATACTGTGTGGAGTTTACACAAACATAGATTTTAATCTCGATAATATAATGGAGTGCCCATTCATTCTGTAGAGCATTTATTAGGTCAGGTACTGATGTTGGATGAGAAGGCCTGGCTCGCAATCTCCGTTTCAGTTTGTGCTGGATGGGGTTGAGGTCAGGGCTCTGTGCGGGCCAGTGAAGTTCTTCCACACTGAACCCATCCAGCCATGTCTTTATGGAGTTCACTTTGTGCACTGAGGCACAGTCACGCTGGAATAAAAAAGGTTCTTCCTCAAACTGTGTTCACAAAGTTGGAAGCATGGCGTTGTCCACCAGTTCTTGCTCTGTTGAAGCATTAAGATTGCCCTTCACTGGAAGGGGCCTAGCCCAAACCCTGAAAAACAGGTGTGTCCATATAGTGTGTGTATTACAGTGTTCCTTCTTTTTTTAGGACGACACCAGTGGTCATGGTTTATTTAACTGGTCTGCATGGATGGTACATTGGTTTGCATCAGTTTTCATGAAAGGCTGTAAGCTGTCATAAGAAAGTTGTTCCAAGTAAAGTGTTAAGACTATTTTGTTTCAGCCATTCATACTCACATGCTTTCTGCTCTCTGTAAAGTCTTTCCGAGATCACAGTGTGAAAAGGGTAAAAGTTGTTTTGAAGTGGTGGAATGAACTCCCTCTTTCGATCAGATCTGCGGAATCCCGCGCTGTCTTCAAGCGTCGCCTGAAGACCCACCTCTTCAAGGAGCACTTTGGTGACTAACTAGGCCTCTTGTTTCTGATTATTTATTTCTTCTTCCCAATTTTCACTTAAAAAAAAAAAAAAACTTACTCTTATCTCCATGCCTTCCTTACTTTTGCCTTAACCTCTGACTTTTCTTTGACAGGAGTTGTTAAGGTGTACTTAGTTGGCAGTAACTTGGTTGAACAGTGGACATTGATTTAAGTATAGCTTTACAGGTTTGAAGCACTGATGTGGATAAGATGTGGCTCTGGATAAGAGCGTCAGCTACATGCTGTCAATGTAAATGTAAGTGTACGTGTGAAGTGAACTGGTGTAAAATATTATGTTTGTTCATTTAACTTAAAACTTGTTTCTTTTAAAGAATGTATTAGAGTGGAATTAAACCAGTTAAATTGCTTGTTACTACATGAACAAATATTTTAAAAAACAACATTCTTTTACAGTGCAAGTTCGAATTATGTGTAATTAGCTCTGTTTTGCATCTCATTGCAGTTTTTCTATTCCAGTCCTGAATATGTATGCTTCAGTCAAGCATACAGTCTAATTATGTCTCCTGGTTTTCTAGACACTAGAGAGAGATGCTCTAATTCTGGAGAAAAATACTGATGCAAGAAGTGTTAACTCTGCTGAAGCGATGGCAATGGTGTGACTGTGTAAAGAATTTGCAATTATATATGTGTGTAGAACGAAACACATGATGCCTATGTAGTTCCATGCCAATATTTAGGAGGTGACAGGTGAAATTAATTTTCAAATAAAGGGCTAGATCAGCGGTCCCCAACCATTGGGACGCGGACCAATATCGGTCCGTGAGTCATTTGGTACCGGGCCGCACAGAAAGACAGAATAAGAATGTTTGATTAATTATCAGTCTGGAAGACCTTTTATTTTGAAAAATAAAAAACAAAAAAAAAAACGCTCATCTCGGTCACGTAATATGGTGCATCAAAAATTTAGCCCACAAGCTAGCAAAAATGAGTGAAAACAAACTCACTTTGTTTTTAGTTGTATTTGTACCGATCCGTGAAAATATTGTTTTACATGGAACTGGTCTGCCCTGTAATGGATGGACGGGTGACCTGTCCTGGGTGTTTCCCGACCTTTCACCCTACAACCGCTGGGATAGGCTCCAGCAACCCCCACAGCCCTGGTTAAGGATAAGCCGTTCAGGTAATGGACGGATGGAAGGATGGGTGGGTTGTGATTTGGACATGGCTGAGCCAGTCATTCCCATATGATTTAGAGTTATTGGAGGGTACACTGTGACTAGAGGGGGCAGTCAGACAGCTAGTTTTCAGTGTGGTTAAAAACAATCTACTTTAACAGTAAAGACACACACACACACACACTCTAAAGTGGTCCTTTATAGTCATGAGTGAACACACCATGGCACAGCACACAGTGTAAACAATGTTAAATTCTTTCTCTGCATTTAATCCATTCACCAAGTGAAGCAGTGGGCAGCCAGCAATGTGGCACTTGGGGAGCAGCGTGTGGGGACAGTATCTCACTCAAAGGAACCTCAGTGGTACCACTATCAGTCCTGGGATTCAAATCCACCACATTCTGATTGCAGGGTCCATAACTACTAGGCCAGCAGCTGCCCCAGAGCAAGACACTCATTCACGAGAACAGAGCGCCAGTGGCTCCATTTGTATTTATATATAAATATATCACAATTACATTTGTGGACAGCTTGGATTGCGGTCTTGGGGAAGGGAGGATCAGACAGCAGACCTAGATAAATCTGGGTCCTTTGATCAGGAAGGTGAGGCAGAATGTGAAATGGCACCGGCGCCTAACACGCAAAAGAGGACCTTGTCCCCAGGCCTGCATTTCATATCCATCGTAATTATGTTGTTCTGAATAATTTGTATTGAGAGTCCAAGTGGCGAGGATTTGAAGCACAGAGGCATTAAGAAGAACAGGAGAGGTACTTGTCGGAATCCCGAAGAGTGAACACATAACTGCTCTCTCAGTCCTCCAGCCAGGATGAATTTCATCACTCTAAATGAGCGGATCTAAAATAAAGAGAGTGAGTACATGCGTGCGGCTGCAAATAGTTGCTGTGGTTTACATTGCCTGGCTTGTTTGATGTTTTTTTGTTTTGACTTGTTTTCATTTTAGAAAATGCCAATATTTCTAATAAATAATGGAGAGTATATGCAGTCTGAGAAGCACATTTATTTGCGGCAATGAATTTTCAACACTGAAATGCTGCGCTTTTTGAGGCTATATCGGGTCACTTTGGGGAATCTTTTTTTTTTTTTTAATAGGAGGATACATGTGGTTATCTTTGCACTTTATTGAGTCAGATTCTAAATCAAACAGGTGAAGAGGAGTGTGTGTGTGCGTGTATGTGTGTGTGTGTGTGTGTGTGGTTATAGCACCCAGAGATGCACAAAACTTCAAAGGTGGCTGGGAAAAAGAACATTTCGCTGTAAGATTTCACTTTGATGGTTATCCTCTTGCCTGTTTGAATCACCAGCCAGTGTTAGCAATGTCCCAAGAATGTCTGGTTCTTTCATTTATTTTTTCCTTTGCTCACAATACCTATTTGCCCCCTAACCCTGATTATGTGTGCAGGACATGCAAATTGGGCCCTCCTTTTTACATTTGGTTGAAATAATTACATGCTCTAAACTAGTTCACCGTCACTCACACTTTTGTTTATTTATACTTACATTTCTATTTGTATATTTATTCTGTTTAATGTTTTGGGTTTTTTTTCCCCTGCCCCATTTTCCCCGTGCAGTTGCTATAGGAACGAACCAGGGGGTAGTAAGTATCCAAACTTTCTTTCTTTTTTCTTTTGCAACAGAAGAATGATGCCTTAAGCTTCTCCAGCAGATGGGAACAAGGCTGTACAAGTAACTGGTTTAAATAACCTCACATATCTGCCTGCTTGAGTACAGACACCACTGGCATCTTCTGATATGCCTATATGCTGTAGCTTGTAGGGCTGTGCAATATATTCCACCCTGGATGGCCTAGTTTGCTTCAATTAGTGAACAAATACACCAAAAACGGGCAGTTAAAAGCGATGCAGTACAACAAGGGTTCCCAATTACAGTCCTGGCGACCCACACTGTACACATTATTTTGGGCTTTATCTCATCTAACACATCTGATTCACCTCATTAACTGATTAACAAGCCCCTCATGGGCTGAGTCAGGTGTGTAGAGTAAGCAAAAACACAAAAATATACAAAGCATGGGTTCGCCAGGACTGGGACCGGAAACGCCTGTCACAGTTGGGAAATGCAAAAAGTAAGTATGATTTTTCTCTCCAGTCACTAGAGTTCCTGAACATTTTACTTTCTTAGGGTTTTAAGCCCAAGTTCGATTTAAGAAGGCAGCTTTCCAATACAGTTATTTTTGATTGTAGGTGTGTGTGTTTGTAAATACTCAAGTATTTCATTTGAAAAAAAAAAGAACATTTAACTTCTAAAATAAGAACAGTCCATTTTTTTTTCATGCAATAATATGAATTAGTTCACAGAATAAAGCAAATATACTTATTAGATAGAACTCAGCAGCTTCTTTACAAATGCTGGAGTGGCTGCAGAAGCCTGAGCAGACTGAGAAACCCATGTGATGATCTGATTATTTATGAGGCTTTTTGAGGGATGAACTAAACAGTCTCCTCAGTGCATCAGGATAGGTTTCGCATTAATATAACACTCCATGGACTGTGGGAGCAGAATTTCGGACCTCAAATTAAAAACTTGAAAAAATAAATAAATAAATAACAATGTGTTAATTAAAAGAAAATCAAAACAGCATTTTTTCCCTGCCATGTTTCTTTAAGCTTTATTACACCTGTAATTTGGGTAGGTTGCTTTTGATGCATCATTACAGCCTTACATAGCGGAACACATTTAGTACACCGTATTCAATGTTTAGTCATCACTACTTTTTTAAGCAGTCCAGTTTTTTTTTTTTTTTGCCTGCTTCTACTTTTAATGAGCTAGATTTCGACTCAGTACCCATATTTTTACTGGAGTAATTTGTACTTTTTTTGTAAATTAGATGTGTGAAGCTACTTTTTCAAGCTTTTATAGAAATTGATTTTTTTTTTTTTTAGACCTGCATATCCAAGCCAAGAACCAGGGACCTTTATTTTTAGAGTGAAAATGAGCAATGAGCACTAAGGATATGTTAATATTGGAGCCACAACTCTCAGAGTTATTCCAGCATTTTTTGGCTTGCTATCAATGACGCTTTTGGAGGTTTGGAGAATGGGGGAGAGCGTGAAGGAGACAGATTGCTTGGCCTGCTGGCTCTCACTGCTGTATCATTAGCTTGGCTAATTGGATATTAATGACTGTGTGGCTTCCATTACAGCGAATGGCACACCTGAGGACATTAATATTGTGCGGGAGAAAGTGTAAAGAGCCAAACCACCTCTGTAGTTCCAAGGAGAGATTGCTTTAATGAACGAAAGAGCAGACTCAAGAAGATGCACGGCCCTGGAGAGAATGTCTCCTCTATTATATATCCCACGCTATGGGCCTCTTTTTGGTCTTAAAGGAAAAAAAAAAACATTTCAAATGTCATCTGCTTTGCAGTAGATAATTACAAAATAGAGACTGTCACGCTTGTACCTTTGATGTCTGAAAGTGAAATCTCACAGGAGAAGCAAAAAAAAAAAGTGTACATTACTTCACTGTACATTCATGCGACAAGATTTTCGGGCTATTTGTTTTTGTCCATTCATCTTGACATATCTGTACAAAAGACAGACAACATTTTCAAATTCTGTAATACACAAATAAAAATGAAACATGTTGTGAGGTTTTGATATGAGAGCAGTAATACACGAGCTGTTTGCCAAATGTTTCAACAAAAACAAAAAGGAATGCAATTCATTGAGCACAGAATAATGTGTAGAGATACTACCTATTAAAAACGCAATCCTTTCATTTTTTTTCCTTTCAAAGTCCAGCCAGGAGGACAGAAAAGTTCCTCTAATTGATGAATCCCTAACATATTATCCACATTCAATCACTGGACAAGGGAGCCTGGTATTCATGCCATGTGTGTGAGCTGCTGCCACAATGGTCAAAGTCACATTTCATGCCAAGGCAATCTGTCTGGCTATTTATCCACTTTTGTGGTGGCAGAAGGAAGAAACAGTATATTCTCTAGGTCCTCCAGTAGTGCTGGATGAACACTGGAGCATGGATTTCCAGTTTTGTCAAATATTCCCCAGAGGAACATTTATTCCCTGAGGTGAGGCCGTGCCATTCATGCCCCGCTGCCTTGTTCAGTCCTGGCCTAGTAGAAGGATTCTACAAGGCCTAATGATCTGTTAATCAACAGTTCAGTATTTTCAGAGGCTTCATTTGTTATTTGGTCCTACCTTGCTGTAACCTGTATGCAAACTAGAAGCTATAGATCAAACATGACTTGTAGCTGTGCCCTTACTCATTAAGAGACAGTTTCTCAAACACAGACTAAGAGTGTGTCCGAAATCGCGCACTTACGTGAGTGCACTGGAATGTAGTGCATAGTGCGCACTGAGCACTTCCTTCTGT
>JBBIGA010000016.1:14159014-14177157 GCA_037576975.1 Alestes dentex | reverse complement strand
TCACACCTCCAGCGTTGGGGGTTCTAGTATGTGTGTGGAGTTTGCATGTTCTCCTCGTGGTGACGTGGGTTTCCTCTGGGGTCTCGGGTTTCTCCCACAGTCCAAAGACATGCATGTCAGATGAACAGGAAATTCTAAATTGACCGTAAGAGTGTGTGTGTGTGTGTGTGTGTGTGTGTTTGTGAGTGTGTGTGTGTGTGTGTGTGTGCGTGCGTCTGTGTGCCCTGCAGTGGGCTGGTGCCCCACCCAGAGTGAGTCTCTGCCTTGCGCCCATTGGCTCCAGGTACCTGCGACAAATGAATGAATGCAAAACACTGATTTTTCTTACATTATTTTACTAATGCAGTTCACCAAGTCCAGTTTATTTTAAAATATGCAGACCAGGAACTACCACAAAGGTCTTTTTTTTTACATTTGTACTGTGCAGTATTTAAAGTCACCATCTGCTTCAGCCAATCGGTCCTTCATTAAATTAAATCAGGTGTGCTGCTGATGAAATTGAACGAATCCACACAGCGGCTGTAGTGCAGCGAGAACTCTGAAACCAGAACTGTGTTCTAATCAAGATATTTTGAAAAAGTAAAAAATATACAGTAAAAAATCTCTCATTATCTTTTATTGTATTTGTTTTTTAGTATATAGTACAATGAAAAACACTCAATGACAAATAAAACTGGTTTAAACAAAGCCTCTTATGCAATACCTTTTATGAGGTCTAGCATAATGAATCTATTTGCTCCTATATAATGTCCAGTCTAGCCACAGCAGGTATCACTTTAAAATTCTACTTCATTAAATCAAAAGTTACGCAAGAACTTGATCTTGAATTAACACTTTGCTCATGACGGTTCTGGAGGCTTGAAGGAAGTCACTCCTTTAAATGTATGAAATGAATTTGCCAGCAGCTCAAGCATACTAAAAAGCTCATCCTAATCAGATAACAACAAAGACATCCACCCCACCCCCCACTCCCCACACTCTTGCACAAGTGTTGTCATTAGTACTTCTCTATTAAAATGCAAATGAAGGAACTGAGATAGCCCTGAATTTGTTGGTACATGCCTGACGCTGTTGAATCACTCAAGGTTTTTGGTGACACTGTTTTAGGTTTCCATTACAATGCCCTTGTAATGCCTTTATTAAGCCTTATCAAGCCCATATCTGCCAATTAACTGGCTGCCCATTACTGTTTTATGAAGCAGTAACTAGAGTGAATTAGGCATTTTTAGAGCACCTGTATATGTGCATTACATTATAATACATTATCTTATCATTTATTTGATTAGTGCATTAAAACAAAACAAGCTAGTGACTGCCAGGGAACTATGTTTAGAAACATAGTTAATACAATCCCCATTAACAAATCAGGGTCATAAAGATTTTAATGTAAACGTTTGCACTCTGGCAAAATGTTCAGTTCTCCCTGCGGTGGGCTGGCGGCCCGCCCAGGGTGAGTCCCTGCCTCGCGCCCAAAGACCCTGGGATAGGCTCTGGGTACGCACGACCCTAGTGAGGATTAAGCGGTTACAGAAAATGAATGAATGAAAATGTTTAATTCATCTTTATGACTGCTTATCACCATCCATTCATTATCTGAGCTATGTATCCTAGCGAGGGTCGCGGAGGGGTTCTGGAGCCTATCCCATCTCTCATAGCAGATAGGTGGAAAAATACCCTGAACAGGTCGCCAGTACATCACAGGGCAGACACAAAGACACACACTTTCACACATACAGTCACACCTAGGGGCATCTCCACCCAGCATCTTGCTATGAGGCAAGAGTGTGTTTGTGTGCACATATATACAAAATTATATACACTATATATTTATATGACTGGGGCACACCTGTTTTTCAGGGTTTGGGCTAGGCCCCTTACTTCCAGTGAAGGGCAAATGTCAGCATATCAAGACATGTTGGACTCTGCCATGCTTCCAACTTTGTGGACACAGTTTGGAGAAGAACCTTTTCTATTCTAGCATGACTGTCTCTCAATGCACAAAGCGAGCTCCATGAAGACATGGCTGGATGGGTTCAGTGTGGAAGAGCTTGACTCCTGACCTCAACCCCATCCAGCACCTTTGGGATTAACTGGAACGGAGATTGTGAGCCAGGCCTGCTCAGCCAACATCAGTGTCTGACCTTATAAATGCTCTACAGAATGAACGGACACAAATTCCCACAGAAACTCCAAAATCTTGTGGAAAGCCTTCAAAGATGAGTGGAAGCTGTTATAGCTGCAAAGGGAGGACCAACACCATATTAACATCTATGTATTTGATTGCAATATCATTAAAGTCCCTGTTGGTGTAATGGTCAGGCATCTCAATACTTTTGTCCATATAGTGTATTTATATGTATATGAAAGAAATAGTGTATAGTGTACAGAATTTTATTTGTATCTTATTATACTGTAATACTGAGTTTACTTCCTTCTTTTGCACTGTCCACTTAACACTGTGACAATGCAAACTTTCCACTAATAAATGGTTATCTTATCTTTTATATCTTATAAAGGCCACCTAAAATAAAATGTTACCCAGATTCTCACAAACACTGTCAAAAAAAAAAAAAGAAGAAAAACGAGGATGGATCAAAGATAGGGAGTGTGACGTCTTCCATCAAAACCTCCTGAGCTGTCTGGGAGGCAAAGTCAGGGGTGAGTTGGAGAAGCGAATGTGAAGGATGTTTGCAGAAAGCAACATGGCAATTGTTTGTTTGCTTCACTACATTCTGTTGGAATTTCAGGGGGCTGTCAGAAGCATGAGCAGTGGAGCTTCAGCTGGAGAAGTGAATCGGCTTCAAAAGCCCTCAGCAGACTGGGCTGATTCAAATAGACTCCATTTTTTCAGCCAGGACATTAATAATTTATAAGAAATTTGGCAATTTGATTTCTTTTGCCGTGCCTGGTATGAATACACATTGATTAAAAAAAAAAAAACACTGACACCACTATTGTGGTTCCTCTTCCTCAAACCGAAGAACACAGGCTGTGTGCCTCTAATTTAACATGCTCTTCACCAAATCACATCATTTCACGCACAAAGCAGTGAAACAGACTGTCAGAATGAAAAGGATTATCAAATAGTTATTACTTCTCTTGAATTTTCTAAAGACTTTCTTCTTATTTCGTGCCTTTTCTTATAAGTGGATGAGAGTGTTGTAATTAGCATGAATGCCACAATTACTGTCTTCATCTCTGGCTCTCTATATTATCCATAATTAAAATGAGGATCATTAACATAATTGCAATTGACACTGCAGCACAAACATCACCAATAAGTGGCATCCAATAATCTTAATTGTTTTAGTCCAAATACCATCATAATCTTACCACAAATAACATTAGTTGGAGGTTCTTCTATGGCACTAACCCAAAGAGCCCAATATTTATAAAACGGTAGAGATGCTAAATCTACAGAGAAGAAAATTGTTGGCCGGTCTGGTAGAAATTGTACGTTTAGCAGTAACTGAACCAGCAGTCAGTCCAGTCATTATGGCAGCGGCCAGAATCCAGAGAATGTACCACTGATGTCACTACAGCTACAAACTCACTACAGATTCAGTCACTATCAGTTTCAAATTTTATCTCCAGAATTCTCTCCTGATGTCTATCTGTACTAAATATTATCTCTATACCACAGCATTTGCCACAGGATATGTAGATGACAAAGGAACCTCATAATCCTCCTTCTGTGATAGCGAGCAGTTATTCTATTTCCAGTGTGGGAAGTAAATCTCTGCTTCCCCCAGAAATTGATGTCCTCCTGAAATGCTGGCTCTTCGGTTTTGAAACTTTTTTTTCTTCTTCCTGGATTCTCGAGAGATGCAATTATTGTGCAGTCAACTTGTAAGGCTTATAGAACCAGGGGATACGTGCCCCCTTCTGCTTCCGTCCCTGCCTCTACGTCAGCTGTTCCTTGCGTTTATTTTTAACAACTCCAGTTGCAGTAGGATTGATGCCCTTTATTAAGAGTTTATCCTTTGTGTCCGTGGCATGTGACGTTATGACTTTTTTTTTTTTTTTTAATTCAGAATGACATCAGCTTCTCTTGGGGGAACTTCTGGGAAGGACCTAACTGCGCAAAAGTATGGTAAGATAGACAACAGGAAGGGCTGACAGTTACCTTTTCCACAACAGTCATAAGGTAAGAATCAGGAAATACCCGCCTCCTATCCCTGGTGGTGAATGATGTAATTATATTGCACTGTTTACATTTATGCTCAAAAAAACAGGCTGTTAAACACACAAATGTTTACCTTACACACATGAATGCCTTGCACCCGGTGTAAATACAAATGATTCAGTTTAAAACAACTTATAACAACTTATAACAGCATATAGCTGAGCTGCTGAACTATTTAAAAACAAAGATGTTGGATGGTACCACCCAATAAAACCAGCATAATAGCCACTGGGTCTTCGTTCAATGGTACAGTCCATCTTTCCCTAATTTTATCTAAATAAACACTGGGATAGTGACATATTCAAAGCTGGAACAGACTCTGAAATAAGCTTCATTTGAGTGCATTTATTAAAGGGACACTCTGGTCAAAATGAAACTTAAATATATGATTTTATCTGCTGTGAAAATATCTAATTACCTTCAACAGTGGTTCAACAACAGTCTCTAGAATTAGATTATCCAGTTTAAAGATTTGGAAAACTGTCTTTCTGGTGACGTATCTTGAAGGTTTAGCGAGGAAGTTTAGGAAAGCTGCTTTGGAATACAGTTTTGAGGGAAGTCAGTTTTCGTTATCACCACTGGGGCGTGGTAAAGAATAACACATATATTCATGCTAACCACTACATTAACCTATTCTACAATAGAACCCCAGTTAACTTTGCTCAAAGTAACCACAGGCACAGTTTAATAAAGACTGTAGGCAAAGATATAGCAGAGTTGTGACATGTGCACTTGTGCAGGAGCGTATGGACCCTTTTTTATTATTCATGAATAGAAGTGTGAATTATAGCAGCCAAAGATAATAATCACTGGAGAATATGAAATTCAGTCAAAATCTCTGTTCATTATAGAACATACATTTACTTCCAACATTAACACTTTCTTGCTAGCCCATTCATATACCCATGAAATAAGTTTTAAATGTGATATTTTAAGAATAAAAGATCTCCTTTTCAACCTATTTCTGTGCAGTAGAGAGAACAACTGCATGCATGGGGAAAACAAAAAACAAAAAAAGGTATGTTTGTTTAAAATTATAAATCACATACGCACATTTTCTGATTGTTGAAAATTTCTATTTAATTTATTTGATATCTAAGCAGATAGAGGGTTCAGAGGGTTTGTACCCTGAAGGAATCACAGGAACATTTTAAAATGTTAAAATGATAGCAATAAATCCTACTCATCACAAAATTTACTACACATTTTGAAACACGCATCCTTTTGCAGAGAAACAGGTTTAAAATGTGACAGTTTAAGAATAAAACCATATTTCGACTTCTAAGTTTTAGTCTTTTAAAAGACTAAAATTGGTCAATCTAATATTAATATTGGTTAATATTAGATTTAAAAAAAAACTATATTGAATTTTACACAAAATTATAGAACAGATTCTCCTGGGTAATATACTGCATTTGCTGTGCATCATAATCACACAATTGTGTTTTTTCCTGTTGTCAGTGCACATTAGCATCAAAAGAAAGGAATATTCCGTTCTGCCAGGAATGGGTTAACTATGCCTGTAGGAGGTTAGACACATTTGTTTTAAAACGGTTTCTGCTGTGCTGGATTGGTAGCTGTAGAACGATTTGCATTATTCTTTTCTTCTGATAGATCAGTCAGTTCTCAGCCGCCTACTTAGTTTTGTCTTGTTTGTCATTGTTGGCCCAGTTCTGGTATGGTGGCTCACCCTTCAAGCCTCCTGCTTCTGTTTACACGGAGCAAATAAACACCATGTTGGCGTGTGAACTGTGTGGTTGCGCTTGTTAGTCTGGAGGTGGGATATTACAGTACCTCAGCATAATACCAAGATGATGAAGACGGCGGGGCTGGAAAACACCCCTACCTTTTAAAGGGGAATTTCTGCAGAATTTAGTCACTGAGATGAAAACAAAGTTTTTCAGAGTGGTTTGAGGGGAAATAGTACACAGTTTATGGTTTTAAATCAATTTCCATTGGGTATTATTATAATTAATATCATCATCATCATCATCACATCCACACAATAACAATAACTTGATAGTACTTCATTGGGTTTATTACAATATCATTGTGTGCAATGCATTATGTGCAATAGCCTTACCAGGTGCAGTATAATGTGAAGTTGTCTTAACGGGTGCTATATCATGTACGTATCTGCAGTAGTCTCACCATGTGAATGTCATTCCTAATGTCAACATTACTTACATACCACTGACCTCTACTATGTGCTATAACATACTTAGTTTGGAGAACAACTCTTAACCCCAATTTGTGTTATCAGTAATTGACTTAACTGTAAGTTACTTATCTATATTATTTATACTCACCCACCATTTTTGTACATAGCATAGTGTACTGCACAAGCAAATATTTGTTTTTTTCAGCAGATATTTTTAGACTTTATACTTTATATTGTACTTGTCTCTGTGTGTCTGTGCAGCCATAACATAGGCGAGTTCCTCCGGGATCAATACAGTTTTCTGATTCTGACTATTATTTGGAATTCTAATCCCTACCCACCCTACACTCTCAGTAACTTTTTACCCTGCATGTATTACAAGAAACTGTTTCAGGTAAGCTATCATGAAACAATGTCTCAGGCTTCAGGCAGCATACCTGTAACCATTTGATGTAATAACCTTATTTGAGGTAACAAGTTCAGTCTAGTCTTGCCACAGTTACAGTTAAGATACTGCAGAAACCAGTTTCGAATGCTGCATCATCCAGATGGCCATAGAGAGACTCTCACAGAGCAGCAGACAAACGTTTATATTTTTCAAACTTCACAGAAAGAAGCCACCGTCTGTCTCTCAGATTAAAAGAAAGAAAGAAAAAAAATGTTTAAAAGATTACCAGGGAATTTAGTGTCATTGTGACAAGAACAGCAAAATTCATTTTATATCCAGAACAATGTTTCTCTGAAAAAATGGGTGAACAGTAAGGAGAGTGCTGATCTCAGATCAGTGGTTGTATCTTTTAGATCAGTAAACCTACATCAATACTGGCTTACCAGGTGGTGGCAAGTACCTTTGAAATATTGGCATGAACCTGGCATGACCTGACTATTCACATTTAGCTTGGTAGAGGTTCAAACAACATTCTGCAAATATTTGTTGCATTCAACTCAGGTCTCCTGTTTTACTGGATCCTGGCCTGGATTTACCCTTGCTAAGACAGAGTCCGCCTACAGTCGAGTGCATCCTTTCAGCTAGAGTTCACAGCCTAACTGGACAACAGGCCAGCTCGGGCTACATTCAGGTTTGGACAGAACTTTGAGTTGCAATTGGGTCCAGTCTGCAGTTTCATTCTAGCAGCGCAGCCGGCTGTCTGCACTGCTTGGCGGTCCCTTTCATATTCACATCCATTTTAGGATCTAATCAGTGTTAACAAACCACAGCAAAACAGCTGCATCTGTATTGTACTATTAATTATCAAGGCCAATCATTTGGACATGTTCCACAAAATTACAACCACAACCAACGAGCAGTTGCTGAATTCTATAAATAACATAAAACATAAAATTATAGAACACAAATTCAAAAATTCGATGATCACACTGTAACAGGTCCCACAGGTCCCACTTGGCCTTTTTGGTTCCTGTGCGCCCCCAGCCGCACCCCTCCACTAAGATACAGTGTTGGCGTTGGTAATTCTACTTGAAAAGTGTTGGGATTACAATCTTTATAAACAGAGTGCAAGAGCTAAACGAAAATTGAGTCTGGCCTGTTTAGATAAGGTAGTGGCTTTCTCTTTTCCAGCACAAGGATATTTATTCAGTTTCATTCTAGCGTGATTAGATGCTTCATCAGATTATTCGTGGGGTTCACCGCACTGGAGCTACGCTGCTCATATTCACAAATTAAAGTTGGAGCCCAGCTGTCGCAGGTGGCACACCTGTCCACAAGTTTCATGAAAAGATGGATTATCTATCCAGAAATTAATGTTGTAAATACATCATGCAAAACAAATGTTGCTCTCCTATGGGCAATGTAGTTAATGTAATTCTTATAAAGTGATTTTTTTATATAATCTATACTGTGATCAGCTACACTACTTCAGTAACTACAGTGTGGCAGCATGTTACTCTGGACATTGCGTAAGGTATGACAACAAATTGTTCAGTTTGGAAATTTTGTTCCATTACTGAAAGAACTACGAATATATAATTCTATATAAGATAATAGAATCTTTGTGTTATTTCACTAAAAATGTATTATGTTGTCAGTACCATTATTTGTGAAAAGGTACAAACTTGCCCTTTCGCCTGGGGAAAAATGTATTTCAGGTAAAATATCGGACCTCACGGACAACGTTGTACCTTTGATGGCACATTTACATTGTTTGCACCTTAATGAACAAAAATGTACCTGCACAGCATCTTTTTACTGATAGTGTATGTATGGTCTGTATAAAAATATTTACTGCTGTAAGTTACCAGTCGCTCAGTAGTTTATACTATATGTGTTATTGGAGTCATCAGTTTTCTGTTCTAAGTACATGGAAACTAGTAGAAATTATTACTCATAGTCAGTGGCTTTAGACAACAGAGATAATGCTGGATATGGTAAAGACTCCACACATTAATCACAAGTAATTAAGCCAAGATTTCAGATCCTACGGTGGTTCTGCTGATCATTTTGCAGGATGAGTTTGGATTTTCACACACAGCTGTCCCTGACCAACTGTTGACTTTCGAGCTCGCAAACTGAATTAATTAATTGTTAACAATCACACCAAAGATGTCAGCATCTGGTGTGTGTGTGTCTCACAATGTCTAGTGAGAAATTGTAATAAGAAAACAACACAAGTGTGGATAATTGAACATGCATTGTTGCTCTCTTTCTCCGGTCCTCTCTTGTGCGGAGGCAGCACCGTTGTGCTCGGTATTTG
The DNA here is from genome assembly GCA_037576975.1 of Alestes dentex. NCBI lineage: Eukaryota > Metazoa > Chordata > Actinopteri > Characiformes > Alestidae > Alestes > Alestes dentex. The sequence continues at coordinate 14,168,099 of JBBIGA010000016.1, read as the reverse complement.
CGAGGTGGAGAACACTGATTGCTCAGACGTGAAATGAATAATACCTTGAGTTCTTTGTGTTCTCGCGCCCTCTGTCATGTACATTTGTGCCAAAGTGAGGGCGTACACAGGTTTCGCTTTAGCAGTAACACTCACCATGAAAGTTTAATGTGTAGGGGACTCTTTCTGCAGTTTTACTTTGAAGTTATGCAATTTCAGTGAATGTAAGTGCTGAAAACGTCATTAGAGGGTCGTAAATGTCACGGTGCATAATTTGAGGCCCCATAGGTTATGGTGATACGTCTCATGGGGGAGCCAGGCGGTGTGCCGTCAGCATTTTGGAGACTCCGTTTTACAAGATGATGCAAAGGTTGCTTGGAGAAAATCTGCAGTTCAGGGATCATATATTGTTGTGAGCAGGTGGGTAGATGGTGAGCTTTAATTTAAGATTCACACCAATTTGGAAGTGCGCAAAAAAAAGAGAGAAAAAACAAGCCATGGACTGAGCGAGTTTAAAATACTCTCTTAAAGGAAAACTGCACTTCTTTTTGACGTATGAAGATGTGGAGAAATGATAAATATATGAGAGAATGTATGAGAAAAAAAATTTAACCATTAATTGAAATAAATGTTAGTAAGTAGGTAAAGTGTCCATTTGTCATACGTGAACATACCACACCACTCAGTGTGAACAAAATTCTTCTCTGCATTTAAAAATTCACCAAATGAAGCAACGGGCAGCCAGGACCACATCGCCCGGGGAGCAGTGTGTGGGGACAGTACCTTGCTCAAGGGTACCTCAGTGGTGCCATCGGCATTCCTGGGATTTGAACCCACAGCCTTCTGATTGCAGGGGCAGATCCCTAACCACCAGGCCACCACCCATTGGATGTAAGGGTGGTGACTAACCTTCCGAAGTAGTCAGTCATGTATTAAAGCATGGCACTTCCACATCCAATAGCTACTGACAGAGCTTTGGGATTGAGTACTGCAAACTTACAAGCAGTGATTGGCAGCACTCTGTTTCAGTGGTATTGATCATTGTCAGATTGGCAACATTCTAGTCCAATGGCTTTAGGGGGGCTCAGGGGGACCAATCATATTCGGATGAAAGTTTTGCTGCCCTTTCTTAAGTCCCATCCTGGGCCTAAATGCCTATGGGGACTTGTCGGCTGTGACTGCTTGTAGTCTTGGAGACTCTGGAGACAACCCCAAAATGTTATCATCTTCTACATATTTGTGCAAACTGTGATCCTGTGACTTGTTTCAGATCGTTTCATTATATTTCTGTATTCTAATTTCTTACTTATTGGTCTAAGGAATGGATATGAGTATTTTCTGATTTGTAGTTATTTGTTCTTGCCTGATATATGTCTTGCCTGATTTTTGGCTTCATATGTTTCTTTATTGGAGCCTCAGAAACCAAGTTAAGCATCTCCAAAAGCCAAAAACTGAGAAAATAATATTTAAAGATTAAACCTCCGTGAGTGCAATGCTTTATCAAGGAGTCCACAAGGTGTACAACAGTTACTGTATTTCCTTTTCAACACATAAAAACAGAAACCCATTAAACTTTATAATAGATCCTACACATACTTTAAAAACCAGACTGTCTTTATTCTTCCTCTTTTATGGTGGACAACACTTCTGTCTCATTACATTTCACTTCATTAATCTACCCCACGTTGATGAATAACTAAGACATGAGTCATCACATTTGTACACTATATGGCAACCTGACCTTCACACATTTCTTAATGTGTGAATTAATATGGAGCCCGCCCCCCCCCCCCACAATCCCCCAACACTCCCACCGCGTTTGCAGCTTTAACAGCCTCCACTCTTTTGAGAAGGCTTTCCACAATTTGAGTGTGTCTGTGTGGATCTGTACCCACTCTGCTAAAAGAGCATGCAGTATGTATGGTCAGGCACCAGTATTGGACAAGAAGGCCTGGCTCACAATCGATGCTCCAATTCATCCCAAAGGTTGAGGTCAGGGCTCTGTGCAGGCCACTGGAGTTCCGCCACACCAAATTCATCAAACCAGGTCTTTATGGACCTTGTTTTGTGCACAGGAGCACAGTCATGTTAGAACAGGAAAGGGACTTTCAAAAACTGCTGCCACGAAGCTGAAAGGATTTAACTGTGCAACATTTCTTTGCATGCTGCAGCGTTAACAATAGCCTTCACTGTAACTGTAACTAAACAATGGAAATGAAAGACAGCGTGCTTCAGTTACATTTTAGAAATGCCAAGAGCTGCGATATACATGGTATGTCAAAAATACTTCTGATCAACTTAATATTGAAGGTTAATTTAACTAATTAGGCACATTTTGACCTTTTTTTTACCCATTTTTGCCAAGGGTACCAATAATTATGGCACTGCAGCTGTAACTCACAGTGTAATGAAGTTCCAAACATACAATTGCAGTTTAATACTTTCTATACGTAGAAATTAAGCTACATTTAAAAAAAAAAAAAAATAATAATTGAAACTATTTTGTTTCAGCCCTGGGTTGCTTTTTGATTGAGGCAAAATTTTTGACAGTCAATCAGAACAGCCTGTTAAATTTGCAGACGTAGAGCGAGGTTGGAAAATGGATTATAAAAAAATGAAAATAATTATGCCAAAAAAGCTTCCCCAATAAATTATGGTGTTTCTTAAAAGGGCTATTTATTGTGAATGTGATGTGCGAGTGAAGTTTAAAGACCTCCACATACTGTAAAAGCTCGATACAAATTAACGGCATTAGAACCCTATGTCCAAGCCAAGTGTCATTTAGGAACCTTTATTTTTTTTAACAGTGGATGGAGAGAAAGACATGGAGAGAGAAAGAACAAGGGATATAAAAAGATTGCTCTCTTGACGGGAGCTGAGGATGAGTGCCTGAAATCCCACCACACAAAGTGATGTGCTCAAGAGGAGCCTCTCAATACGCTTCCTTGATCTTTCAGCTTACATAATATAATTAAACACTTTAAGCAGGCTTTAGTGAGGAAGGCAGAGTGTGTGCAGCACAGGGAGAAGGGCGGAAAATCCCTTAAGAAGGCCCATATGTGCCTCAGCACTTGCACTGCTGCCTCAGAGTCTCACACAAACACACACACACACACACCGTTGAAATCCCTTCATTCCGCTGTTACTGCAACTTCATGTAGGCAAACAAAGTCCTAAACACATACATACCACCGCTGTCACAACACCTCACAGCTCCACAATGGAAACTATACTAAAACTTTAAAGAGCCCATGATCTACATGTTTGTTTTATTTTGTTATTTTTCCTGAAGTCCACTGATAATGTGATGATAATGTGATTTTATGTGCCAAAAGTAGTTCATAGTTCAATAGTGCAATAATCATGTACGCATATGACCCTTTTCCAACCTCTCCTCATCCCGTAGAATTAAACAGGCTGTTCAAAAGGGGGGGTTTCAGCTCTTAAGCTATACTTACTTCTGTGGCACTCAATTTTTTATGCAGGATCTGATGTGGTAGAACTTCATTAATACTACACAGAAATAAAACTTGGTCACAGGAAAGTGAAAGGTAGTGGACAAATTCATTTAAAAAAATTGAAGATTCTTTGTTTCATAAAAAAAAAAAAAAAAGATAAAATATTCAGCAACAACTGTTTACATGAATACATTCTGCCAACTATCTTTGGGGTTTCACAGAGGTTCGGTGCAAATTTCAACCTAATCCAGTGTAAAATAAGCAGCTGGTGAGGCTTACGAAGAATTAAAAACTACTATGAAATGTATCTCTGGGAGCCAAATTTAAACAATTCATAATTAATCAAGTATTTTGAAAAGAGCTGCAGGTTTTTTGCAAGGTCTCATGAATTTAATAGTTTAAATTTTCATGTTTTATTTTTTTTTAAGAAAGTTTCAAGAAGTTTGTTTGGAATGACCCTTGCTGTGCCTTTAAGACTAGATTATTTATGTAAACATTCTCTAAAGAGTTACTCGCTTCCAAAAAGCAGTTTGGGCTTCAACATTCCTCATGCCTTCAGTCTGAATAAGTTGTATTCAATCATGTGGTTGTACAGTTTACATTTTACATTTATGGGATTTAGCAGACACTTTTATCCAAAGCAACTTCCATTCCCTAACTACAGGGGACAGTCTCCCTGGAGCAACTTGGGGTTAAGGGTCTTGCTCAGGAACCCAGTGGTGGTATGCTGAAGGTAGGATTTGAACCCATGACCTCTTGGTCCAGAGGCAAGTATCCTACCCACGAGGCCACCACCACCTCAAAGTTCAGTCTCTTACACACTACCTCACCCAATATATGCTTAAGTCCAAAGGCCGCTTGCAAGCACCAAACAGCACTTTCCACATGATAGAAGTTCAAGAAGACTCAAAAGCCATAAGGAAGAAACTAGAAAGCTCTCACCCTGCAGTCTGTCTTGTGAGCGTCAGGATTGGCAATCAAGACTCAAGCAATTCAAGCATGTCATGCCATGTTTCCAACTGCACAGGCAAATCTAAGCAGGAAAAAGTAAAGAGAACAAAAACTGAGCTTAAAACCAGCAGGTTTCTCATTAAGAGTAGGAGAGATGAAACAAACAAGCATGTGGCCTATAACCATGTGGGTGTGTTGGAATATGAATATATATTATAAAAAGAACTGTACACTATACAAACATATAAGTGTGTGTGTGTGTATCTAAATGCTTCAGCATACCAAGACATTCTGGACAACGTCATGCTTCCAACTTTGTGGACACCAAAGCATGACTGTACCCCAGTGCACAAAGCAAGGTCAATAAAGACATGGTTGTATGAGTCTGGTGTGGAAGAACTTGATTGGCCCACACAGAGCCCTGACCTGGTGCAATGGACAGGTGTCCCAATACTTTTGTCTATAATGTATATATGTATGTATGTACACAGTGTGAAGAACATGATGTGAGAACATGAGAAGCAATATTTGGTCTACATTCGCCATCTAACAGCTCATTTTATATCTTGGCCTAGTGCTTGCATTGAGTATCCACTCCACTTCATGTGTGTACTCTGGGTTTGTAATAAAGGGAGAACATTTCCTAGAAAACAGCTCCAGCGCAGCTGTGCTGATTGCTAAAGACTCTGTTGTGTGCAGTGATAAGAAAAACTGGAGGCAGGACAGACAAATATACAGATGTGATAATCAGGGCTTATGTAACGCTGGCAAGCAGTAATCCAGAGCCAAAGCCCTCCATTCCCCCTGACACAAACACACACACACACACACACACACACACACACACACACACACACACACACACACACACACACACACACACACAGTAAACCCAAATCCAAATGCTTTAAACACTTTCTGTAACACTTTTTAAACCTGTCACAGTGTTCGTTACCCTGTTTGAGAAAAAACTGGCTGACAGAGACATCAGGTCAGAGCCAGTGTTAAAGAACAGAGCACTTGTGTTAATTGTATTTTTCTCTTCTTTGCATTATTTTCACTTGATATTTTGTAGCCATATGTGGTGAAAATGGCTGTAATTCATTCCTACATGACCATTTCCAGCCTCTCTTTATCTCTAAAAATGAAAAAGAAAACAAGCTGTCTCTGTGCCTTTAGGGGGATATTAATGGGTATACATTAATGACCTCATCTCTGATTGGCTGCCTGACATGTGCCTCATTCATAAAGCAGTCAGGACTGAAACACTCCTTATAGCTTCAACATGAATGTGTGGGGCTAAACTGCAATGGGCTGAATGAGCAAATACATCACTAATTCAAAGTGAGAATTTTTGCAGCTTCATTGGCCTTGTATGGCCTTTATTCACAGGGGTATAAGTGAATAATTTTAACTTTGAACACTTTTAATTAAAAAGATAATTGCTTTGTTGTATATCCTAAAAATGTGAATAGCGTACTACTATATTTCCAAAGCTGCATACGGTATGTAGTTTTTGCTCACTCTTTCATTTGACTGACAGTGTAGGATTTCTCTAAAAGTGCACTAGCCATTTCCACTCTGGCCGGAGGGGCAGGAGTGAAATGAGCTTGATGTTAATATATATATTTTTTTCCCACGGACTGGTTTTATTAAAAACAGAGCAAAACCTCAGCCTTTCTATTTTGTACTGACGTGTAGGTTATGCTCTTTATACTTTCTGCTGGGTCGTAACACCCGTAAACTGCAGAAATGGTGAGGCGAGCATTTTCTGGACATGAAACAATTTGGCCATGCCTGTCATAAGAACACTTTTGTTCCCTTATAAACTTTTAAACTCCTTTTATCCAAGCGGACAGACAAACAGACAGACAGACGGGCAAGCAGATCTGGACTCTTTCCCTCTGAGGGTTCTTTCGGAACCCTCGGTGGCGAAGTCTGAAGATTTTAGCAAGCGTCTTCCACAGCACCACAGAAGCATGGATTCATGCAGGATGCAGAGTGAGCTGAGGCGCTCGGCTCCGTTCTAATCTACGCCGGAGGCGACTGGAGCTTATTTTACCCTCTGTGGGGAGGGGTAGATAGGGTAGACAAAGTAATGTGAGAAAGGCTGGTGACATGCTATGCTAGCACACTAAAACAGCATTGCTGCAGGGAGGGGAAAGATCCAGCACCTCCGTGTCTGCAGTAGCTTTCACAATGTACTGCTGCGAATGATTTAACCGCTTCTGTACTGTTATTAAGAAGCTTATGACGCACAACTATTGCTTTAAATACCATAAAATTCTCACGTCACAACTGCCACAGACACTTTTTTTGAGAATGTTGCCATGGCTCCTAGTGCAGTCATGAAAGCCTTTTCAGTATGTGGCCACACTAGAGCAAATCAACCCCTACTGATCTACGCAGAGGAACAAAGGATCAACAGTTTTTTGTTTTTTTTTCAAATGACAGATGTAAAATTTTTTCTGGTCTTGATATATTATTGTGGTCAATACCATCTTCCGATGAATCACAAATACCACCAACTGATGATTTCCATTTCATTTAATTATTTTGAAGCTTTGCATGTATATATTTACATTAATCAGAAAACACTCTTATATAATGGCATTCACAACAATGTGTGAATAGATATAGCATTTCCTAAACATTTAGAAGAGAATGGAAATAACTGTCTGCAACAACGAACCAGAACACAAATGAACCTGTTATCATCATGTTGAACCTGATGATAAGCTATAATAACGATATCAAAACATCACATCACACTAAAATAACACATTGAACAGTGAAATACTGAACTAAGTGAAAAAAGTAAACAGATGGGGAAATAGACATTCAAAATGAATTTGGGCCCATTCCTCAGTCACAGCATATCTAACCTGCTCCCTAACCAGAGCCTCACAGCAATTAGTTGCGAAGACTTGCACACATACTCACACAAATATAGACTGTCAAAGAGAAACAGGTGAGAAGTAATGCAAATGTGTCTTTTTTTTTCCTAGGAGTGTAGAATTTTATGAAAAAAACACCCTAACAGCTAACATGTAGTCTACTAAGGCCAGCATTGCAGCTTCTGAGCTAGTGAACAAAATATTTGTAAAAATATTACAAGGCGACATTCCTAAAATATTTTAGTACTTCATGACATTATCGTCACTTGAAAGAGTGAAAAAAATGCAAAATAATATTACAAGCTGCTGCTTTTACACCATAGAGAGAAGGTCAGCGGCTGTCTGAGCTCATATAAATACTCAGTACTCACTGCTGTAGTACTGTGCAGTTATTATGAAGAACTTTTGTTGTTTTCATAGGAACCATTATGTGCTTTAATGAATTTGTCTGTTTTCTTTCATTATTTGAATGCTAATTCTACATGCACAGCCATGCTGCTTCAGGTGTAAAGCCCCACCTACTATTTTCCTTGGGCGATGCTAGCGAATGGGGGTATCAGAGTATCATTCACTCACTCAGAATCCTTTTGGAAAAAAATAGAACCATTTTTAACACCTGCCAAAAGACCTCCAAATATGTGCTTAATGAAGATCTTCCAAAAAGATATTACAAGATAGGTGGTAGCGTTCCATGGCGGATCTGTCATAAAAATTATAATAATATCATGTTGTGAGGCTCTAGTGATCCTCAAGCCTAATTATAGAACATGTGCACTTTCACAGATCTACTTCTAGTCACTAATTAGGTCTGCACACTACATTGCTCAAAGAATGAAGATCCTTCAATGAAGGGTCCAATTCGTCTGCCGCTAAAAGACAGCAATAAAAAGGTCCTCAGAGAAGTAACCCAAACAACTCTTATGTCATATATATTTTCCTCAAAATGGTGGAGAGTTATTCCAGACTGGTAGTCGCTGCTATACTATTGTGGCTGTTCAGATTGCTGTGAGCCCTAATTAGTCATTGCTGGAGCTCGCTCATGTTTACGCTAAATGACCAGAATGGACACGGACTTCTTATCACCGCAGTTTAGTTGAGCAGATTTATTGGAGTTTTATTCCTAGATCTTGTGAGGTTTATTCCTGGAACCATTATGCTGCTGCTACTATTGCTTCTCCAGTGCTGCAGAGGTGGGCCATGTGACTGTGGGCATTTCATTAGGATTTTTATAACTGTCAAAGTCTAGGTCTGCTGTGCTGGGTAAGAAACGAGTCCATACGATTTGGAAAGTCAATTCCCGATATAGTGTCTCTCTCTCTCCTCCCATGAGCCTCCTGCTTCATCTTTAGAAGCTATTGGTCACGCAGCACATGAGCTTTCCTCCCAATTAAACATGGCTGATTGGTTCTCAGGAACCCTCTGCCAAGCATAATACATTAAAACTCCAACAGGAACTCAAGCGACAGAAAGTAGCTCTAAGAGCAGCTACCAGTGAAAGCCTAGCACTGCCATCCGTAATACGTCATATTAAATATTCTAATAAGCCATGGGACACTATGAGCTTTCACCATGGCTAAGAGGTTTTCTAGGCATAATGCAAAGCTTTAACATAAACAGTAACAATGTACAAAAAATTCAACAATGTTTAATCAATCATTTCAATTATAAATACAAATAATAACCAATGTAGTTTGTTAACAGTGGGCTGTGGCTGCTAAGCAACATAATGGTCAAGATTATTACAACACCACATCTTGTTTTTTAACAGTCGTTCATTAATTATTTGAATTGATGCGTACA
>JBBIGA010000016.1:14119491-14135898 GCA_037576975.1 Alestes dentex | reverse complement strand
CTTTCAAAATGAGCCATTTAAGGGCTCTGTCACTTTTATGCAAATAAGCTGTTGCTGGCCACACCCCACCCATCCCAGGCTAACGCTGCACGTTTACCACACGTGAAAATGGCAGAAAACAGAGGCGCTATCCAGCCCTATATGTTCGACCCCGAGTGGGACCCAGAGCGAGATGAACACAACACTTCATGAGTGACTCGCCTTTGCCTGTAGCCATAGCGCTCGGCGTCATATGCGTGCTCATAAAACCAGCAGACAAAAATGGCGGATCTTCAACTTATCTAGTGGGTGGGGGCTCGACAGGTGAGGGGTGGTTCTATGCAACTTTCCTCATCCTGAAGTCACAATGGGGGGCCGTCCAAAAGGCTCATAGAAGCATATGATTCCTGACACCAAAATCTTTCAATTGACCCACAGAATTGGATGGATGGGGTTTTTTGTCGTGCTTGGAGTGTTTATAGAAGCAGTAGAGACCCGATTGGAAATACAAAAGGATGCAAAAAGTGAGTTTTGCATAATATGTCCCCTTTAATAAGAACAGAAAAAAGGCAAAAATGGTAACTGGCTTCATGCCACAGATATAGTAGAGATTAGGTTAGAAATGTTCCTTTAATTAAAAAAAAAATCTAATAAAGAACTGATCTATTTACAAAGATTAACATCTGAGGAGGAGCTGGATGCGAGCAATGGCTAAACACTGTTTTCCAGCTTGCAAAAGTAAGACATTCTCCACAGTCTAGAATGAAAACCAGAATTAGGGATGAAGACAGAAATGTCAATAAACCAGAGGACAACTTAAACAAACCTGCAAATCAAGCACACACATGCACAAGCCCCAAAAGCTCCTGCTGCCTGCCGCTCCGCTGTAGAATACGCCTGTTTAAAGCGCTCCAGAATGCAGGTGCCTAAAGCCATTCACTCTCCATGACAAACACACCAATCAGTTGGAGACCTAACATGCAGTATACATCAGGCATTTAGAGGCAAGCAGGGGGTCCTGGCACGAGAAGCCTGCTCCACTCCAGCAGTCAGGTCGGGCACACTTTTTAAAATCAATTATGGGATGCAGATCTAAAGAAAGCTCGATGGATCGAACATAGCAGACCAGAGGGGTCACAGGAAATGAAGGGAAATCATTAACCAAATGAGCTATGGACGGGGTAAATAACTTACAATTTGGTGAAGACCGGAGAGAGCAGATACTGTTATTGGAACCTGTGGTGAGGCTTGCTACAACTATTGGGTTTTTAATGTGCAGTAAATGATGAAAGACAAGGGAATACATTTGTCTGGGAGAGGAGCTGCATTGACAACCGATTCATGATGCAGTTTCTTTCGACTGTCCTACTACTATTGCTGGACATGGAGTTTAGGCCATTTCCTATGTGTGTAACAACATAGCCAGTATCATAGCAGCACTTAGCATACAGTGGCAAAAGGTGTTCAAAAGTTCATATAGTGTTAGTCATAGTTTTATAATTAATCAATAATTAATACATAATCACATCGTTTAGATTACCAGACCTGAGAGTATCTCACCATAGTGGTGCTGAACGGACACGAGAGTTTGTCACATAAACATCAATATTGTATCAAGTCAGTTTTTGTCCATTTGCTTTGTTTTCTTTTTTCCACCAGCTTTACCAAAATTTCTCTTTTCCTTTTTTGTCTCCTCCTGGGCCGCCAATAATGACTGCAATTAGAGACAGGCTAATTAAGTCTTCAGTCTTGCCTCCTGCTCGAGCCTGACAGTGCAGCCTCAGAAATCCGCACAGCGATACCAACACACACCCGCCGCAAAAGACGAGCTGCCAAACAAGACTTCATTACCCCCTCTGCCCACAGCAGCCCTGCTGAACTTCGAGATTTCATACACATCACACCAGGGTCAGGAGGATAACTGCATCACTGCCAAAAAACCAAACAAACCGAGGCCCCAGTGACAGAAAGAGACGTTCTGGCACAAAATGAAAGGCAGAGGCATGCTAAGGCAGGCTTATACTTCCTATAAGCTCTATTTAACTTTCTTTAGACTGGCGAAGCAGAACCTTCAGAGTCAATAAGACTGTCTAAGACCCCAAGACTCACCTCTCTAGATCTGCTCGACTTACAATTCACCCCAGGACATGCACACACACACACCCCGGATGGCTTTTGGGGTTCACAGCTACACATTTTAGTTACTCTCAGACTTATCTTTCCACCTGACTTCATCTGTCGTTAAGTCTCCTGTTAAACAGCTTAATTGAAGTCCGCTTCTGCACCACCTGGGATTTATGTTAAAGAGCTCCATATAGTAAAGACAACTGATGTTATCACTGTGTTTCCTTTATTTCTCTATGCACTGTATTGGTTTACAGGAGTACTGGTGTAAACCAAAGGTTAGATATTAGTCAAACTCACAGTGATTGTCTAACTAAAGCTCCAGAGACACTGACACCAGAAAACTGGAACTGTACTTTTCTCATTGGTTACTGGTCCAGTACTGAAGACTCCAATTGTATGGGTTTTGTAACCTGCTCAACGCTGGGATCTACAGGGCCTAATGGTACTAAAAGGAGTCCTAAGTACGATTTCTGACAGATCTGTGCACCTGAATGTGAACTAGAACTTAGAACACGAGCAAATGGTACATTGCTGTCACACGGCCAAACAATTTATGCGGAAGTTCCTTCTGTTTGTGTTGATGCTCAAGGTGTCAGACACCATGCTGGACTGTGTTTGGCATTCCTACGTCACACAGAAACATTTTTGTATTTATTTAAATAAAAAAATACATTTTTGTATTTTAAAAAAATGTAACAATAACTGCTACTGGGGTTTTAAAAACGGTGTCACAAGCAAATTCCCCCAATTTTTTATTTTAGGTCTTGGAAACAAACCGAAAAAAAACCCCCAAGATCTCTGTATCCGGGAGAACTTTCAGGATAGTCTCCGCCTACAAGTGGGTGGGGAAAACCTGCAGAGGAAGGGGGCCCAGAGAGTGGTCAAGCTGCGGCACACTGAGTGGAAGCATAGGAAACGGTGAGTGTGTAGGAGAGCAACAACTGGTTTTAGACTGTTTTAGACAGTCTTGTTGAATTGGATTTTACTAATACATGCTGAGTTCTAAAGACTAGAATGGTATGTTGAAATATTTAGAAAGTGAATACCAATTTTATTATCATTTGTGTTTACAGCCACAAAATGATTGTTTTCAATTATATTTTTACACTTGACAGGAAAGTCTAAGTTTGTTTGATTCTACATGAGATTGTGTGGAACTGTTAAGATGTGTGTGAACAAAGAGATATATTATTCTGACTCAGCACATGTGTTAAACTAACAAGACTCTCCAGTTCTGTTTGGGTCATTTTACAGTCTGCGGTGAAAAAAAAACAAACAAACAGTATAATTCTACCGTCACGGTACAACTGAGGTGTCTCAATTCCCTTCAAATGTATTTGTACAGAGGTGTTGCAAGTGTTGCCACAAAGCAGCTTTACAGAAATCCAGGTCCAAGCCCCAAGTGAGCAAGCCAAGGGTAACAATGGAAAGGAGTAAGAAGAGCCAAGACTCAAGTGAGGAACCATCCTCATCTAAGCTGACACCAGACAGCAAAACAACAATACAAGAGAAGAATAAACAACAAAGAACTGAGTATGCAGGAGGGAATAATGAAGAAAAAAGAAGGACTACTGTTAGAAGCCTAGCAGAGTATGAAGTAAAGGCATGACTGAAAAGAGGGCATGTTTGTATGTAGTTAAAGGCAGGTCTTGGCCAACCTAAGCTTAACACAGTTAAAAGATGGCCCAGGCTGATGTTTAACAGATTGTTTGAAAAAGACTTGATTCCCACTGTGTCCACTGATGCTCATGCAGATTTTTTAATATTTCACAGCTCTTCCTGCAATACCACGGTGATGGAAATGTTATGATACTAAAATAGTCATGGAAGCAGGGTTTCACCATGGAGTTCAGTCAGACTGTTGTGCATGCAAACAGGACATAAATGGTATTGTTTATTTATTTGTACACATATTTGTATGTATTATATGTTATATCCAGTCAAGTAGGTTTTATTTGTCATTTCTGCCATATACACACAGTTCATAGTAAAAGTAAAACAACGTTCTTCCAGGACCATGGTGCAACACAAGAACAGAACAGAACACAAGACCACAAGTGCAAACAGGACAAAGAGCTCAAAAAAAACCCACAAGAGCAACAATAACAACTAGACATGACAAGACAAGGTTCAATACGATTAACAACAGCTACAGAGAGGATAAATACAGTATTTGACCCGTTCTGTATTTTAGCAGCAGAGATGTGCAAAGTTGCAGAATAGTTACACGTGTAAATGGAGCAATTAATATGATTGTGCAATTTTAATCAGAATCAGAATCAGAAAACTTTATTTATCCCGGAGGAAATTGTTTAATTTAGCAGCAATAAATGTGATTGTGCAAATTGTAGCATCAACATGATAGAGAATGTCATGTTAATGTTTAAAACAGAGTGTGCTGTATTTAAAACAGAGTACTTTTAACAGGTAATTGAGTTGTTCAAGGGGATGGGGGGGGTTGGTGGTGTGTGTGTGTTTGTGTGTTTTTATGATTCAGTTCCAGTTGAGGAGTCTGATGGCCTGAGGGAAGAAAGTGTTCCCCATTCTGGTAGTAGAGGCCCGTATGCTACCGAACCTTTTTCCAGATGGGAGGAGGGAAAAGAGAGTGTGTGAGGGGTGAGTGGGGTCGTCCACAATGCCGGTGGAGTGTGTGGTGTAAATATCTGTGACAGAGGGGAGAGAGACTCCAATGATCTTCTCAGCTGTGCTCACAACCCTCTGTAGGGTCTTTCGGTCCAAAACGTTGCAATTCCCATACCAGGCTGTGATGCAGTTACAGAAAATGCTCTCCATGGTCCCTCTGTAGAACATGGTGAGGATTGGGGGTCGAAGGTGCGCTCTCCTCAGTCTCCACAGGAAGTAGAGGCGCTGCTGAGCTTTCTTGGTGATGGAACTGGTGTTGAGTGTCCATGTGAGGTTCTCTGTGATGTGAACACCAAGCAACTTGGTGCTCTGGACAGTCTCCACCGAGGAGCCGCCGATGCTCAGTGGGGAGTGATCACGTTGAGCCACCCTGAAGTCAACAACTATCTCTTTTGTTTTATCCACATTCAGGGACAGGTTGTTGGCTGAGGTCTCCCAGTCTCCCAGTCAGCAAGTCCAGCCTCCAGTTGCAGAGGGAGGTGTTTAGGCCCAGCAGTCTCAGCTTCCCAGTCAGACACTGACGAATGATGGTGTTGAATGCTGAACTGAAGTCTATGAACAGCATTCTAACCTAAGTGTCCTTTTTGTCCAGGTGAGTGAGTGCCAGGTGAAGGTGGTGTTGATGGCATCACCATTAGAACGGTTGGGATGGTATGCGAACTGCAGGGGGTCCAGTGAGGGAGGCAGTTGTGACTTGATGTGTCTCATGACGAGCCTCTCGAAGCACCTCATGATGATGGGTGTGAGTGCGGCAGGACGATAGTCATTGAGGCAGGACACTGGCGACTTCTTTGGAACGGGGATGATGGTGGTGGCTTTGAAGCACGCTGGAATGACAGTGGTGATCAGAGAGTTGCTAAAGATGTTTGTGAGCACACAACCAGGAATGCTGTCAGGTCCAGCAGCTTTCTGTGGGTTGACTCTAAGCAGTTTTCCCTCACATCTGCCACGGTCTGACAGAGCACCTGGTCGTTGAGAGGTGGGGTGGTCTTCCTCACTGCCTTGTTATTATGGGTTTCAAACCATGCATAGAAGTTGTTCAGCGCATCTGGAAGGGAGGCCTCACTATTTCAGGCAGTTGGAGATGCCCTGTAGTTGGTGATGGCCTGGACACCCTGGATGCCCTGCTCTGATGGCCCTGGATAGGTTAGCCCTTGCTGTTCTCAGGGCATCCTGGTCACCTGATTTGAAGGCGGTGTCTCGGGTTCTCAGCAACGTGCGCACCTCTGCAGTCATCCACGGCTTCTGGTTGGAGGGTGTGGTGATAATAATATATGCCTATAATGATCATGATGTCTTAGCTGACAGTGCCTTATAGATCATTTTTATTTTGTTACTTTTATTAATGAGTTACATTCTAATTTTCTCCATTTAATGGTAATTTCAGTCGGACTTCCATGACTGATTTTTCATGCAGCGTTTTTGCGTGAAATGGTTTACAAAGGAGCTAAATTTGGCATCAATCTCCATGTTTGCCATCATACAAATTTCTCTTATGTTGCTATTGGGATGTCTTTCTCTCTCTCTCTCTGTTTCAGTTTTTTCTCCCTCTCCCCCTCTCTCCAGTTTCTCTTTCTTTTTCTTTTTTCACTCTCTGTTTGTCTTTGTCTCTCTAACTCTCTCTCTTCCTCTCTTAAAAAAAAGGAGGACAGGGATAAAGAACAAAATATTTCAACTTTCCATGTAACTCACAGTTCACTGCCAAACTCACACTTTCACATACATAATTATGCACATGTGAATCATACTCCAGAACACCATGTAGCATGAGCTGCACACCTAAAAGCTCTCAGCCTCAGCACGCTGTGGCAGAACCAGTAACACAGTATGACACATCAGACACTTCTCTCTGCTCGAGCGACTTCTCCAGTACACTCCCTGCAGTCACGGCAGTAACAGCCAGCATTCTTAAGAAGTTAATAGAAGCCAAACGGGTCAAGGTTAAGATACAACCAGTACACCTATTCATTTAATGGGGCAATTCATCTGTCAGAATTAGTCAGTTTTGTATGCATGGCTTTGCAGTTAACTGAAAATGAGACGGTTTGAAACAACATTGACGAGTACAACTGGTCTATTCTAGCTGTGCGAACTGTCACACCCTTACAAAAAAAGTTAAATTTAATATAGCATTCACTGTTTGGTGTTACAATTTTTCACAGAGTTGAATGGAGTACTTATTACGTTCCATAAGGTTGCTCAACCTAATAGTTAACTTCATAAATGCTCTACAGAAAGAATGGGCACAAATTCCCACAGAAACTCCAAAATCTTTTCGAAAGCGTTCCAAGAAGAGTGGAAGCTGCAAAGGGGGTCCGATTCCATACTAAAGTTCCTGTTGGTGTAAGGGTCAGGCATCCCAATACTTTTGTCCATATGCAGCTATAAGTGTTCTCTAAGGTAAGATAAGCTAAACTGGGACACTGATTGGTAGATGCTGATGGAGTTAAAATTATGACCACACCCACAGCTAAGATGACAAGCCACAACAAAAGACGAATGGAAGCACCTTTGAGATCAGGTTCTCAAGCAGATCCTCACTGTCCTCCTGAAAGTACACATTTTAGCTTAATACTACATTTCATCACACAGAGATTGTGGAACATCTGGTGTGAGCCAACGTGTTTTGGAAATCACTTTGATGCATCTGACTGACTCCTGTCACTCAAAGAGCAACACAGCATGAAACATTTTTGTTCCACTTTACCTGAAGTCACACTTTTGATGCAGTGCAGTGAGGAGAATTTTACAAGAATACAATATTCGGAGCTGCTGATAGTCAGAAACCAAATTTTTATTGCGATTTATATAGTAAAAGCTAATTTGATTTGGAGAATTGGCAAAAGCCTCGTCATTATTGACTTTTAATCATTTCTGCTGCACAGATTACAATTTAGTCGCCCAATTACAGGGAGGCAGATGAAACTGACTCTAACCCTGAACTACACCATACATCAAACAGAGCTTAGGAATTAAAGCCTTTAGAGCTTATATTCAGCACTTACTAATTAAACTTGGTCTATTGGATGTGAGTGGCTGAAATGCTTTCTGCATCTGTAGGAAGGCTATACTCAATCTCATTCTCATATACAACATTTTTTCCATCTCACTTCATTTATGTAACAGTTTAACAGATGTTGAAATACAGTAGGACTAAATTACTGCATTGTTTGCTAAATTGCATGCAGAATGCACATGGTGAGAAACCAAGCTATTATTTGTATGTGTACCTGCATGCAGTTATTACAGCCTGGTAAGGACAGAGTTCAGTGTTGAGTGTTGTTCTTCAGACTTACTGACTTGTGTGTGGAGTGGTTCTCTTCAAGTACTGCTGGTTTTACGT
Organism: Alestes dentex; assembly: GCA_037576975.1. Lineage (NCBI taxonomy): Eukaryota > Metazoa > Chordata > Actinopteri > Characiformes > Alestidae > Alestes > Alestes dentex. Next base: position 14,127,806 of record JBBIGA010000016.1, on the reverse strand, counting down.
GTCAAGTGTGTGGCACACAGAGACAGAGAAGAGAGAGAGTGCGACTGTGATAACCGTGAACAGACCGTGAACATTCACAATGACTTATGTTTTGTGGATAGTTTTCAGTCCAGTCTGTACAAAATGCTCTCTACACAGAGTGTTACTAAAAGGGATTCTTTGGAGCGATGCCATGGAACAGTGTTCTTAATCAATACCCTGAATCTAGTTTCCTGTCCTGCCGGTTAATTGAACTGTCATGTAAGTGATTGGCTATCTAATGCCATTCCAATCAGTGATTACAGAATGAATGACTGTGGTTCAGAGTCATGATTTTATGACCTCTGTTCTATGGTGTCACTCTGAAGAATCTTATTCTAACTGCCACTGAAGCATTAACTTTTGGTTCCCCGACAGATCTTTGTATACAGTTCAGTACCACTATGCAGTAAGAATATAAAATGGGTATAATTGCTTTAAAATGTGTTTAATATAATTATTTAGGTCATGAATGCTTTAATTAAGTAGTAAGCAGTTATATTGCGAGTCATGTAATATAAGGGCAACAGTGAGCCAACAACGAGTCCCCATATGTCTATACTGTGAGACCTCAGATCCTCATGTTACTTTATGGCATCACCTCCGAGCCTGTGGCATCAGCTTAGCTCAAACAGCAACTTAAAAAAAAAATTATATCATGATATTACACAACAATAGAAATCTCTTAGGGGCACTAGTACGAATTTACTGTAGTACTGAGTGATTTTGAACAGGTGAGGTAAGATCAAAGTTAGTAAACAAATACAAGTCAAATAAATACACTTTCTTGGTCTGTTTACAGACAGTCATATATAAATATCAGGAATGATTAATTGATGAAAAACCTTTTTTTTTTTTAATCTAGTACATTTTAGGAATTATAATGAAACTCCACATAAACTACTGGCACATACACATTGTAATAAAAAATACTCATCATTCTAGAGGATTTATGTTGAATTATTTATTCACCTCAGATACACCAGTGAAGATCAGAGGGCAGTGCCACTCCTCTCAGGTCTTTTCTGATGCCTTTTTACCTCTAGCTTTCAGCTCCACTAAACCTGTCCTTTAACAGGAATAACACATCAGGCTCTGCCCCACTCATTCATGCGATGTGTCTTGATACCATTCAGTTGAGTGACCACTTCCAGGCCCTCAAAGTCTTTCACAAGATTTAGCCTATATGAACACGATCAGGCAAGCAGGCCAGCGAACATCACATCTGCAGCCAACGTTTTGACTCATGGGTGGTCACTCCCAGACTGTCAGCTTGGGCTGGCAGCATGCACTGGTCAGCATGACCTTTCAAATGAACAGATCTGACACCAAATTAGCCAGGTGTCTTCCTTTTATTTCTCTCTTGCCCTTTATCTCTCTCTCTCTCTCTCTCTCTCTCTCTCTCTCTCTCTTTCTCTTTCTCTCTCTCTCTCAAACATGATTTGGATCACAGATTGACATATTTACACTTATTTACGCTTATTTCTGAATTGCATCATGCACTTCCAGAAAACACCATCACTATCATATAAAAATGTTAATATCTATCCCCATTTTAACCTCATTCACCATTTGAAAACAGAACCAACAACTATTGGCCAAAGTGAATTGGAATAAATAGTGGTTTAATTAAACAGACACACATTTCATTAACAAGATTTACACTCTTAAACATTACATAGGTTATGTTTACTACCAAACAAATTACTTGTAACCACCACAGGACACTATTTGGTGCTGTATAGAACCATATTTTAAAGGTCTTAAAGAATTATTCATAAGAAGTTCTCTATAGAGAAGTTCTTTATGGAGAAGGATAATTTAAACTTGCAAATAAATTACGCATTCAAGTAGTTACATGTGTGTGTGTGTGTGAGATCATTTCAAAGACACAAAGTTTTGCTATTACTGTGACAACATACACTCTAAAAACAATGCCACAAACAGAATTTTGAGATGTGTGTGAAGTACACAACCTGCCAGTAAAAGCTCAAGACTTTTTTGTCTATTAGGTCCAGCAGGCAAAACAAATGTGTTAGTGCTATTAAGACCATGAGATGATAACTCAAAATCTAAGGAGAGACTAATAGGGTGGTTTTTATCGATTTCTTCATGCAAGTTTTTCCAGGAACTTTCCTCAGCCTGCACTCAGTGTCCTTCCCAAACATTTCAGTCACAGAGAGAAAAATCTCTGTCTGACGAGGTCATTCCACAATAAACACAAAAGCAAAAGTTGCTTATCAGATTTGCTTGTTTGTGTGCGTGTGTATGTTGGCGCGTGTTTGTGTGAGAAACTGTAGCCACAAGGTCAGAAACCAATTACATAAAGGGCTGTTTCACTGCACAGTGTTTTCACTTCAACAGAACTGAAAGAACTGTGACCAGAGAAACTACTGCTAATACCCAAAAAGGGCAAAACTCCAGTCTTATACTGTCAGGGGAGAGTTTAGTGTGTGTGTCTCTGTGTGTGTGTGTGTGTGTGTGTGTGTGTGAGTGTGTGTGTGTGTGTCTGTGTGTGTTTGTTCAGCTTTGGTGGAGGATCGGAGAAGACTCAGATTGATGTTCTGGGACTCTCTCCAGCTCCTGTTGTCAATCACAAAAAGACGTGATATATTGTGAAGTATTGCTTTAATGTACTGACTGTTGCGTAGGCTACAGATTTGTTTTCCATGTCTGTGCTGTCTGAGGAAGTGGATAACTTAATTATACTTATAATGAGAATGACTCTGTTACATGGATGCCTACAGGGGAAGATGAAAAGAGAACGCAAGTAACTAGAGGATACATAATTAAGGCAAAGTTTGAATTGTGTGTGTGTGTGTGTGTGTGTGTGTGTGTGTGCGCAACAGGGGCAGTTGTGGGGAACACTCAAAAATAAAAATAAAACTAAAAGGTGTATTCTTTGAATTAATGCCTTAAAACACTCTCAATATACAGTCACTTGGGTGAATATTTTTGTAAATGATCTCTGGCAGTTCCAAATAATGTTAAGGCCCTATATAACTTGCTAGTGAATAAGTCTTATTCATTACTGGTAGCTGGATAGACTACGTGTAATCTGTACTAAGCAATCTGATAAAATTCAAGTGTCATTAGAGTAGGATACATTATAAGTGTAATCAGATTAGAGTTACTTGTTACAGGTTTAAGCGATATATATTTACTGGTGTCAGGGAACATCACTAAATCAATTTATTAATTCTTAATTTATGGAACATGCCCCAAAACTTCATAACAGATAACTTAAGACAGAAAGAAAGTATGGTGAGGGGACATGGCTGCATTGCAAGTTTGAAGTTTATGAAAACCATTTATCAATCTTGATAAAAAAAGGGGGGGAAGCAGAAATAGGCCAAAAGTATCTGATTATATTACAGATTAAGGACTGCATTATAATATCCACCCAAAAACTGTTTATTAGACTGATTCAGTGGCTTGGAAAAATGGGATCAAATACAGTGCCTTTGCCTTCAGCACCATGGACAGCACAATAACATAAGGTCTCATTTCAGGACCAAGGACAGAGCAGTTTCACTGCAACTGATTTCAGCACTTGATGAACGTCCCACTCTTTCACTCCATATGCAATCACCACCCACTCTGTATGTAAAGTATGACAGGCTGAAATTTCATTGACACTGTGTGAGTCATTTGGTTCATTACATCAGATATCGGACAGACACTATTAGGCACAAAGTCAGTACTGCTTTATGAATTTTGACACTGACAAGTTGAATGCCTGCAAGTGAGTCATTACTTGATCAAGTTCAACTAGAAGATATTTCCTCAGCACATTAAGATGGCTGTAAGTTGCATATATTTAAAATAAGCTAAATGAGGTCAGAAATTATTTCTAACTGGTCATACTGGTACTTACAGTATTCTGACTATACTGTACATAATAGATTCATAAATAGCTCTTGGATAGGCTATTTGTTGTTACAACAACTTTCATTAGAACCATAAGTTGATGTTGAGGATCTTTAGAGGTTCTTCAGAGTTGCACACCTCATTCACAAATACATTCTTTTCAAGTTTCTTCAGGGAACCAAGTGGTTGTTTTTTTTTGCCACTTCCTTTTAAAGAGTGTAGACAAAGATAGGCTGAGTAGTTAATGCTCAAGTTCAGTTGTGTGGGGCTAGACACACTCTTGCATCAGAAGCACACATCTAAAGAGTATGTTGGGTTTTGTTTCTACCACAAAACAAGGTTCCTCTCACAGGCCTTCTCTCTAAACCAGCCCAGGATTCCTTCAGTCTATGATAACAGAGTATAATAAAATAATAGAGAAAAGCAATATATTGCAAATGTCCACTTTCTGTCAATTCTTTCAACATCTGTATTTCACAACTGTAAATAGAAGAGAATGCATGCAGCCACAGGTAACCTGTCATTAACTTTTATCACCCATCCAGTGGTATTTTCTCAAGTTAAAGTGTAATTTAACAGAATTGCTTTAACAGAATTGGTGCAACAGAACTGCGAAAGGTGTTGTTACTTATACTGCATTTAATGTGTTCTTTGTATCCCACATAATCTACATGTTAGAAGGTCTGGCATCTTTTAATTAGTGAAATTAGCTATTATAAGATGCACTCACTATTCACAAAGGGGTTCTGCTGCATGCACACGCACACACACACAGACACACACACACACACCTTGTACAATCTCCAGCTAAAACACCACCAGTAACATGAAATGCTCTGGAGCAGCTGCACATGGGTCACCATGCTCAGTGCCAAGTGTCACCTAGACAGGTATAAATCCTGCCACCCAGCATTAGGCCACGGAGCAGTGGAACTGTAACTGAACAATCAAACCCTCATGACAAGGCATTACAACATCTGCATTGTCAAAACTAAAGGTGCAGCGTGGTACCTGTATTAGGATTGATGCCTTGTAACCAGCTGGTTGAGGTGAGTGTTATGTTAGCTACACAAAGGCATGAGAGACTTGTCACTGCTCTGATGGTGTTTATCACAGGGAGCATTAAGAATCTGCCTGTCAGAGGCACGCACGGCTGCGGTGGCACTGGGGGGCAGCCCAGGGGCCACGCTCAGTCTGCGGCCCCAGCTTTAGATTCCCTCACTACCCCCTGCCAGCACGCAGCCTGCTGGAGCCATGTGAAATACGAAGCTGTCATATTAAAGTAAGCTCCACTTACCGTCGCCGCCCCGCCGGATATCCTGTCAAGGGAGCTGGACAGCGGTGCGCTCGCAGGCATTAAGCTTTTCAATTTCCACAGCACAGTGCCCACTCTTGGATCTAAAACCACAGATAGTCATCAGAAAGAAAGAAAGGGCAAGACAGCTGTTCAGAAAGAGAGAGAGAAAGAGAGAGACAACGGCAAGAAGAATCAGATCAGAAAGCAGAGGAAAAAAGAAAGAAGAAATTTAAAAAGCTTCCGTGCCTCATGATATATTAGCCTGTATGTGCCTCAGTTTTGGAGCGGTAGAATCAATCAGAATTGTAATTACATGATACTGTCATTTTTGACAAATTTAAATGTAAATATTATTTGGACACTTTTATTGAGGAAAAAAAAACCCAAAACTTTAATGACGTTGTCTAGGTAACTTCATTAAAGGCCAGATTCCCAAACATATTGTAAGCCTTAAATTAAGTTCAGACAAAAGTGAATTTTCAATTGTAATTCTCCATTCTCCACATGCTGAAATGTAGTCCAGGATTATATGTAGTCAATGTCCTGAAAACTGTCAAAAAAAAAAAAAAAATTCTGGACTTGGTATTCACATCTGAGCAACATGATTCGATCTTTATAAATCAGGTCATCATTCAATCAGGACACAGCATGTTTTTCAAATGCAGCTTCTGCATTCAGATAATGATCATCTCATCTTTCTGTACTATATTCAGATGTTTAAACCAGTCTGGTGTAGCTCAAGAGCAGCGTAGATGGAGCTTCTGCAAACTGTGCTGTGTTTAATGCTTTTTATAACATTTTGCATACATGATACAGCATGTTGCAAACTATTTAGCAGCCTAGAAGGAGGCAGTGAGTTATGTGTATTTGCTTAGTGAGCACAACAGAGGCACAAAAAAATACAGGGTTAAAGTGGTAGGCAGCTGTAACAGGAAAGCTGTTGCTCTGTCCTTCACAGCCCTTGAATGACTTTCCAGCATTTGCGTTTGGAAGCCAGCGTTGAAATACACATGTAAATGCCTGAAAATGACCAGTGGGTGGGATTCGAAAAGTTGGGGTGGAGTTAAATACAATGTGAGTAGCTGGGCTGACTGCATTGCACACACACACACACACACACACACACACACACACACACACACACACACACACACACACACACACACACACACACTCTGATCACAAGTGCAGTTACATTTGTGTTTTAATGCAGTATTTTAATGCTAAATGTTTCACACACACAAAAAAAAAAACAACAACCAAAAGAATGGTTTCGCATGGAGAAAGCCCAGTGGACAATTTCAGCAAGTCTGCACTAAGGATGCTGAGAAGCAGAGAGGAGCCATTATTCTTGCGGTGTTGTCTAAGAGCTCATGTCCATTGATGAGGTCATGAACTGAAAAGTGCGTGAAGCCATTCTGGGTACGAGTCTGCAGAAGTCTGCAAATGAGCTGCTCAAACAATGATGACCTGAAACACATAATTACAGTCTTGCAATAGACTGCCAATTGGTTTGGCATTTTGTTTCCCAAAACAATGAATTGAAAACTATTTTTAAGTATGTAAATGCATGGTTTTTTTTTTAAATACAAATCTAGAAATGTATTAAGGTGTTATTTTGGAACGCCCACCAGTGACTATTTTTCTAATATACTTTCTAATAGCCTGAGCAGAACTTGCCCAACTGGTTACAGAGACATATTGTAGCCATTCCCCTAAAAACTGGTTCCCTTTAAAAAGGGTTGTTTTGGTAAATGTAATGAAATTGCAACAACTCAGAGAACCTTTAGCATACATAAATGCTCCTTTGTATAGTAAAGTGGAGAACCTTTAAAGAATATTCTGTCCAAAAGGGTTTTGCTTTTGTCATCATGTAATCTTTTTCAGAAATAATGGTTCTCTAAAGCAGTATCATATAAAAAAAAACTTTCCTGAAAAGGAACCTGAACTTGAATTTTCATGGGTTTGAATCCTACCTTCAGTACACCACCACTGGGTTCCTGAGCAAGACCCTTAACCCCAAGTTGCTCCAGGGAGACTGTCCCCTGTAGTTAGGGAATGGAACTCGCTTTGGATAAAAGTGTCTGCTAAATGCCATAAATGTAAATGCTGTGGTTCCAAAGCATGTGGTGGTGATGCAGAGGATCACATTTTGAAGTTTTTTCAAGTGGAGCTCTGATTTTACATTTCCTTACAATCAAACCGAATCCTTAAACCCTACACTGTTAGCCCGGGTTTCCTATCTAATAAACAATTTAAGTACGATCTACTTAAGCGAGTAAGTTTTTGCTTTTAACTATAGACATGGAAGTTCATTTTACTAATTTGTAGATATATTTGATTGTGCTAACGATTTTAAGTTAAATTGATTTAAACAGCTAAGTTTTGGTCTTTCTTCCTCGAAATTGATGCAATACATGACGATCATATAGCTTTATTGCGCCTGCGCGTTCTGAGAATTTTGAAAATTCTCCCGGCTGAGTGTGTTCCGAAAAAACCGAATGAATTTTGAATTACTTTTAAAAATAGACTTCGGCGTTACTTTCCCCCCAATTTTTCTTTTTTTTAAACGTTTAATTCCAATGTCTCCAGTTTGCTATATTCCACTTGTTAGAGAACGTGCACAGTAAGTTTATTTTGGCCAGTCTGGTGGGAATGCTTGCTAACAATTAGCACATCTCCCTCGCTTGCGTTAGACACTCAGCATTGAATCCCGATGGAGGAAGAGAGAGGAAAGCGGCGTGGACTACTGTAGCACAAATTTGGTGAGTTCTGTTAATGCTAGTTATCCCATTTTATTTTGAAACGATTGTTCATATTTGACCTTGTGTGCCACATATATGTTAACAACAGGGCAGAGCAAACTTCGGCTAATGAGAGAGCAGTTTTATTTGGTCTTAACATTTGCCAAAAAAACATTAAATACGAAACTTACACGTTCTTGGAGGTTTGCTTAACAAAAATTCGTCTTTTTGTTTTAGGTCAAAGTACGAGACGTTTTGGAAATGTAAGTATTATGCTTTAAACTGTGAGAAGCACAGCTATTTACACATTATAGGCTAAAACATTGCAGAGAGCTTTAGTGATGGGTTTTAGGGAAGATGTAATTGTCCTTCACTGTGTGTTGTAC
>JBBIGA010000016.1:14093764-14119391 GCA_037576975.1 Alestes dentex | reverse complement strand
CAGACTTTGATGCACTGGCAAAAAAGGGTGATCAACAAAACTGTATTAACACTGTATTGCCGTTGTAATGTTTATGTTTGATATGTATGCATCTGGTGCTGGCCCGGCCCGTCTGTCAAATTTTGAAAGACAATGGGGCCCCTGAGCCAAAAAGTTTGCCCACCCCTGGGTTGGACTCTCTAGACAACACCAAAGAAAAGAACTAAACAAAAAGGTCCCTAATCCTGCCACCCTCTCCCCACTATCTACAATCTACTAGCAACTTAGGGGCTTCAATAAAGCATTCTGGGGCCCAGTCATGCTGTGGATCCCGCAGTGTGATTGCTCTGCCTGCATGTCCAGTTGTTCCAACACAACTTCCCATGAAACACTGAATAATACATTCAGAAAATCGACTGCAGAATCCAGAACACAAATCTGCGTGAAGTTATAACAGGAAATGCACTTTGTTCCTCAGAAACCATGCCATCATACAACATCATACTCAGTGTTAGGTAACGCTGATGCTGTATTGATTCGTGACTGTGCGAATTGTTAGCCTCCAGGTCCTGTTTAGCATTTTCACTGAGTGGAGTTTTCTACGTCTCTAAAAGCACAAATAATCTCATTTCCTCTCACTTCTTACACTCAGCCTCTAACGTTCCCACTCTCAACAAAGCACTCAATAAGCCTCTCTAAATGTAGCTGGATATTAATAATGTAATATAAACAGCATTAGGTGGAACACTCATTTGGAACCAGAGAAGAAAAGGCAAGGGATCCACTTTGTAACATCACAACTTCGAGAATTTTGTAAAGAATCACCAGGGGTCAAATGAAATGAGCTAGCTGAAGCGTGCATATGAGAAGAGCCAACTGGAAGGCATGGAGCAAGAGGTGAACTCGCATCAGCAAAAAACCTCAGCAGTAAAACAGAACAGTCCTCTGCCTGATCCTGAGATGCTGTTACATCTGATGGGTTCAGCATTTTTTTTTTCATGTTATGTTTTTGCATGTTTGCATACTTCTGCTGAGAAGTTTTTTAATCGTTGTACTACAGCCACTGTTACTTATGTATGCTTTCAGTACCGATGATTTAAAACCTATACAGTTATCATTTTGTACTGCTGTACGATGCTGAAAATACATTTCTAACAAATGCTCCAATTTTGCACTACATGTTCCATCTATTGGTCATATCTGGGGTTTTCACTACCATTGAGCTTTTGGTAGGACTTTAGGAGAAGCGCCCTCTGCATATGCTTTGAAGATGCACATCATATACTACTATTCAATTGAATATCTATTCAATTCAGCCAAACATTAAGTTGAATGTCACAGATTATTAAATCTAACCCTAGACCTAAACTTAACCCTAGCCTTCACTTTGAGCCAACCCCTAAACCGGGGGTGTCAAACTCCAGTCCTGGAGGGCCGGGGTCCAGCACAGTTTGATGGTTCTCCTCCTCAAGCACATTCACTAAACCTGACAATTAACTAGTGGCTTGAACCAGGTGTTTCTTAGCAGGGAAATCACCAAAACGTGGTGGACCACGGCCCTCTAGGACTGGAGTTTGACACCTAAACTATCCCTAACCCCAAATCTAACCCAATGGCTGTTAGCTGATAATCAAAATAGTTTTGCCAGATGTTCGTAGGTGTTTGTTCATTTATTGTCAGTTTTTCTTGATCACACTTCTATTAATTTAGTCGAGCTGTGGGTATTTGTCCAACAAGTTCGGCTGAGCTTGTGTAATAAGGGTCCCTCAGCTGGAGCCCAATCAGGCTGGAGTACTCTATCAAACACTGCATTCTGTGATGCTGTGGTGTCAAAGGCAGGCCCTGGAGCAGCACTCCAGCACCTGTTTAAGCAGCCATCTGCATGAGTTTTGCTCACATTCCACTCCATTATTCTGGCTTTTTTTAATGGTTGATTGAATCTCTCCACAGGCATTTTCAAATTTCAGTTAAACACAATTTTCCAACAGCTCAGGCCCACTCTGTAGTGTCCATATCCTCAAAATAAGTAACAAGTGTTCATCGACTGTGCTGGTGCTGACTTCAGGCTACGTCTGTAACTCGATTGCGTGACCTCGTACTTTGTGCTCATGTGGTAGAATTCTCTGCAGTTCACGTTTAGTTTTTTTTTTCTCCACAGAAACTGGATTTCAACCCACTTGTAAAGGCACTTTATTTATCCATTCATCTGTTTTCTGAACCGCTAGTCCTTGACTAGGGTGGACAATTTAGCATCTCCAATCTGTGGGACCAAACCAGAGCACCTGGTGGAAACACACACAGACCCTGAAAGAACATGCAAATTCCATCCAGAAAGACCAACATTCAAATCCAGGACCTTCTTGCCTTGTCAACCCATTTTATTTGTGTATAAATAAATATCTAATATTTAGGAATAATAAATGGCTCTAAATTTTCCCTTGTTTTTCCCTTGGACTTTTTAGTCATTTAGGATACGCGCTACAAATACAAACAGGTACCCTAGACTGGAAGCCTAACGGACATCTTTACAGTGACTAAGTAAGGCAAGACAGAATTTCAAAATACGCTGTGGGATGTGTTGTGCTGAAAGGTCCTGAGGTGCTAGAAGCTTTAGAGCGGTGTTTGTTTCAAGGCCAGGTTTATGTGCATGTCTTCTCCAGCTTGAAACAGAGAAAAATAGCTTTTATAGGTGAGGACCTTCTGTTATTTTCTGAGATTTCTTTTTTTTTCCCTCTCATTTTTGTCCCGACTAAATGTAATGTATGCCTCTCCCCTGCCAGGGCCATCAGGCAGGGAGAACAAAGGCTACGCTCCTCCTCCTCTGATGTATGAGCAGCTTGCTTTTGCTCTTAGAAACCAGCCACGCAACACTGAGAACAACAGCAAGCTCTTGAGCACACAAATACGTGGACCTCGCGGGCTTTCCCAGCAACAGAAAATAGAGGAACCCTTAGGAAAGATGACAAAGGAACTAGATGAACCTCAGTGAGAGCAGACAACCCTTGCAAAATAACTTCATTACCAGATAACAGAGGAACCCTCCAGAAAACAGATGCACCCTAAAGACAAGAGGGGAATGAACCACACTGAGCAAAGACAAAACAACCCAGAGGAAGAACCTTACAGACACAATACTGAGGAACCTTACAAAAGACACATGGTGTTTTTTCCACTGGAACAAGGAACCATCCCTTAGCTGGCTTAGGTTTTCATTGCATGACTAAACAATGCTGAAAAAAAAAAAAAAACTCAAACAAGACTACAAAAAAATAAAAGACCACAAAAACTAAAGCAGCACTTTCAGAAAAAAAAAACGCCCAATAAATTTCCACTGGTATGACTCCATGGATGCAGTTTTGGAACGAATGGCCATAAACTGTGTGGAGAGTATTGTGCTGCCAGAGCACCAGAAACAGTGTTACCAGGCTGAGATACACTGGGAAATGAAAGCATGTGACAACTTCCATGCCATCAAAGTACAGTTTAGGTACAACACAGTCCCTGTATACTTATGAAAAAGTGCCGATAGGAACCCCTTTGACGAAAGACACAGGAACCCTATTGACAGCTGACAAAAGGTTCATTCTATCTTTCCCAAACAGAGTCAGTGTATCAGCATAGATGACACATGGCAGAGGGGTCAAAATCAAGACTCAAGAATCAAGATTCTTTGTCACATACACAGTTATACAAGTACAACACGTGGTGAAAAGTAATCCTGAATCAGCCATAAGATGTGTGCAATAAAACAAATAAATGCAATTGAAGAAAACCTGAAAGGGCTAAAAGCTAAGGTAATAAAAATGCATAGCAAGAATAAATATTCCAAATAAGTGTTAGAATGAAAGATCACAATCGTTCCGCTCTGTGTGTTAATATAGGTTACGAAATTCAACTATATCTTGCATCAATGAACACTGCAACTAAAGACAGTGCTTTAGTCTTTTGGAGAGCCCTCACTGCTGGTTTCTACCACACGTGATGCAGCTTCCTAATTACTTAGAAGAGGGGAAATGCAAGCCTGCGTACTACTGTCATCTCCCAGGACTGGTTTTGAGAACTACTGCACTGAGAGGCAGAGACACCCCCACCCACACTCACTTCGGGTATGGAGGGAAATGCCCGAAACTCTGCTCTGCCTCCAGCATAAAATTATGCACGCATCGAAAGAAGGAATGAAAGCACGCTCACTCTGTCCCACAGCTGTGGCCTCTGAACATTGTCCTTTGCACATTAGACGGCTTCATTTGATTTAGTACGCTCGCATCCTCTGGGTGAGCAAAGCGAGAGTGCGTGCTTTTATGACAGCCCCTGTGCAAGGAGTGCGTTGACTCCTGCATCCATACTGAGCTCAGCAGGCAAGAGGAAAGCTCCTTTTGAAGCCGTAGGAGGAAGATAGTGTGAATGAGCCAGAGACAAACACAGGGAAGGAGAGCACGAGTGCACGCTTAAGTGTGTGTTAAAAAGTCCAATTTCCACAGGCGTGTAAGCGGAGGATACTGCCCTCCTTTTCGGCAGACCACCCTGAGGCTGGAAATGGACTCTCGCTAACTCCTTTTGTTTAATAGTACTGTTAATGTATTTCTATTTTCTTCTTTATAGCTCCTCACTATCTACAACGGACAGCCTCCAAGCAACACTGAGACACTTTTAACCCTGAATAAATAAACAAGGCTGCTACCCTTTTAAATCGTGGCCCTTAGGTAAACTTTAAATGATTCCTTTCGTGCTCATATGTTTTAAAACAAAATAAACACATTACTTCACACATACACAGTTTTATGCGCCACAGTAGCAAGAAAATGGACATCACAGCATACAAATGGGGACATTCTATAATATGCATAAGTGTAAATGCATAAAATGTCATCAGTCCCTATTCTAAAAGGTTTCCTTTGGTTCTTTTAGTCATTAGCAAATATGTACGCTTGCTTGTTTATCTGTCCACTGTGAGTGGGCTTTGAAAAGGAGAGCTTCACAGTTTTTGCAAACTTTATAACATTTTCAGACTCAAGTACTAGAAAATGTACAGTAGCATTGTCAGAAATGTATGAGGGATGTTTGTGTTAAGTTTACAGCAGAAGTTATTCATAAAGTTCACAGTAGCGTCGTCAGGCTCGAGTATAAGGGTGTAAAGCGTGTTTGTGTAAAGTTTATATCAGCATTGTCAGATTCAAGAAGAACGGTTAGGGTTTACAGAAAACAGATTTTTCCATTCAATACATATGTAAAGAGCTGTAGAAGTCATTAAGTAGCTTCACAGAAATCAAAACACGTGGTGAACCAGTCAAGAGTGACAGTGGTAAAGAAATTGTGTGATATTTGTGCTACGTTTACAGAAGCAACAGGCTGAGGAATGTTTGTAAAGTTCATTTGTGTACTCGGCTTCAGGCATCAGCACTGAGGTGTAACCCACTCATGACACCAGCAGGCAGGCTCCGACCAGCAGAGTCAAGTAAGCAGTGCTAGGATACGCCTCCTTGTGTGCCAGAGATTAAACCAGAGTACATATTTATCACAGAGTGCTAATAAACAGGATCCTGGGTTCCAAGCTGTTGATGTTGAGCTGACTGGATTTTCAATCACACACTTTTAATGGAAGATAAACAGATAAATATGTGGTGTGGTGCCTCCACTGCGAAAATACTATACTCACGACTTTGCAGGACACTTTCCCAGAAACTTCCAGCATATTGTCAAACAATCAAAATAAAGTGTAGAAAACAGCTGTGTTGGGAGACTTTGTGAAACATATTACACTTATTTAAAAAATGAACAACTACAAACTACTACATATAACCAAACTGGATGGTATTCTGTGCAGTAGCAAGCTCTTTAAAGTGACACAGGTTATAAATAAGATATTAACACAAATCAAACCCACACATTTGTGTGTTGGAAATGGTAAAATGATCAGTTAGCAGTTACCAAACAGGGATAACTTTGACCCCTATAAGTGCAATTGGTCTCTTTCTAGTGCTACATGTGAAAAACACACACACACACACTGAGTGTTTTTCATCACATCATCTACAAAAGTCAGTGGATATTAATCAAATTTGCTACACTGCATCCTAAAAACAGTGTAAAATTTTACTTATTTAAAAGTTTGGGTGCCATGGATACGTGCTATCGCAGACGATGGTTTGTAAACAAGCTTGTCACTTGCAAAGTTTGCTAATCAAATTGGTTTTCAGTCCAGAAGACCGAATTCTGATTAAGAACTTGGTTCTGCTAAAGGGTTATAGCAGTCGTCGACAGCTAAAAGAGTTCCCACAGAAAGAAACCTTTACTGAAATTACTTTTTCATAGTTTGTTGACAACTGTAAATACGCTGATATCATTTTATTTACATCAAAACTTAAGTTCAGCAGGCTGATGTGAGTAATTAATAAAATGTTGGGGGGCAAATTTATCACAGAAACTATGTACCAAACATTATGTAAATCTGCAGACTTTTGCAGAAGATGTGATGAAGCCACAAAATTTAGTAACCAGTTGTTGTTACTAATGTTGTTACTAATGAAGCCACAAAAATTAGTAACAATAACTGGAAAAAGATGAGATATTAGGTCACATTTGTGTAAACACAATCATTTGCCAAAGAGCAACTGAATTTAATATAAAAGGTCCCAAAAATTCTGATAAACAGCACATAAGGACCCGTTCGGTCTAAAATGTCAAGCGCTAATATAATGAATGTGCTGGAGCCCATACTTTGGTGCACATGAATTTCCAATGTGTAAAAAAATCCTCCGTGTTTATGTACAGGGAACAAAACAAGGTTCAACTCCTGCAATTTACACTCTTCATCCCAAAACTGATGACTGAAACACAGCACTCACAGTAGCAGGGAACGATGGTGCTGAAGACACACCACAGCAGAAGATCCGATGGACCAATTGTTACCCCAGTAAAGGTCCAATTGTTGACCTTGTAGATCTCCAGCCCTGGAGATCCAAATCCTCATGATCCGCAGTCCAAACTTTCCTCTCCCTCAGTTCAGTAACAGATGAACTGTAGGCGCTCATAGTCCATGTAACACTTCCTTCACCACGTCTTATTTTCTTTATCAACACTGGGGGAAAACACTCGCGAGCAAACAAATGTAAACGTGGTGGCCACACAGAATTACTGAACACTTCTAGATGAAGGATTATTGTCCAAACTTTGTTTACCACTGTGCAGCTTAATATTTGGGCCCATACAGAAGAACTCTCCAAACATTCTACTAGCTTGGAAATGTAATGCAATCCAATTCACACAAACAACTAGTAACTTTTATTCACGTTTTCTAATTTTTCTCGCCTCTCTCTTTTTACCAAACCTACTTAACACCCTGATTGGCTAGAAACCTGTCTGTCTTATTGAGACGAATATCTGACTGGTTGAAACATAAATCGAACACATATGGCAAAGGATCATGGTAAACTGAGTCTTATTATCAATTCATGAGCTACTTGAAAATGCTGTTAATATGAATGAGGTAAATAAACAAAAGCAACAGTAATAATAAGACTAATAATTGTAAGTTAAGGGTCCTGCAGATGTTTCTGCGAAATGCAGCCTGACTCAGATATGAGGAATGTTTCTGTGAAGTTTACGGACGTGCAAGGCATGAGTTAATCCTGCGTACAGTTTACAGCCCTGCTGTCAGGCCAGTAGTAAGGCTTGAGCTGATTCATCATGGGATCAGGCAGCAGGTGTGTATCCATATGCTTGGTTAATTACAGTAATCTGAACGATGATTAAAAACACTGCTCCTTAAACACATGACAGCAGCTCTTTTCTCTGCTGCTGCTTCGTTCTCACATTTGCACACACGCACACACATACGTTTGGACACACATCCAGTCTCTGTCGTGAACATACGTTATCTGTGTGGAAAACTGAGGAAAGTGAAAAATCATGTTGGGGAGCATCGTGGGAGCGTGCGCCTGAGAGGCCAGGGTGGGCTAAATCCAATTGTTTTGGAATTATTTCCATGTTGAACAGCGTGAGAGGCGTGCTGAGGAATCCCTGTCAGATTTGATTATGCTCAGTGTGCATTTGGGAGGCCAAGGGGACGTTTAAATTGGCCCTTTTTTCTCCCCTGCGCTACAACAATACACTCCTGACTTTTATTACTGATTACGCAATTATTGTCAAGGCACCAAGCCGAGGGAGGGAAATAGCAGGAGTAAAAGCCTCTGCTCGTTTTGACTCTCAGAAAGCAAACATGGGCAAGAAAGGCAGCCGATAGCAGGCAGGGTGTGAGTGTGTGGGTGTGTGTGGAGCATGACATTTCCTGTCTTTCTTCCCCTGCGTCTCTCCAGCGCTGATGCTGTTGTCCATTAAAAGCGAACGGCAGCTCGGAGCTAACAGTGCTAACAAAGCTAACACAGTTAAGCCCTCTGGGCCATGCTGTGCACCTGCCTTTCCTTAGTTCTCCCACTCTTTCTCCCACTCTGCCTTAGAGAAATCTCATTTTCGTGCACACAAAGCTTGGCAGCCTTCCTTTAGAATGAAGAGTGATCCGGCGTGAAGGTGGTAGAAGTGTCAGTTTGAAAAAGTTCAGGCAAAGAAACCACACTTTCATTAGAATAAAGCCTTTAGAGGGGGCTTTGAGGGGTCATTACAAAGAAACTCAGCCAAATTAGCCCATTTATATTATGTAATCACTTCTCTTCTATCCATTGGTTACATTCAGTGAATGAGCACTGATTTGTACACATCAACATTTATAGGTCTTTTTTTTAAATCTCAGACCTGAAGAAAGTGTAGGACTGACTTTCAAGAGCACATGAGAGAGCAAACCCATCCATTTTCATCTGTAGCCTGTACATAAGCAGTAGTACTTTATCACAAGGTGCCATTTTATCTCTACTAAGGCTGAATAAGATGTAGAGTAGAATAGCAGAGGTCTTGTCCTACTTTTGGACTATAATGACAGAGGATGTTCTTTCCCCCCTCAGTCTGTCAGCTTATTGCATTTGTTTAGCTCACAGGGGCTCAGTTTGACATTCACTCTGGAAATCTGTCTGATGATAATTTTTTTCCCCTCCTATATTCTGACACGCCCTATTTTCTTGCACTAAACTGGCTAATAGTTAATATCATAGATATAAAGAGAGAAGTAGATTGCTGATTTGCTCCATCATGATATATACTGCAAAGTGAAGCTCCTGGGCTGTCATACTGGTACTTCCTCTCTGTAAAATAAGTTGTTGTCGATGGACAAAATGCAAACATACTCCTGAAAATGCAGATATACAAGCAATGCTGATGCTAATGCCCTACCCCACAACTTACAGGACATATAGGATATACAGCTCATGTCTTGGTGCTAGAAAATTCCAGAGCTGTTTTGGCGCCTCAAGGGGGACTGACATAATATTAGGTAAGTGGTTTTATTGTTATGGTTATGGGTTATTGGTATGACTGTGTCTTGGTTCAAACTCTTAAAAATAAATGTTCCATTATGGTTCTTTGCACAGCTCTAAGGAATCCACAGGTATATAAACATACACGCATCTCATTTCCAACAATGAATCTGTAGTAATGGTTTTAAAAATAGTTTATATATAGTACCAAACCTCATTTGGGTGCTATATTGAGTCAAAAGTCCTTTCAAGGACCATGTACAATAATTTCACTTGCACAGACAAGAGCAATTGAAACATTTCAATGGCTCTCTGAGCTATCACAGTTCTATATAACTGTTGCTTTTCTTAAAGAACCAGTGAAGAACTTTTTGAGGGGTTGGCATCATACCAAATAACCTTTTTCTGGCCTGTGTGGATCTATATTCACGCAAATCCAGCTGAATAGCCTGAACTAGTGAACTGTAGAGCATTACGTACAGCTGCTCAATTCATTTTGTACACACAGACATATATATCATGGACTTTGTCTTGTGGCCCTGTCCCTTGTTTATTTCTACATAATGTTACTTATGTAAATGAAATACTCTCCAACATGTGAAACCACAGCAAAACAAATTTCTGACCTGTAAAGTGATGAGCCACACCCCCTGTGGAACTGGGAATGGCAAACATGCAGTTAAACTCCAAGCAAATCCTGGCGCACAAGGTGTAACATGTCAATTAAGGTGGAGGTAAAAAGGGCACAGCTGTGTGTGTGTGTGTGTTTTGGGGACAGGTTAAGGTCAGTGGACAAACACGCAGCTGATCTGTGTAATCACAGTGTTCTACAAACAGGCCTGAGGTGAACAGAGAGTCATTGTGTTGCCTCACTAATTTAGCTGGACCAGGGTCTGGACAGAAAGTATTGGTACCCACAACCTTTTTCACACACACCACCTATTTTACTGTCACTGGCTTCCGCCCCACTGGAGGAGCTAAGATGTAAAAATCTCTGGCACTTTGCGTTCTGAAGACCCTGACTTAGCCAGAAAGAGTGTGAGGAGAGACTTCAAAACTTTAAAATAGTAATGAGGAAACACTTAGAGTCATTCCACTCCAAGAATGTGAGAAAAAAAAGTACTGTTGCAACATGTTGCTGACTGTCAGTTTCTATGAATGTGCAACTCTCTCTAAAACACCATTATATAAGAGCAGAAATGACCTGAAAAAACAGATGCCTGCAAATATGCAAAAAGCAAGCTTGATTGAGTAAAAATGCCCTATATTTAACAGGCTACAGAAAAAGAAGGATTTTAACAATATAAAAAGACTGGACCTTAAATGCACCAGAATTGAGTTAAATGTGTTTTTCACTTCTTTCCACTTTTCATCTGGACACTTTCATCTTCCTGCTGAAGAGAAAAGAAACTTCCAGTTAAAATATAATTAGCTGTTTCAGAATGTGCAGGTTCTTCAGTGGAAATTACTTTTGCACGTCACTGTTGTACCGGACATTGTCACAAGCAAATTTTTTAGATTTGTGTTTGCTTTTGATATGATTTCTTCAATTTGCATCCTATTACACCTTTCCTTCTCCTCCCCTCTAATGCTTAGGACATCACCCTCAGACCTCCTAAAACAGTCCTGTACTTACTTTAAAGGGTACTGACATGTAGGCAGATCTGTCTAGTGAATACTGCATTAAGTTAGGTTTGGTTCAACCTTAACTTAATGCAACATTCATGTTTCTGACCTCTATGACTGAATTAGTTGGTAGTAGGCATTTTACTCTACTAAAGAAAGGGGTCCTGCAGAAAGATAACACTTTACAGACCCATTTGAGTTTTTGAATGATTCTTTGTGGATTGGAATGTTTTTCTACGTATGTGAACATCATGAACCATGCAGTCAAAGAAAAGAATGACATCATCATCATCATCATCATCATCATGGACATCGAAGTCCCTGTTTGTAATACTGTCCAGTTACCTGGATGTGAAGTTGCATGACATCGAGAACCACTGAGGTCGCTCCTGTTGTGATCTCCACATATCTGAGCACTTCCATGGAGAATGGAATATTATTTTTATAAAGAAAAGAATGATAATACAAATGTATTTTTAAGATCATAACAAATTTGATTTCAAAATGAGAAAAGAATAAGTAATTTGGACCACTCAAAACTGGCTATATTTAGACCATCAACTTTGGAGAAACTCTTATACAATGTTCTCAAAAAAAAAAACAACAAAAAAAAAAAAACTATACAACCAAGCCAGGAGCCTTTGGTCCTGTGTAGCAGGCTTTTTGGTAAAGAATGGATTTTGACTGGAGCTGCCTTTGTTGGAGTAGATCTTAAGGACCAGGGCATAAGGAATGTATATATGTCTGTATGCATGTGTTTGTGTATGACATATCTTTTGATATCTTCTGTATTTGAGCCGTTTTAAAGCAGTTGCATTGAGGGCGCTGAGCTAAGTGTAAAGGCTCGAGCTGCTGGCTGTTCATCTTGCCTTTAACATCAGAGCAAACACAGGCAACCTGGGACCTTTCTGCTGCTCAGCTGCTGTAAGACCAGAGAGATTTATGGAGTAAATACTGATCAGACTGCAAAAATCTAAGGCTAACTCTGCTAACCTAGCAGTAAGATTAAAGGGGAGGCTTAGTGGAAGTGATTCATTTTGCCATCCTCGAGGCTCCTAGGTTGGTTGCTGCTCAACATAGAGCTCTACAGTTTCCAGGCTGTTTCTGCCTTTAACATCAGGTAATATTCGCTGTAACCTTACTTAACTCCCAGCAGCTTGAACCACTCCCTACTTATCAGTGAATTTATAGATACGCCTCGTCTGAGCAAACAACTGTCCGAGAGACTGCAGTGCTCTGCTGCTGAACCCCTGGGGTGTGTGCGCGTGTTGACGTCAGAGTGACAGGAACGTCATTGAAATGTGGAAATGTGCCTTATCCTCAATTCTGGATCAGCACATCGGGTAGAGAGCTACACCGTGTTACAGTAATGACACACTGGAAATACACTGTGGCATATGGGTATCATAGGGCTACAATATTTTGCAGTATGCATAGCTAATACCTTAACATACAGCAAATTCAGAAAATACAGCAGAGGTCATACTGAGGGTGTACCCAGGTGAGCAGCAGAAAATGGTGCTTTGCTGAGGGCAACCAGTGGCTGTTCAGATCAGGTTGTAAATGAAAAAAGTTTGCTAGCATCCCTATGACATTTCATATAAAATGCTAGCATTGAACTAACACTGGTTTACATGTCTGTTTAACATGAACATTTGATGTTTGTACATGCTTGTAAAAGACATGATTTACTTTATAATGCAGGGACCTTTAGCAAACCCTATCTCAGAGTTCCCATCACTGTTTTCTTTTTCTATCAACTGACTGAAACCTGGTTAGATTATAGATTGAATTCCTGTATCTAGGACTTCCAGAAGGCCTGGAGAGATATTTTTCCTCTTGAAACTGGTCCCACCAATCAAAACCAAATGGAGAGCTTGTATGACTATCTAGTTACCATAGAGAGAACAATCCTGATTATGAATTAATGAATTTATGACAATAAATTCAATATATGGATAGTTTGAATACAAAAACATGGTGATTCAATGGAAATGACAGATATTTGTGTTTTAGGCCCCAGAAACCATTTGGCCTTCTTTGAAAAGATCTAGAGTGTTTTCTGATGAAGCTATATCCACACACATTAAATCCTCATGCATTAGCAACCCTGTGGAAACGAGGACACTGACCACTAGATCAGAACTGTCACAGTTCACTTGTCTACTGAGAGTCCCTCCATCTCTCTGTACTTCTGATCTCAAGACTCCTGTAGCCAGAGCAAAGCCACCTTGGTTGTCTTGCTGCATACAGAGTCAAAATAATACACTTGTCATGACATGCTAGCATGAAAGCTAGTTTTGATTTGTGCAAGGTAAATGTTTCCAGAAACAAAGACACGCCAATTAAAGCCTGTTGAGATTTCTGTTTGGATACTGGAGTAATTGAGACAGAGTTCAAGAAGTAGAGATGAAATAAAAGACACTTTCTAAACGAAAGCGCCCGAACGATGCGTGAGGTCATTATGTGGGATTGAGCACTGAGGGGAATATCACCTAACGACAGCATTTAATGATCGGCTAAGGATCAAACAGTCTTTTAGCACACGCTGCCCTCTGATAGGGGTCTGCAAGGAATGGAGAACAAAGTGTGAGGTAAATGAGCGAGGGCTTGGTAACGAGCTGCCGAGAGCTGAATCAGAGGCCCCGTATCTGTCTGGAGTTTGAGCAGACTGCCAGTGAGTCTGGGATAGAGGTGAGAAAAAAGTGTTGTGTTTGGAGTCGGAGTTGGTGAGATTAAAGTGAAGTGCGTGGTAATGAGGCCTTGTGTTAATACGGCAGTGGCTGATTAGCACAGTTGAAGACTGCTAAACCATTTCCTAATTGTTCAACTCAGACCTTCGTTTAACTTTAGAGCTTGAAGAATGGTCAAACAGATCTAATCATGCTCGATCTGTAACCAAACATGGTGCTGGTCAGTGCTGATACTGAAAATACCCACGATATCTTTAGCACATTGTGATAATAATAAACATTGTGAAGGTCTCCAGCCACCCATTTCACTGTGCTGAAAGTAACCAACCAGTAGAAAACAGTAGACCGTATTATCTTCCAAACAATCAGAGACATCATATCAACAAAGAACCCAATTTATTTAGTTTTGCTGGATTCATTTGTCATAATTAGCATAAGCCACACAACATAACACACCAAGGACAGCAACAGTGCAGAGCACCTGGGAAAGACAACCTCATCATCAAAGCTTTGTGGCTCACTGAACAATCAAAAGCTCTTTGTCCTGCATTTCAGTGCAGTATTGTACTTAGTAAAAGCACAGGAAGAGTGCATATTTACAAATCTAGCCTCAGTCTTGAAACTTAATTAGAAAATTACATTTGCTTTTGGCAATCAAGAGATATTCAGATTGCACATAATTGTAATTCCCGGAAAAGGGACTTTTCGCTGTAAGAAGCAGCAGCACTGACATCAGTACACAAGCACACACATCTGCAGTCATTAGTGTGCGCTAAAAGGACTGTTCTTTTGTTCCAGATGATATGTAGACTAGGCTTTAGGCACATTGCTTAAAGTAATTGAATGCCATTGCTGTACTAATTAGAGGTAGGCTCTAATTATGAAAGTGCCCTAATGAGAGATCCTCCCCAAGCCTGCTATTAAGGCTTTTCTATTTGAGACACACTAATAATCCCTAATAATCCCTAAGCATACATTGTTGGTTTTATAATACCTAAGACCTAGGCTTGATCAAAAGACCATATGCAGTCTATCTTAGTTAACAAAAGCCAAATCAAAGCCAAATCAGTGATGGCTGGACGACAGGGGCACTGAATCTCCAAAAAAGGAGGTCTTGTCGGGGGTCCTCCGTGTGCAATGGTAGTACCTACTAAAAAAGGTAGGACAACTGGTGAATTGACAACAAAATTATAGGTGCCCAAGACACCGATGTGCATGGGAAGCGAAGGCTAACCTGTCTGGTCCGATCACACGAAAGAGCTACTAGAGCACAAATTACTGAAAAAGTTCATGCTGGTTCTGATTGAAAGGCACCAGAACACGCAGTGCAGATTTCTGTGGATGGTCCCAGCTGACTCCTGTCCACAATGGGCACATCATTATCAGAACTGGACCCTGGAGCAAAGGAAGAAGGTGGCCTGGTCTGACGTATAATATTTTCTTTTACATCA
Source organism: Alestes dentex (assembly GCA_037576975.1). Lineage (NCBI taxonomy): Eukaryota > Metazoa > Chordata > Actinopteri > Characiformes > Alestidae > Alestes > Alestes dentex. The sequence goes on along the minus strand of JBBIGA010000016.1, from coordinate 14,104,280 downwards.
TGTGGTCAGCTGGGTGTGTGTGTCACTTACCTGGTGAAGGATGCACTATGGGAAGAAGCCAAGACAGAGGCCGTGTGATGACATATACCACCTACTTAAATACTGTTGCAAAACAAGTACTCCTTCATGGAACTAGTATTTCCTAATGGCAAGTGTCTCTTTCAGCAGGATGAAGGGCTCTGCCTGAGGAACAAAAATTCAAGACACTGACTTTGCCTACAAATTCGCCAGATCTTAATATGGACAGACTTTTCCGATCCATCTTACCTCTCCTCTTACAAAACTTAAACGATCTGTTCCTAATGTCTTATTGCCTTCAGAGGTCTTATGGAGTCCAAGCCTTGATGGCCCAGAGCTGTTTTAACAGTAAAAGGGTGACCTACAGAATTTAGGGAAGATAGTTTTAATGTTATGGTTGTTCTGTGTATTTACATGCATACTGGGTAATGAGAGAACACTGATGAACAAAACAACGAAAACAAAAAAATGTGATCAATGTGACCATTTACAGAATACTACGAATAACATATTAGGCCCTAGTTTTAGGCCGGAATGCCCCTTTAAAGAATTATTCTTTGCTTGTAGTGGTCTGAAATTCCATTGAATGGAATACTGAAAGAGTGTTTAGCTCTGTAATATGCCAGCATGTGAAACATATAGGATGTCTTAAAGAGAATGACAGGAGACTGAGGAAAATCTTCCACTCTCTTGGTGGTCTAGGACATTTAACGTATATTATTCCATTTTAAAGACATGCTGTCATGGTCCGTTTCCAGCCATCATGTCTTGTGACATGACTGATAATGTCAACAGGACATCTATGCTGGGTGCTGTCCATTTCATACCTGATTCGATGACATCAGTATGGCACCTGTCCTCCAAAACACATGACAAAAAGGCGACTGACTGACAGACTGACAAGTGTCCTTCCCCAGAGGCCAGAAGGGATGGATCTAAAGGTTTAGAAGGCAGTGCAGGTCAGGTTTTTCTCTGGGGCCCTTTTTCACTTGAACAAGCACACGAACACATTTCCAACTTCATACTCTGGCTTAAGAGCCATAAAGTTGAGAGAGTGCTTAGATTGACTTTGACATAATTACCATTTAGAAAAATGAAGACCTGGCAGGAGCTACAATAATTCACTCTTATGTAATTTAAGTTTTCCAATCCATTTTCTCTCATCTTCTGGTGAGTTCTTCTGCTCTGCTCGCAGTCTTGTCTGGGCTATGTTCTTCTTTGAAAGCCTGTGTGGGACGGCTCCCCTCATAAAACCCACTTTCTCTGAAATTGGCTGCTTCATAAAAATGTAATAACTTTGTTTTTTGTTTTTTTTTAAAGTAGCTGTGAAATTGGTTCAGTGGAGGGAAAACAGACCATTTCACTTCGTTTTTAGTTATACTGCAATAAAATATTTAATTGAATTACATTTGACTTGAGAGCAATGGACATTTGAGTGTAATTTGTAAGGGGGAGCTTTATTGTTGTAGATCTTCACAGTGATAATGTGTCTGAACAACACTCATATAAAAATAGCACTTGATTAAATATGCTGCAGAAAGTGGTGGCACTCTGCTCACAGCAAAAAGGGAGAACTTGAGGACTTGCTTTTGCAAAATTCTTGGCCTAAAAAAGTTTCCTCTGAAATCAAAAGAACTCGTAACATTTCCTTAAACTACAAGGCCTCTTTGATTTATGATCTTGGGTTAGTTTTTTAGTGATGGAATCTAATCAGCGACTCGCTTTACATTTGACCACACTAGATGTGATGAAAGTGAAACGTGGGCACACATCATTATTTCTTTTTTAGAAGATTTACTTGGGAACTGTTTAATTTAAAATAATCACCTCCTAAATTCAGAGTTTACAAACTTCTCAACCCACTTCAGCCCAAAGGCTCCATATGGACTCATATTCATAATTACTGGCAGTCATGGTATTTCCTGGCTTGGCCAGGTCTTTGTGGAACAATTCAATCTCATACTGGGGGGAAAAAACAGCGACAAAAAGCAAATATCGGCACCTCCTGTAGTTAGTACTTTATGTACCCTCCATTTGCCATTAAACAGCAATGAGTATTCTCACATAATGCCTGATAAGACAAGAGAAAAGCAAACAATCTGAGTTAACTTCTGGAGAGCCAGGCTTCTTTTTTGTAGCTAAACCAGTTGTGTTTAATGTACTCAAGGTGATACATTTATGATTAGAAGAATAGAGCTTCTTCTAGTAGGTCATCCAAATAGTTTGTTGGCATGGAGGTGGTTTGATTTTAGTCCTGGAGACTCAGGATGCTACTGTCTTATGTCAGTCTAAAACTGTGATCCTCTAATAATCCTCTTCACTCCGCGTGGGGGTGAAAGAATATATGTTGCCCTCTAGGCAGATTGACTACTTCTTAACAGTGGACTTGAGTATTTTCAGGCATGTAGCTATTTTTATTGACATTACCTGATTTATGAAGGGCCTTTACTCAATTTGTGCATTAGGATTTTAAGGAATGCAAAAATATTGTTTTTTAAAGGTATTGTTTTCTTGGATTTGCAAATGAACGTTAGATCTTTTTCGCATATTGTTGGTGTGTACAAATTAACCACAAAGACATGTTATGACTCTCTTTTACCCATATTTACCAGGGTTCTAATAATTATGGCGCTGACAGTATGGACCCATACAACAATTATTTACACTAGCTTAGAGAACGTGATTTATTAGCCTTTATTATTCCCTTTTTATATATAGTCGATCTTTATTAGATTTTATGATTAATAACAATACTAAGCCAGGAGGGTTTTAAGGGCTTATCCACAGATCCATTTCCCCATCGGTTAGTCAAAGACTGAAGTAATCTACACAAACAATGCAGACACGGGAAATACAAATCATTTTATCACTTCTGTAATAAAAAAGTAAAAAAAACAACAACAGCAAAAAAAAACCCACCAATGGCTTAACTCAAAAGCAACATTGCATTTATCACAAGAAAATACTTCAATACGAAGCACTCTCGATGTAATATTGCTAAGGATATTCCATTCTATATGAGCTTATTCAAACGTGAAAGCAAGGACAAATCCACAGAGTTTCATTTTGTGGTGGAAACTTGGAGACGGGCCTGGGGGAGTGAGGCAGAGGGAACAAGCAGACACAAAGAGAACGAGAGAAAAAGGAGAGTGCTTAAGCTGGCCTACAGCAGTGAAGCTGATGATGATGAAGCTGAGAGTAAAGCTGCCTGCATACATGCTCCATATGTTTCTCAGTTCTGCTCGTTAAACCACCACTGGGCTTACTGCTGTGCAGCCGCATTGCGTGTGTGTGAGAAATAGAGAGAGAGAGAGAAAGAGGAAGAGAGAGAGAGAAAATAAGAGAGAGAGCGAGAGAGAGAGAGAGAGAGAAAGAAAGAGAGAGAGAGTGCGAGAGAGAGAGTGAGAGAGAGAGAGAGAGCTCTAATTCTGAGGGCTACTCCTTTTTAACCTTGGTCTTGACACCCCTCTCTCCTATCCTTAAAATCCTCTCATCCACACTCTGCTCCTGTCTCATTCATAACAACAAACTGTTTCTCTCACACCAACAATCGCAGTGTTTGTAACACACACAGGCGCGCACGCATGCATGCACGCACGCTCACACACACACAGAGACACACTGAAATCTTTCTGTGACTTATGGAGCTGGTTAGAGAGCTGTGACATACCTGCAGCTTGGAGGAAGATGATAGGTTTCTCGGAGCCTTTGATACTTTTTTCTGCTCTTTTTGAAGCTCAGTCCCTCTTGCTGCTGATGATGATTCTATGTGAATCAACTCAGCCCTAAACCTGCAAAAGCTTCTCAGCCTAACACCGTACAGGAGTGGGCCACAGCACCACAGCACTGGTCTGCGAGCACACATCTCCAAACTTGAGTACACACCCCCCAGAGTGAAAGACATCCTTATTAAGGTGCTTGTCTCACTGTGAAAAATGAAGAGAAGAGAAGAGAAGATTTGAGAAGGATGGACCATGACCGAAGTCTATCAACGGGGTGAGACATCTTGATAAAGTTAGAGCTTTCAGTGTGAAATATGCAGAAACATTCTGAGAAATTTGGAGAGGAGAAAAAGGGAGAAAAAACAGGAAAAGGGAAATGCTCCAAGAAAGGAAAAAACAGAAGAGAAGAGAAAATGATTAGAGAAGAGAAGAGAAGAGATCTGTGCTAAGTGCACAGCCCTTAAGAGTCATTAATGGCATTTTAATACAGATGCCTGAGGAGCCATCTCGAGAATTCTGGTTTTAAGGAACAGAAACAAGTAGAAAACTCTCTGGCATAAGAAGCACACCAGGGACCAACAAAACACACTAAAAGTGCCTGAGTGCTTTAACAAACACGATGAGCTTATGAACTGTTTCTTTTACTGCCCTCTTATTGTGTGTCCGTCTCTTTGTTCCCCTTTCACTGTGTGCTATGCATGCTAATGAGCGGCCTTGTGTAACGAAGCGTCACGCAAGTGCCTGGGTTGCTGATACACAGCAGCCCTGGCCCTAATAGCAAACAGGAGCTCTTAAAACACCCCGCTGATGTTAATGAGAGCAGTGCTGCCATTGCTGCTCTGTTTAAAATGATAACTCATTAGAAAGTTCACAATTAAACACACGCTCACGGATGCTAAAGCCCTCCGTGACAGCTTACATTCTGCTCTGAATAGAGGGAATCTTTCCTCAGCAGGAGCTGTCAAAGCTAGCAGTCCTGATTATTGGCAAACATTTGGCGTGTTTATAGCACATTAACTGCAGAAGTAAATGCACAAAGGCGGAAATCAAATAAAAACACAGCAAATTGAAAGAAAAATGCTTTGGCATGTTGTTCTCGGATGGTCGAGCATGACTAGTGGAGACAAAACTTTAAAGTTAAATCCTTCATTAAAATGAATTAGATCCTGACTTCACACACACACACACACACACAACTGACCCGTCAGTTCTCATGCTGTCAACAAATAATGCACCCAATCAGTGATATCATAGAAATCCCTTCAGGTTAACTGGCGTCTATTGGTTTCCATATATTGTTATTGCTACTAGATTTAATTTATTGCATCAGCATGTCTGTCTAAATCAGAAATTCGGAATTATCAAGAACTGCCTTTAGCCCATTCCTGTAAACCCTGCCCCCTTTTTTTCTCCCCTGCTCTCGTTTTTTTTCCCCAGCTGTCTTATTATTGTGATATTTTTACTACCCCACCCCCCCACCCCCTACTCCCTAGTCTCCAAATAAACTTGAAAGTGTGGGAAAATCTTATTATTTTCAAACTCCTTCTAACTTTCAGTCTGAATCAGTGGTGAAGAACAGCCCTGGATGTCTGGGGTGCTGAGCTTTGAGGGAATCTTTCTGCTCTAACTCACCTATTAAACCTAACAATTAGCTGCTTAGCTGTGTTTAGGTGCTAAAATAAACAAACTGTGCAGGACACCAGCCATCCAAGATCAGAGCTTGCTATTCCTAAACTCAACAAGTCCTCAATATACGTTCTGGATTAGGTACTTTAAAACAAAAGCATAATGACATGCACTTCGGTGTTGTTCAGCACCTTGAGCAGGCCCAAAACACTGGTCCAGATTAGATTCTCTTTTTATATTTGAATTTTGAGCATGTGAGGTCCTAGCAGCACCAAGCAAACCCTGACACCTGGCCTATCCATGGTTGGCCCACAAATGTACTATTGTATAGCAACTGTTGCCAGGTTGGAAAAGTTTTAGAGAACAATGGACCTTTGAACCTAATGAGAACGCCTTTGAACCTAATGAGAAACTGGGGCTGAGTTTCTATGTAACAAAAAAACAAAAACAAAAAGACTGTAAGACTCCAGTTTTCATGACACCTATGTAAACATTTTATGACAACTGGCATAACCCTACATAAACATTTATGAAGGCTTACTGCAAAAAGCATCAATTGCCATAACGGTTGCATTACTCAGCTGTTATGTCATTAGAAAATATCATGACAGGTGACGCTGGTTGAATTGAGCAGTTGTCAATGTTTATGTAGGTTTATGCTAGTCATCAGCCTTACAAATATTGGCCTTCAGTGAAGTGTTACCACTAAATCCAAATTTAGAGTGCATTATCAGGTCACAAAACTAGAGACGTTCCTTTTTGTCATGTAATGAAGCTATCGTGTACATAAAGGCAATTATGCCTTTATGGAGGGAGTGACTTTAAACGGTAATTACTCAGGTTGAAGTAATTACTCGGGTAGAAGTGCTATGATAAAACACATTTGTGGGTGGATCATGGATAGACCTACTTATTTAGTAGATGTGCACCCATTACTGGCTTTAACAAAGGCACCTTGCAGTTTTTCAAGAATATTTTTGACATAATAGAGAGTCTATTGAAGAGAGGCACTCCGTGGGATTTTCTTACATGGCAGCAGGCCTCAGTGTTTGTATACTAGTATGCCGGCGCAGAAGCGTTGGGAGAAGGGCGTCCCTGCTGAGCTCGGGTGATAACAACCCACTGCAGGAGGTTTAGCTCAGTGCTAAACAAGCGTAAAGCGCACTGCGTCTGCCTCCGTTGAGCAGAGAGAGGCCCTGGCCCCTATTGAGAGGGCCCTCAATCTCTACAAGTAAAACCCTCAATCTCCATTGACAAACTGCTTCATATCAATAGAAAAAACTGCTCTAGAGATAGGAACTCGTTGCAGGAGGTTGCTCACACTAAACAGGCAGAAGGTGTGGGGTGACTTGTTCCGATCTCCACAGAAAGCTACAAATGCTACCGGGAAAAGTTACTGATCTCTACATAGACTTTTTACTGCTAGGGAATAAAAATCTACAACCCTTTCTTCTCTGATGACTTTATGTGATCTCTACAGGAAACCCTTGAACTAAATTGAAAAATACTACATCTCAATGGTTTTAGGCGTCTGAAATGTAGTTTAAGCCTGTAAAGAAAAAGGAAAAAGGAAAAAGCCTAATTTCTATTATACACTCATCTACAGTCAAATGTGTCTATAAAAGAAGCTCTTCACAGAAATATATCTCTGTCTCTGTTGAAAGCTGCTGATCTTTATGTGGAAAATTCCCTTAAGTCCACGAGGTTGAAGAGCTACAGAAGGCCAGAAAGCCTGAATAGCACACAAAGCTTACAGAGCGAGTAGTACCTCTTAGATATAAGAATAGATATATCTCTAGGCCTATCCTTAGATAGAACGATAGATCTACCTCTGGGCATTCATCAACAAAATGCTTGGCTGGCTAGTTCATCATCTGGACAGATCTCAAAGGCACAGTATTTCAGGTCATGTGTACTTGATAAATAAGCACAGCTCACTTGACTTGATAAGCCATGTAAACGTCTGTGAAGTTTGCACTTTTGCATTGGGAAAAAAAAAAATCCATCGTTTTCATGGAAGGCTTTCAATGCAAGATACTAACAAAGCCTGGTTTCACAGCCATGTTTGCTGAGGTTATCTGTAAACAACTTTGATGCAATACGTCTCCTCGTTCTTGTCCTCCATATCATTGATGAAGATGAGGATCTCCTCCGTCCCGGGACTCTGACTGGGAGCGAAACGCAGGCCGATGTTGTAGCTCTCCCCTCCCCCTATCTGCATACACACAAGAAAACAAACACAGACATACACACAATATAAGTTTTCAAGATTAAAAACATTGCGATTTACATTTATGGCATTTAGCAGACACTTTTATCCAAAGCGACTTCCATTCCCTAACTACAGAGGACAGTCTCCCTGGAGCAACTTGGGGTTAAGGGTCTTGTTCAGGAACCCAGTGGTGGTCTGCTGAAGGTAGGATTCAAACCCATGACCTCTTGGTCCAGAGACAAGGATCCTACTCATTAGGCCACCACCACCCTATGATGATGAAATGCTTAGCAAATGAAATGTAGGGAAGATATACCAACAGATTAAAAGGTCAGAATCCCTTGTCATATTAGTATTTTATCTATTTTATATGCAATAATTATCCATACATTGTAGATTTCAGTACTATAATCTAGACACCAAAGGGTATGTTTTTATTTTTTATTTCATGTCTTTTGGAAACACGAAATGAATGGATGATAAATAATACAGCTATGATCATTTTTTGTCAAGTCATTTGTCTCAAAATTTGATCAGCATGTTTTAAATATATTGCATTCTGAAAATTCTCTCATTACTGATATTACACTGCTCTCTGCAGCTCAATTTTTCATTTTGGACACACCTAACATTTCACATAAGTATTTTTTTGTGAAGGACTGGCATAAAACAGTAATTTAATCGTTCATCTGTGACCAAATAGATTTTTATATCATTGAAAACATCCATTTCAAACTTTTAAAACCTGTGCAAACCAGTACTGCAAAGTACTTGTACAGCATAAGCCAAACCAGTGCCACAGCAGTACATAAATAGAGAAAAGAATCTCTCTCTCTCTCTCTCTTCCTGCCTCTCTCTGTATTATCTCTAATGGCTGGCTGAGACATATGGCCCTGGGTTGTGGATTTATACAGTAATCTCCTCAAAAGCACACAGATATTGATTCTTCTTTTGTTTTTTGGCTCTGCAACTAGTTTACGACAACATTCGTTCTTGTAGGAGGAAAAACAACAGCTCTATGCACATTTTTTTAAAATATAGATGTCGTATATATAGCTGGAAGGAAAGATAATTGAAGCACTGTTGACTAGTGAGAAAACAGAATGAGCTATATCCTTCCTTCATAAGTTTCGGCAGTTTTATTTGACACACAAGCATCATTAATATTTTGTTGCGGGTGCCATCAGTCCTGTATTTCACACTGCCCTTGTGTTTACTGTCCGAGATATGGCACGTAAGCTGTCATATGAGACTTGCTGAGCGCCTAAGCAAATCAGTGAATGCAGTCAGTGATGAAATTAATTTTTTTTTTTTTTTTTGCAATATCATTTTCTTTCTGGGAGAAATTAATACTTGAGAATGATCGTTTTCAGAGGTTCTGAAAGATATTGGGGTGAAGTCTGACTAGTGTTCTGTGACCGCAGTTTAATGGCCAACCGTACTGCAAGTTGCCGGTTAATGATGTTGCAGCCATTTATCAACAGCTCCTAATTAAAATGTAGGATACAGCACTGAGGCCTACAGGTATGAGCCCGTGCCCAGTGGGGAACACGTAGTGGAGTCACTGGCCTGTTTTTCCCCACTGTTTCATTGTCCTCTTTTTTTTTAAAACGGTGTAGTGTGTCTCCCTGGAGAAAGAGTGAAGGCCACATGCACTTTCTTAAATAACCTTCCACATAATCTCTGAAGCTTCCAGAAGAGCAGGCCAGCTCAAAGGAGAGGTGGCGATAGGTGCTGTAACTGAGATGAGCCTTAGCAATAAAAGCACTCTCACAAGCCATATTCTTGCTGAATGTTGCCCTCACCTACCTCTCTCCTTTCCTTTATGAAACCATACTTCCAGTTTGGATTGCTGAAGAGTCCCATATCCTTTCCCATTCCCTTTCTTTATGAGTACCCGCAGTTTTATTTGAAGTATATAAGTGCTCAGGGACCCTGGGTTTCAGCATTTACTGTGATAACATGTTCATGTTCAGTTTTCTAAGCCTGCTTATAGAACTGAGATATAAACAGTGTTAAATAAATAAACAGTGAAAGGTGCATACAAAATGTTTTAGAAGTTTTCCAATATGACATCTGTGTGGGTTCATGTACCCAAACTAGTCACAAATCAGTTTTATCTGACCAATTTTTAAAAATATATACATGGAAATTCAGGAGTAGAATAGCGATTCAGGAAGTCAGAGTGGGTTTCAGAAACATTAGAGTAAGGCTTAAATAGTCAAAGTGTGTTCTGTGACCTGAAAGTGCTCCTCTTTGAACTGCAGCAGGTCTGGGTGGTCGGAGTACAGTCTGAATCCTCTGCTGGAGGGGTAAGGATTGGTGAAGCTGATCTTCTTATTGCTGCCCCTCCCTCCCCCCACTGGCACTTGGATCTCAAATGCCTGGAGATGCAACATAACACACAAAGGCAGTGTTCATGCTCTCCGTGTTACAGCACAATTTAGCTTCGAAGAATTATTGACTTAGTGCTGCAAATCTACAGCGGCACTGCCGACAGCACATCCTAACACACTGAACTGTGAGAAGTCATGCCCAGTGGCAGCAAGAACTGGAGGAAGATACACTGAACCAAACAATGGGAGTAAAAGAAAGAAAAAAACACAAAAGAGCAAAGGTGGGTGAAGAGTAAAGGGGAGAGAGAAAGTGAGAGAGAGAGAGAGAGAGAGAGAGAGAGAGAGAGAGAGAGAGAGAGAAAGAGAGAGAGAGAGAGAGACAGAGAGAGACAGAGAGAGTGAGACAGAGAGAGTGAGAGTGAGAGAGATGAAGAGAGAGAGACAGAAACAGAGAGAGTGAGAGTGACAGAGAGAGAGACAAAGAGAAATTAAGAGAGAGAGAGAGAGAGTGAGAGAGAGAGAGAGAGAGAGAGAGAGAGAGAGAGAGAGAGAGAGCGCATTCTGCTGAGACCTCTACAAAGTGAGGGTGGGCGTGCTCCTAG
>JBBIGA010000016.1:14042022-14065399 GCA_037576975.1 Alestes dentex | reverse complement strand
CACACACACACACACACACAAAAACACACACACACACACACACACACACACACACACACACACACACACACACACACCTTTAACATCAGCCTTTCACATTGCACTGATTTAGTGTGTATTTGTGTCCTGGGCTGTCAACATCACAGCAGGATCTCAGAATAATGGCCTTATTCACACAAAACACCACACGTATCAGTTCTCCTAATGTCAGACAAAGAGCTTGATTATGCTGTTCACTTCAACAATCCACTTCAGTAATCTTACAATGAGGTCTTAACTTAGCATGTCCATTACATTTCACATCAGATTACTTAGTGTTGATCTTGCACATTGCTTGTAAGTGAGGTTAAAAGTAGCAGATGACTTAATTTTCTTCTTTTTTCATAACATATTGGTTGTAGTCAACCTTATTTCCCAGCAATGGTATCATGAGCCTCTAAAACCTAGAATTAATACTGTTATTTCACTCAAGAAGTATTAAAAGCAACTACTGTGAGTTATTTAGTAGCTACTATGCAACTAATCTAACTTACGCTCAAAGGTGTTAACAAGGACAGATATCTACTAGATATGCCATTCGAAAGAAGAGCACAATTTGACACACAAACTTTCAAAACACCACATCCTGATGCAGAGCTCAGTTTTCAGCCTGTCTAATAGTTCTTGGGCCCATGAAATTGTTCGTTTTAGTCTTCAGTAAACCCCTGTCTGCATTCGCTCATTCAGGGAAGCATAAGCGCTCGCAACTCATTCAGAAAGAAATAGTAACTCCTGACCCTACTCTGACTCACCATTAACTCGAGAAAAAAACATGAACAAAACAGATTAAATAAGGACTGTCAAGGAATAAAATTTAAAGGAATGAAATATTTCTGTTCCAGCTGTGTGACTCCATGTCAGATTTGATACAGTTTCAAATAAGAAGCCTCTCAATAAAGAAGAACCTTGAGTATGAGAAACAGAATGAAGCATGACGTGCAGTGAATATGGTGTTTTAAAAAGGAGGCAAAAAACTTGAAAAATATAATTTGGACTGCAAGTACAGCCAGCTAGTGCAACATTTAGTTAATTTGTAAGCTAGTTCAGCTGAAGTTTTAATATGTTACAGACTTGCAGTCGCTTTTATCATAGCTAGCTAGCAATCAGGGGCATCCTTGCACCTCGACCACCTAGAGACTCATACTCACACCTCATAGGGAGACTCAGCTCTGCCACACATTTCAGAGACCTGAAGCTCGACTCTGACTCTGATCTTAGAGACTTAAGACTGATTCACGCATAAGAGATTCAACACTCTGTCTTGCACCTCAGAGACTCAAGACCTGACTCACACATAGGAGATTCAACACTGTGTCTTGCACCTCAGAGACTCAAGACTCAAAACACCTCAGACACTCGAGATTGACTCGCACCTCAGAGACTCAAGACTCAAAACACCTCAGAGACTCAAGACTCAAAACATCTCAGAGACTCGAGATTGACTCGCACCTCAGTGACTCAGGACTCTGACCAGCACCTCAGAGTGTCGAGACTGTGCCTTGTACCTTAGAGACTAGACTCATGCTTGCGCCTCAGAAACTTGACACTCAGCTTTGAATCACAGACACTTGTGAACGTTTCTGGGCAATTTTGCGTAATAAATGTGCTAATAGTTGCTAATAGAAGTAAAAGGAATCATAAAAAATCATGAAGTAAATATAATTGAACAGTTATATGAGTATATGTTGTCAGTGCTGTTTGGAGCATGTCCTGAAATGTAGAAAAAAATGTCACCTCTTTGAAATCACTGTAATTATTAGTTGAACTATCGAACAATATGAAGATGGAATGAAGAAAACAGTACATATGCCACGTTGCTCACCCATGTTGCCGAGTCGTACGTGCAGAATGCCTTTGACAGTGGTGTAGACGCTGATGGCTGGGATGGCCCCGTGCCTGTCTCCATGCTTGCTGACCAGGTTGGCGTCCTGCAGGTACTCTGTGGTAATGACCTCCAGTTCATGACTCACCTGGACTGCAGATCGACCCTGCCGCAACATATGCTGCACACAGACAACACAGCAGCTTGTAGATGCTTCTATATTCTACTACTTAAGATGCTGGAAACACAAAGGCAATTTTACTGATTTCAAAAATATATTCAGCCCCTTCCATTTTTTGCATTCACTGATTTTACTTAGTGTAACTGTTTTTTTTTGTCTCATAACTGTTTTTTTTTTCCTCACTTCTCATGCACAGCTCTTATGTTTAACATGATTTTTAAACTCAAAATGCTTTGTATATTATTACTCCTGATACTAGTGGAACTCTCAGAAGTATCTCTGAATAGCAGCTGAAAAGAGGACAATGCAGAGTGAAACAGGTAGAGGCACTTTTCACACATGCAATATAACCACCACTGGATGCTTATAAGGGTCAATATTAATGCACTGAACTAAACCAGAATCAGAAAACTTTATTGATCCTGAAGGAAATTGCTTAAAGTGTTCAAATGCCCATTAGCTTCAAGAACAACTGTAAATGAAGGCTTTAGCATACCTATGAGCACAGGTACAGCTCAAATAAGCGCTATACCTGTGCAATTTTCTTTTAGTCTCCACTAACTCACATACAAAAACAACCAGACGGCCCAAAGGCTCATCATAAGGGTGAAATATTACATAATTGGTTAGTACTATTGCCGTATACTGATAGGTAATCAATACAAGAATTTTGTCTTTTAAAAGGAACAGCAAGACCACTGCTTCAGCCATGCAATACCCATGAGTAGAGGTGTATTGAAAAGAAAGAAAAAAAAAACTGCAGCAAATGCAGCTCAACATAGGAAACAAAGAAATAAAGGCAGTAAGCTAGGGTGTGAATTTCAGTCCTGCTTTTACAAAGCACAGCTTCCTTAGGATTAAGAAGAGTGGACAAACAGGGGCAAACAAGGACGGACAAAATAGCTAAAAACATTTCCAACATGCTTGATGTTACCTGATCTGGTAACCATGTGGACCCAAACGCAAGTCACCTGTGCTAATATATTCACTGAGGCAAAATCCAGGAAACCAGACGGGACTGGAAAATTCCTCCAGTGAGCATGACACGGCTGTTTCTCAATGTTTGTTCATTCAAGGGTGTTTGCCAGTCCACATTCCTGTTGTCTTGCAACGGACAAATACGTCTAATGTGATGTCAGTTTGATTCTGTAAAACCTGCATTGTCAGCTGTGAATGGTGAAGTGTGTACAGTATATTTGAGCACTGACACATTTACTGTTTGAAAAAAAACTACACAAACTAATCTGTCACTCTCCTCTGCCTACTGCTTTTGAAAAAAAAAGGATTTTGATTATGAGTATGTATACTGCACTATACTGCCCATATATTTAAAATGTCTAGCAGCAAAGTAGCAAAACTTCAATTTGTGTGTGCCGTTCTATGCTGTTCAAAGCGATGCTTTTTGAGTGTTGTGGTGCGGTGCTGTAGCGGGAATAGAGTCTTGAAAAGTCTCTAAAGTTTAAAAAGAGTTCATCCCTCAACTTACAGTCCACAAAATTGTTTTAGTTCGGTGTTAGCTTCAGCAAAAACAATCTTGTTAATCACTAGGACTGTTAGCACTGGCATTTTGCCCCACTCATTCGGCTATCTCAGATTATAATTTGGATTTATTTGATTAAATTTTTTTGCCAATAGCTGATATTGCTGACATTGCTGTTTGTAATCTGGGGCGATGTCTCTCTGAAAAGGCTGAACAGCAAATTCGTTTAATGAAATTAATAGAGCTTACTCAATGCACAACACTGAAAGGTCGATTCCAGTGAAACCCTTTGACATCATGAAACAGAGTAGTTGGATTTCTGCCATTTTTATAACAAATACAATAGATTTGAATAATTTTTACATATTTTACATATTTACATTTTTTCAAACATATTGGAATATTTTTTACATCATTTTAAGGTTTGGATAGCTGATCATTTGGAGTTTCGTTCGAATGCTATGATGAACATTGCTTAGCACACATGAGGTTAAAAAAAAAGTCCAATTCTGATTTGAGGATGACTTTAAGCTATATTATAACACCTTTGGCTTTAAGACACAAAAACAGCATTTTGCTCAGAGCTAATTCTCTCTGAAAATGAAAACTGATTCACTCTAAAATGGGGTTGTTTTAGGAATTTTTTTTTTTTTTTTAATCCCTCTGTGATGCAAACTACCGTGGTGAAAAATATCTGTAAGATCAGACCGTTGGGGCTGTTTTATCTCCACCGTAAAGGGTGAGAGTTATTAAACATCCTTAAATGCAGCTGAAACTCATCTGAGTCAGCAGCACCAGATACCTTCAAGCTACGTGCTAATTAAAGAGAGTATTGTGCGGTTAACTGTGCAACTGTAATAATAACCACGAAACTGTTCACAGCTAGGCAGTTTGAGATTCAAAGTGATTTGGGCAGCCGAATTCATTACATATGTCCACAACTCTTACTCCAGTGTTCACGGCTCTTCAAATACAAGTAAGTGACGGATGTCACAGCAAACTACAGTGGACAGCATTGATGGACATGGTTACATGACAGGCCGACTGTTTCTCTTTGTAAATCATAACCAAAAACTGGCCAGTGCATTAGGTTTAATAGAAACTAATTTATATGCTAGTTTGTGAGCTTGTCAGCCACCATCTACAGCATCTATCAAAGGAAAGAGACCACCATAGAACCATCACTTGCCAGATTTATTATTTAACTGATGGATGCATCACCGCAGTGACACTGAAATATTAGTGGCATGATCGTGGGCGCTGCGCTGGTATACCAGACACAGCAGTGTTTCTGGAAATCATTATCTGGTCCGAGGTGGTCCTTTAATGATCCTTTTCCATTAATGGCTAGGGTTGGGATGGCTGATGAATTGCGCAGCAATAGTCAGTAATTGTAAAGCTGGTAAGTGTTTCTGATAAAATGGCTAATTAGTGTATGTACAAGAGAGATGTTTCTAATAAACAGAAAATTTGATTTATATTGAATCCAGGCAAACAAGGACATAGGGCTTCTGAAACCCACTGGAGTGCATCTAGTATGTGTTCTTTTAAAGTCCTAAGTATATTTATTTGACTCCCATCTTTTTCAAAACAAAGCTGCCAATTCTTTCCTCATCCCATTTAATTCAGCACTACCGTTGTGACTGTGAAGGGCAAAGACCAAACCCACGGTCAACTTCTAAAATAGTGTTTAAATTGATTTTGAAAACTGTTCTTCCTTTGCAAGAAGCAATGTTTAATTGCATGAAATGTGTTCTTCACACACAGCGACACTCATCTGCATTTACATTAACAGCATTTAGTAGATGCTTTTATCCAAAGCGACTTCCACTCCCCAACTACAGGGGACAGTCTCCCTGGAGCAACTTGGGGTTAAGGGTCTTGCTCAGGAACCCAGTGGTGGTCTGCTGAAGGTAGGATTCGAACCCATGACCTTATGGTGTAGAGGCGAGTGTCCTACCCACTGGGTCACCACCATCTACATCTACATCTGTTTAGTTGTCTCCAGATGTTCTTGCTACAAGATCATAGCTGGTCCTATGAGACTAGATTGTTACAAACTTCCAGTGTTTGTATTCAAAGCAGAGCTGACATCAAGCGTGAATATAGTGATGAGCTTTTTTACCATGCGATAGTATAGCACTACAGCCGAACTTCGTCCAGTAGGGTGTAGGAATAAGGTGGATTGCACACATAAAATGATCAACCACTGTAAATAACACTCATTATCTTGTTATAATGGAACTGTCAAGGGGTGGAATATATTAGGCAGCAAGCGAGCAGTCATTTCTTGAAGCTGAAGTGTTGGAAGCAGGAAAAATGGACCAGAATAAAAATCTGAATGACTTCCATTAAGACCAAAGCGTGATGAGTAGACAACTGGGTCCAGAGCTCCAAAATGGCAGGTCTTGTAGGGTGTTCCCAGGATGCAGTGGTTACCAAAAAGGGGTACAATGAAGGCATCTTGTAACAGTGTGATGGGTGTGCAAGGCTCACTGATGCGAGTGTAGAGCAAAGGTTCGAGCTACTGTAGCCCAAATAGCTGTTAAAACCGAGAAGTGCTATGGAAGGAAGGCAAGCTGGTGGAGGCAGTGTTCTGTGGGCAATATTCTTCTGGGAAACATTGGGTCTTGGCATTCATGCAGGTGTTACTTTGAAACATAGCAAGGCCTTGTTGAGACCAAGTCAGAGCTGTTGTGGTAGCACAAGGGAAACCTACGCAAAATTAGGCAGTTTTAATGTTATGGCTGATCAGAGTAGTCTTAAGGCTGAAAATGAGACTGGTCCAGAGACAGCAGTTTCACCAGTTTGATAAAGAAACAGGATTTAGATTTTTTTAAAAATCTACATGCCCTGGCTGTTGATGTAGGACATTTGTGCACAATACACAAACAAGCACACAAAAACAAACACAAACACAACAAACAGTTAATGTGCATGACACAATCAGTTGACAAATGCCACAATCTGATGACAAGTGGCTGTGGATTTATCAGAAGCCCAATCTGCTCCTCTGTGATTTGGGAAAAGGTCAGCGTGGCTGTTCTGCACCATCAGTTTGATGATGCGGATCTCCGGGCCTCTGCTGTGTTTTTGATTTTGTATCGGATATTATTTAACCTTTATTCAACATTTGCTGTTTAACAGATGACTACAGAAAAGAACAATAGTGCCGGGCAGACGGCCAAGCGGAGTAGTCACTTACTTAAAAGTCTTAGAGAGCTACCCATTACCCAAAAGCTCTCAAATCCATAGCTCATAAATTGTGCAGCAGACTGCTGTCCCAGCTCACCTGGACGAAGATCAGACATAAAACATTCATAGTGCTGAGGGACTCACAAGTACAAAGACGTCCAGGCAGTTTAACACCTGCTTCAAGCATGTCAAAATGAGAACGGAGGAGAGCTCGTCTCAGACTCCGATTATCTTGTCTCAGCTTTAAGTGCTGTATATATAGTACTGGTGGTACTGGGTGCGACAGAGATCTTAGAGGACTAGAATCAGAGCCTGAAGTTGCGTGTGTTACTTATCTCAGGACAGTGGTACTAGATACTGCTCAGTGCCAAAAGAGAGAGAGGCTGTTTATTTTGCCTTAGGTATGCCTGCAGTGATTGGAGCCATTCTCAGATCTGTTAGGGAAACCCGGAGCTGTACAAAGGTAATAGACAACTGCAGTTGTGGTAAAACCTGAGCTATGAGCTTTAAGGATCAGCTTATGACAAACCTTTGTGGTTTTACAGGCATCGTATAATTACTCAGTTATATGCTAACCTCTATATATATATTTAAACATTTAGTGGGAGTCAATATTAATACTAATCACATTTTTCTTAATAACTAATGGTAAACGGTAAATGGAAAATGGTGATGCTAGCCTAGTAGGTAGGATACTTGCTTCTAGACCAAGAGGACATGGGTTCGAATCCTACCTTCAGTATACCACCACTGGGTTCCGGAGCAAGACCCTTAACACCAAGTTGCACCAGAGACTGTCCCCTGTAGTTAGGGAATGGAAGTCGCTTCGGATAAAAGTGTCTGCTAAATGCCATAAATGAAAAATGTACACACACACACACACTATATATATACAGTAACCCCCCACTTTCATGCGGATCAGCGGTCGCGGTTTCAGTCCATCGCGTATTTTAGAGCCTCCCGCCTCTGAGTACAGCTGGCTGTGACGTCCGGGCCTCGTGCGCCACGCAGCGCTTACCAAGGCAATCAGACACCTGAACGGAATGAAGCTCCTGCTCAGCGCCGCCCCAAACATAAACAACCAGCACAAGGACGAGGGTGCGTGGTGCACGAGGGAGCGTGGCGCGTCTCTAGTCTTCTCGTGTTTTTCATTTTGTTCTTCTTCAAGCCCTGTAATTTCATTACAGTAAATTAAATCCATTTATTACTGTATTTCCCTGCATTCTAGCACTGCAGTTCAGTGTAAAATGTACAGACACACACACACACACACACACACACACACACACACACACACACACCTTATGCCATAACATCAAATCAGATATTTTGGTTGGAAGGCAGAACTTCAAGGTGTAGTCTGTCTCAGGGTGTTTGTGGCAGTTATAGTTCAGTATTGTACCTTCAGTTCCACGGCGGCAGAACCAATGAGTAGCAGCGAGTCGCTGTCCCACACATCTATCTGCAGAGAGTGAAGAGCCAGGTAGCGCATGAACCACACACGCTCTCCTGGTTTCAGGAATCCTGGATCCACACGATACTGCAGCTGCAGCCCAGGACAGCCTGACACACACACCACACACAGAAGAAAAAAGGACATTTACAGAAGTGACAGAGAGAGAGGGAGAGTTTGTGTGTATGTGTGTGTTAGACAGAGAGAAAGAGAGAGAGGATGACACAGAAAAACAGTTATAAAGGGGAGGTAATAAAATAACATGGACCCCTTGAGCACTCATAACTACAGGCATACTGGACAAATGACATGCGGCATAACTGCCTGATAAATGTTATAGAACTATTTGATTAAACATCTTTACAGGCGGAGCGGGATAATATTTCTCCAGCAAATGCATGCAACTGCTGTGCATACATTTCACTGTAATGTAAATTCTCCTCAAGGTCTACAGCTGCACAGATATATCCTGATGAATTTGCGCTACAATAAAGAATGGTTTTATGGCAGAAGCAGTCAAGGACGCATCCAAATCACACTCAAACAGGGCTGGTTCAGATATGGACCTGTGCAAACAGACCTGTAACTTTATACATCCATTTATGCACCTTCCTCTTTTTTCCATACACTCAGTATGTCTCAATAAACTCCTGACGGTCATGCAGCAGACATGGCGTACTAGTAATATTTGCCACATGACAGACTGCAGGCTCCTGTTTGTTGAGAAAGTGATACCCCCTGTGTGTAAGTGACTCCAAGGTAAAATACTCCAAGGCTCTGTCACCCCAGTGTTAGAAAGCCCACTACACAACAAGGGCCTCTTCGACACTCACATCCTTCTGGCTCATCTTCTTTAGACCACAAAAGTCTTGTATTGAGGGTGTTACAAACAGCATATTAGTAATGAGATACATAGCTAGTCTTTCAATATATTACAGGGTCCTTTTCATCACTTTTCAAAATAGACATTCACTTCCCCATCCATATAGTCCATATTTGGAGTGTTTCAAACATTTTCTAAGTTTTTTAATGAGCTGAAAGACAACGCAGCCAATCAGAAGAGATGCCATTAATCAGACATTTATCATTCTTAAAGGCACAGTAAAAAACAGCCTGTTCAATTCTAAGGGATAAACAGAGCTTTGAAAATGGTCATATAACAATGATTTATGATGGACTATGAATTAAGATTTTTGGTACACAAACATCATGAAAGAAATGAATCAGAAGAAAAATATTGAATATGGGTTCTTTAAAAACACCACAGCAAATCAGTGTGATTGGTCACTCTATCAAAAACACTGTGAGGCATATCGCAATCTTCTGCAATACCAATAGTGCACTTGCAATTAACATGCGGCATATTGTGCAGCCCCATTCATATATGAATCATCACCATTCAAATATTGATCATAAATTCATATCATATCTTCAAACGGCTTCACAGGAAGAAAAAAATAAGATAAGAGCTATAGATGATTTGGAACTGACACAGAAAGCTGTATATATCACAATAATTAAAGACAATTCCATGACACAATGTTTGCTTTTCTGAGATTTCCTCAGGAAGAAGTACTGCTAGTAGTGGTAGGTGCTGTCATAAACTATGAGTTTTTATTCAGTGTTTCCAAGCCAACTTGGTTGTTTTTTCTGAACGTCTTTGTAATGACACCAAGGACAGAGATGGGGTGAGAGAACCTTGGCTGAGGACCTTACCAGCCCAGTCACAGAAAGGTATTTTGTGCACGGGTGTGGTGCCGGTAATTGAGGATAGGACAGTTTTCAATGGTAAGACAGGAAGGTCATTATGAAGCTTGAATCATAGCTCATCACAAAATAATGAGACTCCCATTATTGTCTACAATCTTGCTACCTCTCATTTTGTTTTTATGTCCCCACCCCATCATTTTGATGGTCACTTACCCTCCGGTCCTTGGCGTTTCGAGCAAGTTACTGGTTGATGAAAAACTTTTTTTGTGTGTTGTTTATTGTCCTTCAGTTTTACTGATTTGGGCTTATTTCTTGCCGGTGCATGAGAGTTAATGTGAATGTGTGGTGTATACAGCCCAGGGCAACCCCATCCCTAATTAGTTAAAGTACTACTTCTCATTTTAAAAACTAATTTTCAAAAAAGTGCAATTCAATATATTAGATTTTGGCAAAAATGTAAAAAAATGCCTGTTTTTACAGGTAAAAAAATATCTGTACCTGAGGTCTCCTTCATAACATATAATTATATGCTGTCAAAGCTATTATTGTATATAAAGTAATAAAAAATGACTGGTATAAAATGGCACATTGGGACACTGGGGGGCTGCTCTAGGTGCTGCTGCCGTTATGTGTCTTTTCTGGATCATATCATGTCACGTCCACTCAGAGAGCTTTTCAGGCAGGAGGCTGCAAGTAAGAGCATGTTTAACAGCTGAGTAACCCCCACGCCCCCAGCACCTCAATTGCTGTGCATCTTTCTCTTTCCCTCTTATTCTCTGTCCCACATGTTCTTTTCTTTGTCCTGCTGCCTGCCTCCGTCTCTCCTTCGCCTCTCACTGCTCGCACCATTAACTCTCTCAGCAGGCAGGCAGAGTACTGCTGAGCACACATAGAAAGAGAAAGAGCAAGAAAGGGGGGGCAAGAGAGGGAGAGAAAGGTTTCTGGGGAGAGATATAGAGATTGATATTGGGAGTGAGAAAGAGACAGACAGAGAGACAGAGACAAACAGAGAGAGAGATAGATAGAGAGAGAAAGAGAGAGAAAGAGAGAGAGAGAGAGAGGAGAGAGAAAGATTGGGAAAATGGGAAAGACGGAGGAGAGAGATTAATATGTGTGAGTTCAGAGGCCTGTTCAGCTCCATAAATGATCAATGTATTATGAGCTTTATTGTGCAGTGCCACAAAGCTTAGCACCCACATAAACACACTTTGAACTGAATAATGATGCTGAGGTTGGCACAGTTTGTGGAAGGACTCTCCACCCATTCATTACTCCAAAAGGTTGAACTGCCAAATGAACGTGGCGGGCAGGCCCACAAATATCACTGTTCCAAATAACTAAGGAAAAACAAAAGTGGAATTTCATTGCAGGATGTGTTGATTTGTGGGTTATAGTTAATACAAATAAATGGCAGGCACATAAGGGGGGGGGGGGTGTATGTAATGACTGTTTTTGGCAAGAGAATGGACCTGCTGCGCCAGATCGGGTGTCTTAGCAAGAGCATGAGCAACAGCAAGTTCCTCAGCTTCAGCTCCCTGCTCTTGAGAAGGTCCCTGGACTCTGGCCAGAAAACAACATTAACTGTTCATTTCCTATGCTTCATGAAAGAGGACGGTCTACGAAACACTGCTCATGTGTGAAACACAGCCTCAAAGTGAACTCATTGTATGTCTGAGTGGCACGAGAAAGCTCTGTACTGTGCTGTAAAATGCTGTGCTATATATATAGCAGCTTCTTGTTAGTACCATTTCCTGTAAGTTGTGAGGTGGGGCCTCCCTGGATTGGACTACTTTGTCCAGCACATCCAAAAGGTTCTTGATCAGCCTGAGATCTGGGTAATTTGGAGGTCATGCCAACATCTTGTCCTTTTCCTTAAACCATGTTTAAGCATGGCAGGATGCATAACCCTGATGAAAGAGGCTTCACTTTCACACAGGCTGCAGAAATGCCAGATGCAAGCTTGACTTTGTTGATGACTAACTTCACCATTGATCAGACGTCTAAGCTAAACTTTAGCTAAGTTACTGAAATGGAAAGTGGACACAGCACAGCATGGACACAGCACAGCACAGCACAGCACACTGTGCGAACAGTGGGAAATTGTTTTCTGCATTTAACCCCTTAACCTGAGTGAAGCAGTGGGCAGCTGGTACCACACTCAAGGGTACATCACTGGTGCCATTGGCAGCCCTGGGATTTGAACCCACGACCTTCAGATTACAGGGGCAACTCCCTAACCAACAGGCCGCCAGCTGCCCCTATAGGTTTGTTAGGCCTATAGGTGTTGTCCCTCTTCTCTTTGTCCACGAGTGTTGCAAACAAAGGATGCAGCTGCTGCAGAGAGTGCTATGTGTGTGTGTGTTTGTGTGTGTAAGTGTGTACACGTTTATGGGTACTCCAGGATCAGGTTTGAGAAGCACTAAACGTTAACAACCTCAAATATAAACACCACAATCCTGTGCATTCATTCTGCAGTGAATCCAATCCCATCTTGTGAAAACACGATGAGATAATTCATGACAAGATCTCTGCAAGAGAGCTACGCTGACGGTGGTGTTGAAAAAGTCAGAGTGGGGCTCCCCCGGCAGGGATGCGCAGACGCTAATCTTACCTGAGCTGAGCGTGCCGTCCTTGTTGATAAGTGAGAGGACACAGGGGTAATCAGGCCGGGGCTTGTGCTCGGGCTCCAGGAGCTGGAGGCACTGGGTGGTGACAGGAGGGAAGCGGTACAGCTGAAAGGTGAAATGGACAGAGCTCGGCCAATCAGCATTCACGCCTGCCTGGGGGACCCTGTGGACCACAAGGAGTTTTAGGGAAAGATAAAGCGCAGTCTATAGTAAAAATTGAAACACTGATATGATCTAAGCAATGTGAAAATAAATACACATTTTTCCAGACATATTTAATCAAACAGACGATCATTCCCTAGAAAGTAAAAAAAAAACTTAACCGAGGTATGAGTCATTTGTGCACTTTAATAAACGTATTCATATCAACTTATCTTTATTTATTTGTTTATTTTTACAGCCACCACAAAGTTGTGTAAAGCTTAAACATCACCAGCAGCCGCAAGTCTATACTGAGCAAATACCTGGGGCTCATCACAGGAGAAGAGTCCTCGATGAAATGTTATGGAAAATTAAATCTCCCTGTCAGAATCTTACTCTGTTAGTACCATTCTAACATAACAGAAAATAAACTCCAGAACATGAACTACTGCTGCATTGCATGTATAAAATATTTAATGTTACAGTAACAATGTTACTGCAATTTCTTTCCATTTTTCACATCAGCAGATGGGTTAAAGTGAACACTATCCTGCTGCATAACAATGACACAACCACATCATGCAATTTGTTGCATCAGTGTTTCCCCTACAATTAAACGACCTAGCCAGCCTGCTCGTTCAAATCAACATGCCACTCCGGTTTGGATTAGATTCCTAGTTCTCAAGTGTTAAAAATGCTCAGTCAATTTTTAAATATAAAGATCAACTAAATTCGCATCCCAAGATCGGCACAGATTTCCCATGTGCAGGCAATGAATTCCACAAGACCTCTGTGGTCTCTGGCACCAAGATGTTGTGAGTTAAGGCCTCAATACATAAGACTAAAGCTGTCAAGGACATCACACCGAAGCTTAAAGGCCAAGTAACCACCCTGAACTATTTGTCATGATCCTCAAACTATCCCTGAACATTTTTTGCAATGATGAAGGAAAATGTTCCTTCCGAAAGAGGCCACTGCCAGTGGGGAATACCATCGCTATGAAGGGGTGTACTTGTTCTGCAACAATGTTTAGGTAGGTGGTAAATGTCAAAGTGACAGCCACATGAATGCCAGGACCCAAGGCTTTCCTGAAGAACATGAATGTGTATTTTTTTTTACCACAGAATTACACTGCCTAAATTGGCTTGCCGTCTTCCCATTGTGCATCCTGATAACATCTATAGGTGATGCATACACACCTGGGCATCCACATACTTTAAAAGATAAGGTTCAATAGAGCCATGGGAAAAAAATAAGAGACTGCATAATTTTGTGGGAGTGTCTCTGTGTAAAATGTGCATGTCACTACTGTTTTAGACACTACTGATTCAAAATTCCAAACAAAAAACATGTAAGGAGAAAATATACATATAAAAATAATACATATAACTAATTTATTATACCTAAACACTCTTACATTGTTTTTTAATTGCAACAATTACAATAGTACAAACAGTGAACGGAATTTTTTGGGGGTTTTTTCCACGGCTGTAGATCAAACCACTTTCTTACATCGCTCCATGGTCCAGTTGTGATGCTCATGTGCCCATTATAGAAGCTTTTGGTGGTAGAAAAATGTGTCAGCATGGGTACTCTGACCAGTCTGCTGCTATGTAGCCCCATACACAGCAAGCTGTGCTGCACTGTGTGTTCTAACGTTTTTTATCATAGCTAGGTTAAGCTTTTTCAGCAATTCCAGACCAAATGGGCTAGGCCTCCCTCTCTGTACGCTCAATCAACTTTGGTGCACTGATGACCCTGTCACCAGGTCACCGCTTCTCCTTCTTTAGACCACTTTGGATCGGTAGTAACCACAGCAGCTCTTCTGTCACCTCTGCTACTTTTGCCCTCTAAGTATAGGCATACTTATATTTTGCAATGTTAACACAAGTCTGGGAAGGAAAAAAAAGGATATTATTTATGCAACGATAAATGAAACCACCAGAAACAGTCTGCAGTAGCAAACCCTAATGGCTTCAAAAGAAGCTGTCACAATTTATTTAAAAGTGACTGCAGAGCCTTCCTCAAGAAATAAAGATTCCCTCCATTTTGTGGCTGTGAAAATTCCCACGTTACAAAGTGACATTATATTTATGATCTCATAATTCTCTCAGAATGTGTGAGCTAATCATAAAGTAGATCAGTCTGGTTAAATCACGTGGTGCCTCAGCAGTTCCTGGATGCAAGATCGATAACTTTCTTACAAATTCATTGCTCCCTGCTCTTTCACTGTCACAGGAAAGGAAAATCAATATGAATATAGTTCTTTGTGATGTGGCAGAGCAATACCTTCTTGGCTGGAATTATTACCTAAAACGTGATGCAGATACATGGAAATTAATTATGTCTACTATGATTCAACAGCACCTTATAAATTATACAGCGTCTGTGAATGCATAAATAAATACATACACTAAGACAAGGGTCACCGATTTTATCCATAAAGGGTCAGTGTGAATGCCGGTGTTCAATCCTGTCAAGCAGAAACAACTGATTCCAGCTTTTTTTTTTTTAAATGAGTTGGTCTCAGTTTTCAATTACTGTCAAATTAATTAATTAAATAAACTAATACATACTAAAAGTTTACAAAAACCTATATGAATAACACAGTGCCTCATACAACTTGTAAATCTACCCCAATGAGCTAATTATATTGGATGTTAAAAAATGGGCAGGCTAAAGACCTGAGTGATTTTGACAAGGGTCAAATAGTTGTGGCCAGATGACTGGGTCAGACCATCTCTGAAATGGCAAGATTTGTGGAACGCTAATGGTCAGCATGTTAGGAGCATCTAGTGACGGGTTGTTGGGTGTCCAAGACTCACTGATTCACGAGGACTATCCTACCTGAGAGCAATGTGTCAAAACATAAAGTACATCGGATCCTACTGAGCATGGGACTGTGTAGCTGCAGAACCGTGAGATTGCCAGTAACCCCTGTCCACCACTAAATGTGCCTACAACCTAGTCTGAAGAGTCATGTGGATGGCCAGGTACTGCATCGTTTACCTGGGGAACTGATGGCGCCAGGACAGACTGTGGGAAGAAGAGAGGCAGGTGAAAGGACTGTGAGTTTGCTGGAAAATGTCCATTTGACATCTAAATATTGTTGCAGACCAGAAACCCTCTCATGGAATAGCTTCATCAGAACAATACTCCCCACACACTGCAAACTTTGTTTAGGAATGGTTTGAGGAAAATGAGTTCAGAGTGTTACCTTGGCCTTTAGATTGGAATTTGATCAAACATCTGTCCATAATAGGGTTGCCAACCGTCCCGTATTGTCCAGGACATCCCGAAATATGAGTGCTTTTGATTTGTCCCGTCAGGGACAGCTCCACTCCCGTATTCCAATCACAGCCTCGTTGGCCAATAATAGACTACCGTAAGGGGCAAAACTCATGCAAACGTTGCTGAGACGCAGTTGTTGGTGTGCGCTGGCCACTAGTGGTGAGCGGTGACAAAATCATAATTATGACTGTGTAGAAAAAAACGACTGTGTAGCTACAAAAAATAGTGGTATGTAGGGTGACCAGGCATCCTCTCTTTCCCGGACATGTCTTCATTTTGAGACCTGCGTCCGGGCGGAATTTTAGAATCGTCCGGGATTTTGAGCTGCCTAAACATTTGTCGCCCCGGGATGCGGCCGAGATGCGCATAAAACATATCAACACCCCCTGGACCACGACTGTGAATCCGAGATGCGCATATCACCCCCGGAAACACGGCTGACCCTCGGTGTACACCCCCCCCCGCCCCCCCGCAAGAAAGTGTCCCTCATTTGGGGTTGAGAAAGTTGGCAACCCTAGTCCATAAGTCAGTGAATTAGAGCTCTACTTAGGACTCCCACACTTTCTTAAACATCAAACTCAAGGACGTTTTAAGGGCCCTCCAAGCCTACCCAGAACCCAGTTTCAGACACAGATCAAGGTTAATTACTCTTACAACAGTGTTTGTTCAATGTCAGCTTTCTTGTTTGCTTATCGCTGTTTAACCTGCATCAATCGACTTCCGTCAGTCATGCACACATATGACCGTCGCACTCGAAGCAGGAAGCACATGAATCTATTACATGTAGATTGCAGGGGACGCAAATGCAGACAGGCTGGTTATTAGCGTTATGTTAAAAACATATATCATTGCACAAAATCAGTAAATTCATGGCCAGGTCTATTTCTATCATTTTCTTTCAAGCTCTTGATTATTTTTTTTTATATATAAACTTTCAAGGATTTCAATGACCCTGGGAACTATGGTGATTATAAGTACATGGCAAATAGGCTGGTGATCATTATCTTTTGGCTTTACGATGCCACAAGATAATGATCGCCAGCATCTATCAGCAATAACATTAACATTACAATGGGTGGGATAAAATAGCCACAGAGGAAACAGTCTGAAGCAGAAGAAAAAACAGGCAAACATATAGATCTGAGTGAAGTTCATAATGGCCAAACTGTGACGGGTGCGATAATCTCCAAAAGAGCAGGTCTTGTGAGGTGCACCCAGTATGCGTTGGAGCTACTGTAGCATCTGCATTAACTTCTATTTATTTTTTATTTTTTGTCATCCCTCTATAAATACCATATTGGAAATACAGTTTTGATTTGACAGTGCCAAAATACAGATATGTAGTTAATCACAATGAATTGCATTTGTCTAATTTGCATAAATCTAACCCTAAAGAAAGAAAGTTTTGTATAAAAGCAGCGGATTTTGTTAAAGCTTTCTGACTTTTTAAGAATGTATAACTGTCTATAATCCAGTGATGCGGGATAATGAAAAACATACTACTTATTAAAATAAATAAGCGCTAAATAAATATATAAATAATTGAATGAAATAAATTAATCAGTGAATGACATTTCTGAGCTGAAAAGGGGATCTGAAGAGCGTGTCTCTGTCTCCTACGCAGAATAAATTAAAACGGAGGGATAGATTAAGGAGGGATGATTGCTTTCTTTGCCTTCTGTGGGAAGATCAGCAATCTATCACTTAGCATTAGATAAGGGTGGAATTGCATATGGACGATTACCCCCCCACACACACACCCCTCAGGAATCAGAAATTTAAACATTATTCACGGAGAAATCGAGTTGACCTCTGAGCCAATCAACCAGACAGAATTCATCCATTAGACTCGTCTGCACAGCAAGTCAAAGCTTTACTCATTAATATTTATCTTGTAAACAGACGAGTTGGATAAATTCACAGGTCGGATGAAAAGCAGGAATTACACGTTCATACTCTCTCTAAACTCACCCCCCAAACACACACAAACACACAGTGCCAATAGGTGCACAAGTGAAACAGTTGATGAAACCATTGATTAATCAAATTCATTTTAAAAAGCTTTGTGAAATTTAAATGTTAGGTGTAAATTCGGACTGATTTTGGAAAAATGTGCATGTTTGATTGTCACTGAAATTTAAATCAGATGCGGCAGCGACAGAATCAGTCTGGATACTTTAGTGTTAGCATACTGGCAACAAAATGAATTTAAATAGTCAGCCTTTAAACTTAATCGGCTGGCGTCTGGTAAATAAATTAACTGGGTATGCGATATTGTCTGAAAATCCACTTTAATCTTCATTAATACGTGACGAAAATGAATTTGAAAAGCACTAGCTAGCTGCCTTACAATCAGTGTTGTTTTGGGCTGTTTATTCGTGGGGAAAAAACTGGCAACAACAGAGAGAGATCAAAATTCATCATTTAATTTATTTAAATTTATGATTACTGATTATGCTACTCCAGATCTTGTATTATGTTCTGGAAATTCTGCAGTGGGTTTAAAACACATTAACTAAACAAGTCTTGAGACAAGAAGTGTTAAAGCCAAGTATCTACTTTCTGCTTAATCACCAGGCTTTGTATGAGGGCTAAAAGGGAAGCTTGTTGAAATAAACAAAAAACATTTAAATCCCTTTCAAATATAATTAGGTAATTAGGATTGTGTGTGTGTGTGTGTGTGTGTGTGTGTGTATTTCTCAGAAAGAATCAGGATGCAATAGAAAAGACAGATTTGCATGAACGTGGCTTATGAGGGTTTTGTACAGAGCCAAAAAAAATCTATCGAACGTTCATCTGGTTGTCATGTGTCAAAACAAAGCATGCAGGACTTAAAAGATCAAAAAAACAGAGACTTTGCATTCTTTATCACACAAGACAAGCAGAGAAAGCGAGAGATAGAGAGAGAGAAATGGAAAGAGAGGGAGACAGAGAGAGGCATACAGACAGACAGAAACACTGAGACTAAAAGGAGAGGAGAGAAAGAGAGTGAGAGGGTATAAAAGAGAAAGAAAGTGAAAGAGAGAAATTGCCAGTCTGTGCCCCTGGCCACTCTGCTTTCTGGAGGCACATTGAGAAGAGCAATAAAAACAAAAAATGTCCCTCGCTTCACTCATTTTGCAGATGTGAAACCCCTCTCTCTCCTTCCTCCTCCTGCTGAAAAGTGCTGAAGACCTGATAAAAGAGGAGCAAAAGAGAGCATTTCCTCTTCATCCATCACTTTCTTGTTTTCTCATGTTGAGGACAAAGGCCGCAGTGCCTTTATGTTCTTAACAGTTCTGGCATAGTTGCTGTTGCTGAGAGCTGTTGATTGCAGAGACAATGTAACCTGACATGGCTGTGTTTCAATTAGTTTACGAGAATTTGTTAAATTGCACATTAGCGTAAGAACAGCAGTCAGGAGATAAAGGCACGCAGAAGTGCCAGAAGAGGGCTGTGAGCCTCCTGCCAGAGTTCTCACAGTAAAGTACTGGTGAATGGAAATAGTCTGTCACGGCCTGTGTTTGGAGCACTGATGCTACAGGCTGGATCACACTCTTCCGCAACGGAATGGCCTGTAAATCTTTCAGTTCTCTCCAAAATCCTCAAATCTAATGGTGCTGTACACTCAGTGCTGGGTAGCTCACTGTCTGGGAGAGTCAGGACAGCAGCAGCACCTCCAAGCAGTGGCTAGGCTAATATGCGCAGGGTAATGAACAGCAAACTAGAAACCATTTCATTTGCAGTTGTTAATTTGCATAAGAACTACCCTTTTCCACTTTTTCAGGAAGAAATTTGAAGAGGCAGGGCATATTATCTTGCTGATAGAGGCCGCTTGACTATTGTAGGTACTCTAGGCAGCAGTCACAGCCCCATACACCGCAAGGTATGGTGCACTGTGTTCTGACACATTTCTAACATAGAAAGCATGAACATTTTCAGCAGTTTGTTTGACCTTTTCTATCATATCGGACCAGATGGGCTAGCTTTTGCATCAGTGCCCCTGACCCTGTCACTGGTTCAATGGTTTGGACAACTTTTGGTAGGTACTGACCACTGCATACCAAGAATACCTACACAAGACCTGTCATTTTGGAGCTACATTTTCAGTTCAGATGTGTGTACCTGCTCTTTTTTTTTAGCTGTTCTCTGCTTCACACCAATCAGCCATAACATTAAATCCACTGGCAGGTAAAGTGAATATCTTAATGGTTAGAGGATCAGAATTCACAGGAGATGGCAGCATTCTGAGCCTGCTTTAATCTTTTAATCTATTCTTTAATATATTCCAAGTGTCTGAATTTGCTAAATTACACTGGGATTTTGACTATAACAAAGTGCTATGGTCACATGAGTTAAAAAGCGGGGTTTCTGGAAACAAAAACAGTGAAAAAAAAAGTGAGTTTGGCATAAAAAGACTGACGTTACACAAAAAAACCTTCATCCCCGCTGTTTAGCATGGTGGAAGATTAAAAGATCTGTAGTGTTTTGGGATTGTTTTTCCTCCAAACACTCTGAGTACCTTGTTAGGATACACGACTTAATGAAGTACCAGGAGATTTTATAGTCAACCAGGCTGACTCTGCCCAAAATCTAAAACACACACAGTCATGTTTGAATTTTCCAGCAGGGCAACGACCCAACACATATGTAAAATACCATACAAGGTTCAATGACCAAAAAAATCCAGCTTTTGATAAGGCCATCCCATTTTCCTGTAAACGTCCTACTGAACAGCAACAAAAACGGAAAACCTAGGATACTAAAGGGGATGGTTTATTAAGCAGTGGCTTTAGATTACTGACTCTGTGTGTTTTGTCTCATAGTGCATTATTCATGAAGAGTCATTGCTGTCATGTTGTCAAAGGTAATATGCTCAGTACTAAATACAGGGATGCCTATAATAATAATGACAATTTACCTTAATTAAAGGGTGAGATTTCCTTTTTTAGTATAAGACTGAGCTAAATTAATCACAAAGATATTTACAAATGGAAATAAATAGGCAGACCTTGTAAACGCCAGAAACTGAACGATGAGGGTGTTGGTCTGCAGTGGGTCCGCCTCTTCTCTCCGGGGGTCAAAGTTTACCGGCTCGGCTGGATCCAGCACCTCAGCAACCTGGCCGAGCTCGTCACGGATCTCAGGGAAGCGTGAGGAGAAGAGATGAGCCAAAGATCCACGAGAGCTTGTCCTGCTGGAGCTGAGGAGAGAAAGACCCAAGGGTTTACATTTTTATACGCACCTTTCGGCCCCATAATACATTTTTCATTCATATCAACAATTCATTTGTCATTACATTCTTACAGCAACTCTTTAAATGCTCATTTTGATAATAGTTTTACTGCAGCCCCTATTTGACACGAATGCAAGAATTAAATTGCTTTACTAGGACAGGCTACAGTCATTGAGGCCATTTACAAATGCCAGATAATCATCGCATATCTCATTATTTAGGTGTTTCTTCTACTGCCCAGCTCAACAGCAGCAGCTCTCAGCTGCATTCATGCATTGCAAGCCCAGTGGAAATGTAAGTGAGACGAAACAACAGGTGCTCTGCTTAAACTCCAGCGCGCCACAGATGTGAGCATGGAGAAGCCCAGGAGAGCAGGCCAGGAAAACAGCCCGAGGACCAGAACACTGCTTTCATTTCCATTCATACATGGTGTTCCATTCAACCGTTACATTACTTCTCCACAGTCTTGGTGTCCTGGAGGCACTATAGCCTGACATGTTGCTTCAGAAGGAGTACTATTGGAATTGAGGAGGTGGGAGAGTCCTTCTGTCAATCTCCTGTCAATTCAAACAGTCTCCTTCTCAGCATTAATATCAAGGAAATGTGATTCAAATTAGTTTTTGATATACAGTAGTTGGAGCAGCCTGGGCTCTATTGCGTGATTTGTCATAAAGAAAATGTCTCTGTAGAAAACTTTTTTAAAAATAACACAGCAAACGTAACTTCATTAATGTTAAACATAAGAAAAACAGTGGCATGCCCAAAAGTTTGAAGGCCCTTCCAGCTGTAAAATTTGTAAACCGAATAAACCAGTTAGGACTTAGGGTAATTAGGGTGAGAATTATCAACGGGAACTGTCAGCTGTAGACAATCCCAGAGCATAACATGACTTCAAAACACCACGGACAGGATCTAAAAAAGAAGCTAATTGCTGGAGTATGCAATTTTCTTCTAGCTTGCCACTGTCTGAATTCCCATTGTCTGAAATGTCACTAAGAAATGTCAACTGAGAAGAACTTTTATAAGACCAGACATAATCAGAAAAAAAAACCTCTCAGAGAGTACTGCTTGTATACTGGCCAAAAGGTAACAGCACAACCTCCATATAACCACAAGAAACTGCCACGAGTTGCTGACACAGGAGTGGTAGTGCACTGTTCTGCACTGTCAAATGCACGAGTCATCACAGAGTAAACTTAACTGTGTTCATTTTGGAAATAAATGTGGACTGATGAAGTCCATAATCACCTATGGTGTGTTCGCAGAAAAAAGCAGCAGCATGTGATGGACAGAACTTGCCGGCTGTTGCCAGCTAGCGGGTGGATCTATTATACTGTGAGGTTGTGCCAGCCAGTGACACAGCGAAATTTCCTGGAGTATTTGAAAAACTGGTTTCCATTCAATTTGACAGCAAATATGATAGTCAAGAAACTGAAGCTGAAAAGAAGCCAGCCTTTACAACAGTACAGTGCAACAGCACAACACAATTTTCTACACCAAGTAACTTTGAGACGGTCGGTTTCAATCTGGTTTCAGTGCAAGAAATGAGCTCCAAAACACTTTGGAATTGCTTCAGATGTAGTGCTACAGGAGAACGAAGATTAAATGAAATTATGAATTATGAATTATGAAAATAATTTATAAATCAGTATCAGCAGAACAAGAAAGATGTGCCACTTCATAAAAAGATATGAACGTGCAGTGTCGAAGAGCAAATGAGCAGACAGAGGCTAATTTCAGTACATAGTAGAGAGCAAAAATATTGTCTATACAGGGTAGATAAAAATGTCCATCCAGTCCTGTTAACAGAAACTGGTGAGGAGGTATGGAAAAAAAAAAAAAAAGTACAAAAGTGCACTAGCATGTGAACGGCATGTAGGTGTCCATTACTCAGATATATCTAGACAGTGGTTTTCCTCTGGTGGTCCCTTTCCACTGATGGATGAGGAAGCGGGGGTCTGAAAAATGGTGTTGAAACAGATGGGCTACCTATAAATCCAGTGTGCACACACACTGCAATTGATCGTGGGTACAAATGAGGTGTTTCTAAACGGGCAACCTCTTGCTGGTCACATAGACCAGGGGTGCCCAAAGCTGTCCAGAAAGGGCCACTGTGGGCGCAGGTTTTCGTTCCAACCAAAACGAAGCCACACCTGAGTAACTGAAAACCAAGACCAACTGATTACAGGGGTGGAATCAGGTGTGCCTCCTGCTTGGTTGGAA
>JBBIGA010000016.1:14007304-14022965 GCA_037576975.1 Alestes dentex | reverse complement strand
GCGTATGTGTATATAGATATATATATATATATACATATACTCATTGTGTACAAACATACAACTTGGATATACAACAGAATGGATATATGAGTAAAGAATAGTAATAACTAAAAAGAAACAGCAGACAGTTATAACAGAACACTGATAAGTATAATGAATATCACAGAGAATAGCGAAAATCTAATGACAATAATGATAACACAAATGACTATGGTGGAGAAGAGTGATAAGTATCATGGAAAACAGTGATGAATAAACCACACATCACAGAGAACAATGATAGTAAGCACAGTGAAGAGAAGTAGGTGAGAGAAAAGAGTAGAGTAATGAGAATGTTAAGTATATCAAAGAAAATATTTTTTTTAACATGTGACCTTTTTCATGCTGTGCCCATAATGATGATTGTACTCTGTTGTGTCTCAATAGGACAGCAATGGTAGAATACAAAAAAAAAAAAGTTCTGAAAAGACAGCATTATTATAAACAAAAACAATTACTTTTGATTCATGTGTAGTTTCTAGCAGTTACTGATTTAAAGTCTTTGTCATCACAGTGGATAACATACTGCCTCAAATACGACATGACTTTATTCCCCCGCAATTGCAAAACAAACAATGTGCCTAAACAACTATTATATGTATTTTTTTTTTTTTATGTGTATGTGTATTAAGTACACAGTCACTCCCCTCAATGCCTTGGAGAATGATGGAATGAAGGTAAAAGTAGGCTATATGATGTCATTTACAAATAAAGTAACATGTGCAGCATCAGTGCAGTTTGTTTCCAATTGGTAAATTGGTCAACTGTACAGACTGGTTGACTATATAGTCATGTTGATAAGTCTAAATAGTTTTAATAACTTCTGCATCCGAAAGGTTAATGTTGCTGATGTTACTTGACAAATATTAGTAAAAATACGTTTTTACACACTGTCAAGGCAGTTAGAAGACAGTAAAAATGATGTCAGGAGAATGATGAATCGATCACTGATGCACTGATGGTACGGACTGACTGACTGTTTAGTCTTTTGTAAGGTTTCCACCACCGCAGCCTCTGAGGCAGAGAACAGCATCTGTCTTCATCCCTGCTGCATCTGCTGAGCTGCTAGGCCGTATGGAAGCAGAATGTGCCACAGTTCCTGGAAGCCGTCCCAACCTTTCATGGCGCAATGCTACTGTAACCAACAGCAACCACACTCTTAAAATGCGACGTTCGACCGATCAGGTCTATGTGCTCATTTTGGATGCGGGCGTACGCAAAGGCTACAGCATGGTGGTTGACTGATCACTGCATGAGTCGCTGTCACTACAGATGTGCAGAGCTACGGAAAACAGCATATTTGAGGAGACGCGGAAAGGAGCGGAAAAGGGTAAAGGAATTTGAGCTTCTTACTGCGGGGCCACAGGTGGTGCGCAGCGGTGAAGCCTCCAGCTCAAGCTTGCTTTCATCTGAAAGGAGAGAAAAACACACAGTCAGAACAGGCCAGCTTTCTCCTCTAAAATTCATGGCTCCGTTTGGGTTTGATCAATATTTCAGCCAAAAGGTTTCTGTAGCTTTAACAATGCTTTAAACACAAAAGGAAAAGTGCCGTGGGCCAGTCTAGAACAAGTTTATAGTTCTAGGTTTTTTTTAATTGAATGTCTTGTAAAGTTCATTTTTGTCACAGTTAACGTAGTACTTCAAAGTAGTCTGAAGTGGTTGCAGCGGGCTGGTATTGAAAAAAGTGGGTATAAAGATTTTTTGGAGGAAAAAAAAAATACTGTGTGCTCACTCATCGCAAAACCATTTACTGTTGTTTTATGCTATTTTACAGCATAATAATGATTCATACAAATGTCGATTTCTTGTTTTTTAAGTAAATTTTTAGAATGTATTCCTTACTAGTCTTGTTCTAAGTGACATCAGCTAAAACAAAGTGACATCAGCTAAACCAGAATGTTTCCATTATAAGTACAAAGGCAGAATCAGAGCACAAACAATAGCCTTTTTCTATTTTTGAGCTGCATGGTTATTTAAAAATACACACAATATGGTATATCATTAAGCATGATATGTTTGGAAATATGGTATGTTGGAAAATCAAATCCTCCTTTGTATTTTATAATAGCCAGTGACTGTTGGATTTCTATGAGTAATGCAGCCATTTATTTTGCAGCTAAAGTCTCAAGCTATTTTTGACTTGACATATTCCATTTAAATGTGGTGCAGGAAAGGATATTTTGAGGGTTTTGGTGGTTGTAGAGTGCAGTTTACATCAGACGGTCTGTAAACTTCTGTAGACAAGGTGCCTGGGGCTGAAACTTACAGAAAAAACAATGAAAACGTGTTCTGCAGTGCATATCTAAACTGTTTCAGTTGTTTCCCAGTTACTAGCAAGCTATCAATAGCAGTGGGCTGTAAAAATGCATTTCAAGGATCAAGATGTGTCATTCTCTCACTATTTTACTACAAGAACTATTTCAAGGTATATTCATTGCGAAACGAGGACATCAGTACTGTCTTACTACTGGGTGTGGAAGACCCCAGTGCTGTAAAAGGATGTGCAGCTCAGGGTAGGATGCTGGGCAGAAAGTAGAAGAGATGCAGGCCAAGAAGAACTCTGTCCTGAAGAGATAATGCAAACCTCTCTGTTCTGTGAGTTTTTTTTTTTCCCTCAGGTCATCTGCCTCTCATAGCCTTTGATCAGAAAATTGAAAAAGCGAACAAGGGGCTCGAGTTTATATTTGTGCTGAGCTTATATTTTTGATATCTCTTGTAGTTCTACTTTCAGTGATGTGGGTTCAAGTCTGAGCCCTTTATTGTAACCTGAGTAGATACCTGTGACTGTTGTGAGAGGGTTAAAAGTTTGAAAGGTGTCATTTGCCCAATGGGCTCAGTATTCTGCACAGTATATTGTCTGAATGAATCGAGACATTTCTAAAATGTTTGGGAATGGGTGAACATGTGCATGTCTCAAAAATAGTTCAGTCATACTGTTCTAGCAATAAAACAACACAGATCTGGGAAGAGGCAGGACTTATTTCCTTCATCTTCAAGTAACTTGACTGACCTATCCATGCTCCTCCCACAAATTCATTCCAATGAGAAATCACAGCACAACTGTTTAGATCATAACACATAAATAATTCAGGTTCAATTGCTTTGGCATTTGTTTAGAGTCGCTACATAATGTTGTTTCGAGTTTACACTATTGAGCCAGCCTGTCTTACTCTAGCTAATGGCTTATATCTCGAAAAGTCTAGATGTTGTCTGTGATGAATAGCTCTCATTTCCATCTCACATTAACAATCTCTCCCAAACTTGCAGGTACATTCTTTCTAACATCAGGATATTCATCCATTCTTCACCACTGATGCCACTCAGATACTTGTCCAGTCACTTGTCATCTAAAGACTGGCCTATTGCACTTTGCCCCTTGCTGGTCTTTTTCTGAAGACCACAAGTTTTAAAAATGATTCAGAACGCAGAATACAGCAGAATTCTCACACACCACTCCACTACTGAGAACCCTTCACTGGCTTCCTGTGGCTGCTTGCCTTACAGAGCCAAAAACGGTCCAGCTCCATCTTACCTATCAGCACTGAGCAGACCACAGGTCACAGCTCGCCCTCTTAGAGCAACAAGTACAGCCCGACTTGACCCACCTCTTCTCAAAGGTTGACGACATGCATCAAGACTTTTCTCAGCTCTGGCACTGAAGTAGTTGAAAGAATTTCCCCTTGTATGTGTGTGTGTGTGTGTGTGTGTGTGTGTGTGTGTGTGTGTGTAAGACAGATCTAATAGGGCCCTGGTGGAGTACTAACTCCATCTCTGGTAGAATCTTAAACTACCAGCAGTTCCTAATTTAGGCTTACCAGTGTGAGGGACATGTTTTCTTGTGGACTACAAAGCACTCACGTATGCTACTTTAGATAAAAGCGTCTGCCAAATGCTGTCAATGTAAATGAATTAGCAATGATAAAACATTAGCCCAGTTACAAAAAAAACAAAAACAAACAAAAAACATAGCCGCTCTATCCAGACAGCATGACGTTTAATAGTACAGTAAACAGTATCAGGAGCCGCTAATTAAATGACAATGGATATTGTAGAATTTTCTAAAAGAAAATAAGTAAGTACAATTTACATGAGACACAATTTACATATTTTAATGCACAATATCCTTTATTTGCTGAATTAATAAAACAGAATGACATGGACTGCAAACGTTTGGCCAACCTTTCGATCACCCTTCCTGTTCGTAAAGTTCACTGTCCAAAGTGTAATTTAAAAATGGAAGTGGATGAGAAGTCGAGATGTGGGAGACAAAAAAGCATGTATTTTAATTCTGAGTCAGACATGCAAAGCATGTATATTTCAAACTCAGAAAATCTAATCAAAGCTTTCACACACACATCTGTGAATATAATGTGAAAATAGTAATGCATTCTAAATGTAGGTATTTTGAGAAGAACTGATGTCAAAATGTCTCTTTACTTTGAATGTCATTTTTGTCAGGATCCCGTAAAACGTATCCAGGCTCACAATGTTGTGGATGCGTCAGTTTCACAGAACCCAGACGTCACTGCTGTTCTCATGAACTTGTCGGGACTATTCATTCACAAACCGCTGACGCAAATTCACACAATATAATTAACCAGAAAATGACTTCATGTTTAGGATATTGTGGGGCAAGATTTGTGGTCACAGAGATGATGAATTTTGAAGCTTCTGCTGTCAAACAGGAAGTGCTGTTGAATAAAAATATCACCCAGTCACCCCACCGGTTAATGCTCCATCTGTTTTTCCCTGCATGCGCTCATCCGTCTTTCTTGCACGATGTCTCTCTCCCTCGTTCTCACTACGCCATCCTTCTAATTTACACTTTCGCTTCCTTGTTCGCGCTCTCACTCTCTCCAGCATGTGCTGAACTTCTCCCATCACATGCTTTGGAGACTTTTGGTGAGTGTTGAGTGGAGCTGTTGTCTCGTTAAGCTTGAAGCAGTAGGTGAGAACCAGACAAACAGTGACCAATTATCTCCAAGCTTTTGATTTCCACCGTAATCAACAGTGTCAAAAATGCGCACAAACTTCCAGACACGCGCACACGACCTATTGCTTTAAATCCTACACGGTCGCACACTTTCAGACAGACTGTCAGATGCAGCTGAGATTGTTATGAGGGGAAATGAGATCCCTCGAGATGCAACAATCTTTGTGCAATCAGATGACTGGTGAACCTTTGATGACGAGTGTGGATTTTACTGAATTAACGTAACCCAGGGCTAGGCTGCAGGGGTACACCAAGCTCCACAACACACCATCATGATATTTGTCCTCACCATCGTAAGAAATGAGAACATGGTTCCAAGAGAAGCGTCTATGAGTTGACAGTTGCATTTTCATTATTTAATACTCCCATCAATCATGGATTTGTTCAATTGGTAAGTGCACTGAACAGCTGTCAAAGTTATTTGTATGAATTTGATCAAGGTTGAAGGCCCGGAATGAAAAGAGCTTCCCCCTTTCACCTCCAGCCTCTTCAAAACAATCAGTCCACAATAAAACCCACAAGAGTAAACAAGGAAAACGTGGTGTGTTTCTCTGACGGATGCAGCTGCTGCTCTGTCAGGTGCTTCTCAAAACTATAGCCAGCCTCATGAATATTCAAGGCTGATAATTTGGCAAATTTCACACATTCTGTCACCTCTGTTTCTAGTTTGTAGCTATTTAAGCTGGAAAGAGAGACAGGCTCAAACAAGTTTTAAAATAGAGAGTACACATGCTCAAATCCTGCTAAATTCTCAAGTCCTGCTAAATGTACAAATGATTGAACGAGTTTTTTATTGGTTCCCTTTTCTTCTGATCACCCTCTATATATTTCCTCTACTCTCCCGCTCTCTGCTTGTGATGTTTTTTGACTGCTCTACGTGACAGAAGTCACAGTGAGCTGGCTCCTCTCCCTCTCAGTCAGGGTACAGATCATGCACTCAGTGGCACTCACTCACGCTGAGGACAACGTGTTTAAACCATGGTTTGTGTGCTCTGGAGCCACATTACACAGAGTTCTGGCTCCACAGACGCAGCAACTGGACTGCTAGGGGAAACGCAAGCTAATAACAAAGTCAGAAGCAGGCATACAGTCGAACAAACAGACTGACTGGATGGGTTTCACTGGTCAGAAAAGGAAGAAGGATACAGACAGAGTTTTAGTTCCAGTCCAACACTATACAGCTTCTACAAAAATAAATTCGGTACAGAATGTAGGTTTCTGAGGCTACATAGCATTCAAAGAAGTTAAACCTAAGAAAGCATTTGATCTTTGCAAACGGAAACGACATATATGTTTATTTGCATATGGAACTGGGATGTGAGATTTAGTCACAAGTCGTCACTAAGGTGTGAACTGACATACTAAGAGCTGTCCGCCTGTGAGGCATGTTTAGGCCAAGTTTGAACATGATATCTATAAAATCTAAAAATGAAGTAGGGAGAAGGTGTCAAACAAATCAAAAAACACCGTATGTCAAATTCCTTCTTCGCGTTTGTGTCAATTCAGCTTTTTTCCCCTCACAAACAGCTTCATTAGGAGTCACCTGAGATGCTATTAAAGTTAACCTATATTTTTGGTTTTGGAACATTCAGACTTCACTAATTCTGTTTCTATTTGCATTAGAAACACACTTCAAGCACTGACGCATGAGTCTTCAAATGTGTAAGATCACGAAATATGTAACACTACAAAAAAGAAATATCCAGTGTGCCCTCATGTTTGATCGGCACTTCAATTAATCATTAATCTCTAGGATAATGCTAATTTCTGGATTCTAGAACTTTGGCTAAAACCAACGTCAATGCACGTGAGGATTTTTTGGCCATTCGAGATCAAACACGGACAAAAGGCTTGCAAAAGACATTTCATGTACAGTCTAAGTCTTGTAACACATATTAACATACAATCAAATTTACGTTCACATTCCATCTTGTATGTAGCATTTCTAGAGTGATTCCTCTGTCTTGGCACAGAGCTGCTGCATTACTGTCTGACAGAAATACTTTGGTTAGGCTGCCACTTGTATTCACAGTCAATGATAAATGTACCTCATCCAGAAAGCCTAAACTGAGGTTTTCTTCATGAAATTGATCGCGCACATTGGAAATGAAAATCTGATTGGTTGATTCCACTGTCACTTCTGAATTATGGTGTTGGTTAATCTGACACATTAGACCTTCAAACCAGAGCCTGAAGGCACAATCAATGGGAGAGCTCACTTAACTATAATCATCTAGATACCACAGGCACACATACACACATACATACTGTTTAGTATAATTTCTGTTTTAATACTTATTCCAACCCTATTGTTTTCAAACCCAAACTTAATAATGAATGAGAGTAGTACTGCAGAGTTTAAACTCAAACATGATTCTACTGAATAAAAATGCACTAAGATTACACACAAGTATATTTTTTTACTTCACTTAAATCATTATCCGGTCTTTGAAGGCTTAGAAGACCCTGAGGGTTCCCCTATGACTCAATGAGGTCAGAAGCAAGAACATCTAACGAACCGCCAACATCCAAGGATTAAGGAGAGCAAGCTAACCACGAGTCTGGCTTGAGTTCATATGAGGACTATATTATGTATAGATTATGTGCAATTCAATATCAATCTGGCTAAAGAACAAAGTAGAGAAGATATCCTTGGAAAGGATGGAAAATCAATTGGATTTCACATTTAACAGTCATACTTTGATTGCACTGAAACAAAACAAAAAGTAAAAAACAAATTCAGCACTGGTGTGCACTTTAGTTGTACGAAAGGCAAAAACAAACACTCAGAATTAAAAATGGATTGAATAAACCATCTATAAACTGATTCACCTTGAGAAGTGGTGTGTAGCTTCCTAGGCTGAGGTGTTTCCTGAGGGATTGCTTTCATTGTCGTTCTGGAAGTAGCACCCTCCACATCTGATGAGAACCTGAAGTTGATGGCACTCTTTTCTGCATCAGTCTTGAGGAGGGAAAGAAAACACAAGCGCTTTATTTCACTGCATGTCTCCCCTCAACACCAGTTCTTTCCTTGATGAACTTCAGTTCCCTTCAAGCGCCCAACTTGACGTTACTCACTATGGAAGCAGTACACTCCGTCGAGTGAATTAACCAAGGTGGGATATCTACAACTATTTATACACATTGAGGACTATCATTTAGGCATTTAGATGAGTGACACCTACAACATGAGGAGAATCTATAATGGGAATTCTGCGTCGATAATCTTAGTATTGCGGCTTTGACCATGGTGAAGCTTTGAGCTAGCTTACGCAGTGTGAGCAGCTCAGTTAGTTGTGCCGCTGGCCTGAAGAAGAGCCAAATGGTGGGAGTTGCCATGGTGAGGAAAGAACTATAACTGCAGACTCGGATTGCCTAATGATGCTAATTGACTTTAATATGACACCAGCACAATAGGATGGTGCTAACACCGTAATGATGGCGTAATAGCTATAATACAGGTTAGAGTTGATCTCCTGGGCTGAACTCTGCAGTTTCTCCTCCTCTTGGAGTACTCTGCTTGGCCACTATTTCACTGGATCTCACAATTCAAAAGTAATTACATAATTGTCCTGGCACTATTATTTTAACAGTGTCTGCACAGCATATGAGCTCTAGCTCTAGTAGATTGTGTGCATGTGCCCATGAAGTGTGCACTTTTGTTGCTTGTCTATAGCAATCTGTACAATATAAATAATTTATGATGCATGTATGGATGGCCAGCATTACTGAAGAGATGAAAGTATGATTCTGAATGTAAAATGCTTGGTTTATTGCTGGGTGGATTATGGTTTTCCAGAGGTTTTCAGATAAGGTTGTCCACATACTGTGGACAACTTGACTTCATGTACAATCTTCTGAGTAATATTTGATGTTCACTGTTCCATTTCAGGGAGAAAAGAGAAGGAAAAGCACCTCTAAAGGTTTTGTTAAGATAAAACTATGGGTAACACTTTACTTCATGACATCACCAAACATGTCATGGCAGATTTCATGCACCGTCATAAGTCATGACATGACAGTAACATCACAGCATTATGTTAGCATTCCCAGTAAATGTTACAGCAGATGTGGTAAAGTTTGATATCATGACAGCTTGAAAGCACAACACAAATTAGCATATGGCATAAGCTGTCATGACATCAAACATCAAAACATCTGTCATGGCAAATATCAGCAAGAGTAACGTAACAGTGTTATACTACTGGAGAAAATCTGTCACAGCTTACAACCAGGCCATAACCATGTCATAGCAGATATGGCAGTGTTATGCAGCGGGGTTAACAGTTTTCTAATCCAAACCAAAGCACATATTGAGCCTCTCAGGTGAACCATTTGAGTGCTGACATTACAACAAAAGAATGAAATGTACCAGGTGTACAATTAGCAGTTCTGCAACATTGGTCTTTCAGTTTTCTGTTTAAAGTTACCTTTCCAAATCAAAACATGCTAATTTAAATGGCAGCAGTTCTTGACTGAAAAAGTACCACAGTGCTTTCAGTCTGCATTTCATATGTTTTATTACAACTTATCTTACTTATCTTGCATCGTCTGTTGTGCTAAACTGTGTATGTACTACATGTATTGTGTGTCTATGTGTCATTTGTGTGTTTACCTGGGGTGTGCGTGCTGTGTAAACCATCACTCCACAGGGGTTTGGTTGGGAGCCGCCCTGCAGGCTGAGACAAACATTTCCAGGGGAGGCATCAGGGTCAGAGAAAGGACTCCACACACACCAGCGCACGCACTGCATAAACACCGCTCTCTGCACAGTAGTGGAGGTCATCTACAGGGACAGAGAGAAAACGTTGGGTGAACATCGTAAATGGTTAAATGCTATAGATCTTCTGAAACACAAGTTACTTGAAGCTTGTTACTCAGTGTTCACTATGATTTGAACAATTATAAAACTAATGTGTCGGATAAGCATAAAAAAAGTCTTTAAGGGAGAAAGAGATAAGAGAGAAACAATGAGAGAGAGCGGAGGAGTGAAGAGAGAGAATTTAAGCCACGTCTCTGGACATTCATTATGCAGTAAATGAGCAGCTACCGTACAGTATAAATTCAGCAGGCAGAGAGAGGAAACACCATCGTCCTCTCTTACACAAGACCATCTCCCTCCCTCTCACCCCACACTGAGGCCAAGCACAAATTACACAGAACAGCCAAAATCC
This sequence comes from Alestes dentex, assembly GCA_037576975.1. Taxonomy (NCBI): domain Eukaryota; kingdom Metazoa; phylum Chordata; class Actinopteri; order Characiformes; family Alestidae; genus Alestes; species Alestes dentex. The sequence goes on along the minus strand of JBBIGA010000016.1, from coordinate 14,012,759 downwards.
TCTCTTTATACACTGGCATCCATGAGAAAACAGAAAGAAAGATTATGGAGCAAGATAAAGAGAGAGAGGGAGAGCGAGAGAGAGAGAGAGAGAGAGAGAGAGAGAGAAAGAGAAAGAGAGAGAGAGACCAAGATAAAAGAGATGAGAGATTAATGCATGAGAGAGGAAAAGAGTGTAGGAGAGAGAGAAAAGGGTTAGGAAAGATTGGGTTAAGTAACGGAGTGAAAGAGAGGACAGAGTTGCATGTGGGTGTGCGCGAGAGAGAGAGCAAGAGAGAAAGAGAGTGAGAGAGAGAGAGAGAGAGCTGTCTCCTGGTTTAGCTTCATCCCTTGGGATAAAGTATTATGGCCAATCATTAATAAGCTGGTCAGGCAGCGCTCAAGGTAATTAATCATGAGAGAAAAAGAACATAGAAAAAAGAAAAAGAAAATCAGCCCTTCCTCCCTCTCCGTGCTTGTTTTTTTTTCTCTATAGTCTCTCCTTCAAACTTTCTTTTCATTCAACTTAACATCACAAATAAAGCTGGCTGAGCTTGACAACATCCATCCAAACAGTCCGTTCAGTTTTGGTCAAAATATAAACATTCATTGTGAGTATGCTTCTCATGCCAAATGCTGTTTATTCTGAATGTGTGAAAGGTCATAGTGTTAGAACAGATTATATTTTTGGTGTGTTTGTGTGCATGGACTAATAACATTAGCTTGGGGGCAAATGTAGTTGTTTCCAGCCTGCAAAGTTTGCTACATCACATGATTGCCCAGTTCAGTAGTGCAGCATTTAAAAGATGCTTTAAAAGATCCACTATTGTTCAGGCACCCAAGAACAATAAGCCTTCGTCCCTGAATGATTAGCAGCCTGTTGCACTAACATCGGTAGTCATGGAGGTTTTTGAGAGACTCATTAAAGACCACATCGCAGCATCCATCCCCAGTTCCACAGACCCACTCCAGTTCACCTATGCCACATCAACAGCAACTGGGATGCCATCTCCCACTTCCTGCACGCTTAGGCACGCGGACAAGAAATATGGGAACTATGTGAGACTACAGTTCAGCTTTCGACACAGCTTTCAGCACAGTCCCTCATAGACTGTTCACCAAGCTGAGGGACCTGAGACTGGGACACAGCCATCTGTGCGCCTGGGTTTTCAGCTTCCTCACAGGCAGACTGCACGAGTTGGTGTTTCTGTCTCTAGTACCATCACACTCAACACAAGAGCTCGGCAAGGCTGTGTGCTCAGCCCGCTGCTCTACACCCTCTACACACATGATAGCTTGGCCACAAACAACAATGATGAAACAGCAAACATGGAACAGGTAGAGAACCTGCCTCCATCTGAATGTTAGCAGAACCAGGGAGCTTGTGGTGGGCTTGTGGTGGGGTCCTATTCCCTCTCTACTGCAGTCCCATAATGAGGGTGAGCAGCTTCAGTGTGGGCCTTCACATCTCTGAGAACCTCTTGAACCTCAACACGTTCAAACACAGTCCAAAAAGACACAGCAGCATCTCTACCATCTGAGACAGCTGAGGAGGTTTTCATGTCCTGGTCTGGGAACAGCTCTGCACAGGATGTTAAGGCACTACAGAGAGTGATCAGGGCAGTGGAATGCTGCATCAGTTCAGCTCTACTGTCTCTGCAGGACATTTAAAGCAGGAAATGCAGGACCAGAGCAACCAGGATCCTCAGAGACTCATCTCACCCCAATAACTGTCTGTAGTCCCAAGACAGAAATCAGGCAGGTGCTTCAGGAGTATTATGGCCAGAACATGGCCTTAACCAAGACATACCATCACAACTTTAAACCATAATTAAAATATGACTATACCTGCTACTTGCTGTCTATATAGATCAACAGCAACGAGCACACTGCATGGTGCAGCTGGCGGTCTAGTGGTTAGGGCATTGCTCCTGCATTCAAAAGGTTGTAGGTTTGAATCCCAACACTGCTAGTATCATCACAAAGGTACCCCTGAGCAAGGTACCACACCCATACATTGCTCCCTGGACAACCCTCATTGGTGGCAGCCCACTGTTTCACGCATGACTATAAAGGGCCACTTTACTTTTACTTTACAGTGCACAGTCTAATCTGAACATTTGAATACTTCAGATCCTGTTTACACTTGTGATGTTTATTTGAATATATTTTTATTTCTCATTTCTAGTCTTTTTTGTAACTATATGGCACAGTGTAATATAGTAACGAAGTGACGTTTCAGGGGCACATTTCACTACACGTCGTACTTATGTAACTGTGTATGTGACAAAGAATCTTGAAATCTCGAATCTAAAAGGTCATGCAGAATGCTGCAGAATGCTGTGGAATGCTGACTCATTAAGTAGGAACATAACTATTTATTTATTTATTTAGCTATGTATTTCTCCACATACTCATTACTCTTTATCTCCTCTTCACTCTTTCTGCTCATACTACGATGTAGACTGGTGTTGTGATGTATCTGGGCTGTGATGTATGTGCTACGTGATAAATACTCTGCACTTCAGCAAAGAGTGCTAATGCAGAAGATTCATCTCCGCAGCTCGGATACATCACCCGGGCCGAGAGAGAACACCGCAATAAAACATCACACACACCAGCTCGATGCGCGCGTCTCCCGCCGAGAGCGCTGCGCGCGGCAGTAAATGCGCGCTCAATATCTTAACTAATGTACATCCGCTAATGCCCTTCACAGCGGTTCTGCATGTCTTATGCTGAAATACGCACCCAGATTCCGGACTCGCAGAGCGCTGGAGCGAGACAATAAAGCATCAGACAGTCCGCCGGGGCGGTTAGCTACACACATTGTTGTGCTCACATACATGCTCATAAATCCATGCTCCCAGTTCAGGTTGTGCACTCTGGCTGTTTGGAAATTCAAAGTGCAGTGAGGATCCTCGCTGGGAAGTTAGAGTGCTCTCAAGTCAAAGTACGCTGCAGCTGAAAGACATAAAGGATTAGGCACATCACCAGCCAAAAACATTCCTGAATTTTTATGGCCTTAAAGACTTTTTTTGGGATTTATCCCAATTTTCTGTCCAATTTAGTCATCAGTAAATGCCCCCACAGGCTAGGAATCCCCTATTACACAATACCACCAGCATTGGAAGGGTGAAGGCCACCAAGTCATATAAAGCCAGCCACCGCAACTTTCTGCAACAAACTGTCACTAACGCATCTTTGGGCAGTTCAGCATGCAAGAGGAGCAGAGTGCTGAATGCCAAGGGAGAGAGAAGGCTACCCTACTCACTTAGAGAGAGCAGAGTCTATTGTGCTATCTTGGACTCCTGGCTATGGATGGAACTCGCCTTCTCCTGATGTTACTACCAACTCCCTATGCCTTACTACTTTACACTTGTTCATAAGACAAATATAAAGAGTGAATTTGATGCCTGTTCACATGGCATTTTAAGACAGACTTATGACGTAATCATGTCCACAAGCCATAACATGATTAGATCTTGATGTAAATCACGTCGTAGTGATCTGTAATGTAACACTGGTTCTAATATTCTATAATTTAAAAAAATACATTAGTAACAAATAATACATGTATGATATTGAAATTGGGGTGTATTCAGTTAGCCACTTAAGTTGAAAACTATGTCATCATTTGTATTATTATTAGTAAGGCATTTGCAGCCTGTTAAATTTTCTGCCCAGTTCAATTATTCTGTAAGCAGACAGAGTAAATATTTAATATAAACAAACCACATGTGCCAGGAGCACAGCTATGCAATTCTGCTTGGATTCATGAAATAAAAACGTTTTGCCTAGTTTATTTAATTGCTTGCTTGAATGGAGTGACTTAAATGCAAAATTGTGATACTGTTGTGCTTTTTCAAATGCAGGGAGTATATTCTGAAGTGTCAGGAGTTCTACAGATTACATTTTACACTACCCATGAATAGACAGGTATTCAAATATTGAGTCAAATATTGCAGGTAGCGCATACAGGAGTGGACATTGCACTTGAGTTTAATGTGTAAATCGCTGATAACAGAGACACCTCTTTGTTGGACATACCGCTCGTTGCGTGTCTGTCTGAACTGCTGTTAATCCCATCTATGAGTCTATTGGAGCTTTAAAACCAATTTATTACCAGAGTAGAACTTCTCTTTCTTTGCTATATGGCAAATTAAACAGCTGCTTAAAAATAACCTAATAGCCTACATTGTTTAAATACATGGAATCAATGATAATAATCAAACCAAATGTTAGCTAGTTGGCACTCTCTATGCTGAGATGACAATAACTCTTCAGAAGCATAAAACATGGCTGCTGGATTGTAGTAAAGTTTGTCGAACTCAGGGCATCTTGCCTTTAAAACTGATCCAAAGTATCCAGCATCAGAGAGACAGAATATTTCTTTTTTGCTTGTCAGTTTTTAATTATTTTAAGGTTGCCTTAATGAATAATTCATATTCAGGAATGAATATTTAACATGGTTGTATCAATAGAAGTAAACTTCAGTGGAGCTCTTATTTACCCTTTATATTTTTACAGCAGTCTTGGTTTTCAGACTTTAGGCTGGAGTCACTTCACACAAGGTTTTCCAGCCAGCTCATCTCCTGCACCAGCTATAAAAGCAGCAGTATGCATTGTGTACATGTTGTGATCTTGGACTTCACAGTGGGGTCTGAATTTTTCTGCTCTTTCAAACCCAACTTGTGTGCTTTCATTGCAGGCTTAGTCCTGTTCTTGAAGCTGGATGATCCCAATCTGACTGGATAAGTTTCCCCTTTACTTCCAACAAACTCCTTCCTCAGCTCCCCTGATTTGACCTCTCTCAACGGGTACGGCACACTTTTCATTTTGGAGCTTTTCCCATAGTAATGTAAGCTAACGAGGAGGATCAATACTGCATCTCTCCCTGGTGAGGCTTGAGAATGGAAGAGAATGCGTTTTAGAACACACTAACGCAAATGAGTTCCAGCTTTTATGGGGTTAGGGCTCAGATGGAGCGAGGCAGGGACACAGGTGATAACTGCTCAGAGCGCTTGGAAAAGCTCGGGTGAATAATGTGCTGAAAATGAGATGGCAAAAGCACGCCGAGCTACAGCTGAGAGCACCTTCACCCCACACTACTATAAATAAGGCCAGAAGATACGTAGCAACAAGAAATAAGTCCATTTTAGAAGGACAATGAAAAACATACATTGGAGGTACTTTAGATTAAAAATCCCAGAGAGGTTTGAGCTGGTGATGGGAACATTTTTGGTCAGAACCCAAAAAAAGGCATTGCATAGGATTTCAACAGTACTCTGTAAACACTGCCAAACACAACAGACACAAACAATCCTAAGCCTTGAGCTTAAAGGCTGAAAATCTAACATCGCTCAAAGCCAAGAGAGACTCATCATAGCCAAGTCTGGACATAAACACACACACACATACACACACACACACACACACACACACACACACACACACACACACACACACACACACACACA
>JBBIGA010000016.1:13996318-14007204 GCA_037576975.1 Alestes dentex | reverse complement strand
AGAGAGAGAGAGAGAGAAAGAGAGAGAGAGAGAGAGAGAGAGAGAGAGAGAGAGAGAGAGAGAGAGAAAGAGAGAGATGGGGCAGAATGTTAATGAACCCAAGTCCATTGTAGCAGCAAGCTAGCCTCAGACATTGAAAGAAAATTGGGAAATCTAACTCAGAGGCTGTGCAGGACACCGGCTACAGACCCAAGAGAATCCAGCATGTCAGTTAGGCAGGGTGGTGATCAGGGTCCAGCCTTGATGGACATAAAGTCTGGAGTCTGGATTATTGTAATTATCCAGTTATGGAATTATTTATCTTCACATAAGATTTGCTAGATGTGCCCTTAGGGGCATAAGCAACCTAAGTTGAGAAAGCCTAGTGATTTCCAAGTGCTAAAAAATACATGTCTATCATATTTAATACATAATCAGTTGAGTTTTGATTTCCAGTGGCTAAAAGCAGTTTTGCAAAAAAAAAAAAAGAGCATTACCCTAGGCCTGCTAGATACAGTACGTTAGGGACTGGAATTGTGAGCAGTAGTCAAAATAAGGTTTCAGCTGTAGTCATTTTAAAACTGCTGCATACAAAACATATAAGGTATATGTTAATATGTCTGTTATAACATTCAAATAAAAATAATTTCCTTTACAAGCTTCAAATGTAACAAGAAAGTTCACATGAACCATTCTTAGCTTAACACTAATACAGTATCAGATATATCACTAGCAGAAGTTAGCATTATAGAGTTGAGCATCGATCATCGAATGATCGTCAAATCAGTCCAAGTGAAATCAAATAGTACTTTTGCTGAAAACAACCATCCTTACAGGGTGTCATCTATTTCCCCGGTAATATCTAGCCATCTTCATGATGTACAAGAAAGCATCATTCGTCAGACCAGGCCACCTTCTTGCACTGCTCTATGATTTAGTTTTGATCGTCAAATAGTCGCTTTCAGCAGTGGACAGAGCTCACCATGGGCATCAGCATGGTCTGTGGATTTGCTTGTGTACACTGTCTGAAGATATTATAGTATCTTGCACAGAGTTTTGACTTTAACTCAGCTGAACTCCTCTGGGAAAAAAAAAACAAAAACGAAATGTCGACTGAAAGCCAGGTTTCCCCTAAGTGACTGACCTCACCCATTTTTGACTGAATGGTCATACATTTCTGCCTACACACTCCAAAATCTTGTGAAGAGCCTTAACAGAAGAGTGGAGGCAGGTACGGACACAAAGGGAGGTCCAACTTCATATTAATTCCTATGGTTTTAGAATGATCTGTCCAAATAGCTCACACAGATGTGATGGTCAGGTGCTCACATCCATTTGGCCAATCAGTGTAAGGGTTAACACATATGCTTTAAAGAAATTACTACTACTGTACAGCATTAGTTTTTAAGCATGTTGCCGGGTCCACTCTTATCCACACTACTAAATCATATAGCTTGTGAGGACAATATCACTTGCCTGGGAAGTAAAAAAGGGCAAACAACTCCAAACAAACTTTAGAAGATGATGATCTTTTTTTTTCTTCCTTTTTTTTTCCTTTTCCGGCACCCCCAATATGTGGCAGCCAGTTACAGCAGCTCTGCTCATTTCTGAGCTTCTTTCTTATTTTCCTTTTTGTTTTTTTAAGCACATTTCCCACTTGTGGGACTAATAAAGGTTTATCTTATCTTATCTTATCTTTACAGTCTCGGGGAAAATCCGGACTCTAGTTTCCCCCAAGTTAAAAAAAAAAAAAAAAAAAAAAAAAACACGCAAAAGATTTTCAAGAGGTTCCCTGCTGGTTGCATGAAGTAGTTTCCTGCTCTGTGATTTAAGTGATCTTCATCTTGTTGGTCCGCATTAGAGACAGATCAGATCTGATTGAGAGGTGGTGAACAGAAAGCCGCACGGTGGCTCAGACAGCACTAAGTAGACCGATGCACTAATGCGATATGAAACTCATGCCGAAACATCACCTGCTTCGGATCTCATGTGCGATTGTGTCTGGTGGCTCCTTTTGAAGCGTTCTGTATGTAATTTCCACAATGCAGAGGAATGCCTCTCAAAGCCAGCGCATCAAAGAAAAATAAAAATCAAAGGGCCCATAGATGAGCACTACTGTAGCACATAACTAACAAGCGTTCCACATCAAAGAGCAGTGTGTGCAGGAGCTGCCAAAGATACCGAGGCTGTATTTGAAGAACAAAAATGTTAAACTGCATTTAGAGAGCAAACAAGCAAAGAAGGCGAAGGAAATAACGGAAGGTAAATGACTGCTCCGGGCAAAAATTATCCCATGAATTTGCACATCAGCCCAAATACAATATCGGCCTTCGTGTGTAATTTCGCAAGAGCGCTGGTTTATAACGGAGAGGGGATTTATCATTTGTGCAGCTGATTACAGTGCAGTGTTGAGCCCACATGGGCAATGGCTGAAAACACTTGAGTACGTCTCGCAATCAAGGTGAGGTGAAAGGCCAGAAGCCTTCTGCAGAAGACCGCCGGCTACAGCATGACATGGAGAAATTTGCATCTAGAACACACACACACACACACACACACACACACACTTCGCAGAATAAAACAGAAAACTGACGAATGGGGCAGGGACTAAATAATCAGGATCAAGCGCAGAAGTGAATATTGCAAGTGTAGTTACAACACGCTGCAAAGTACGACGGAACTGAGCAGTGTGATAAACATTTCAGCACATGTTGCGTCAGGCGGCAGGAGAAAAGCATTACTCCAAGGCTCATCAGAGCTAACGTAACACAGCACCAGTGATCAAACCCGAAAAGAACCCAAAGTTCTTTCTCGACAAATAAAACCCCGAAGGGATCAGCAATCAAAGCTGTTCAAAGAGAGGACTTCATTACACAAGCCAATCCAAAACACAGGACCATTCTGAGGTAGTCTATTTTTGACTGTCAGAGCTCCCGGTAGTCTCTGTCACTGCAGACTCGAAACCAAAGATTTCACACACTTTCACACATAACTCATCTAGCTACACGTCTTGAAGGGAAACTTCAGCCAAAATAGACATTTCAACCATTATTACATCTACATGTAAACACCTACATGCATCCTACAGTGGTGACATGAGTGAGATCACCCCAATCCCTTTCTGATGACAAACTTTTATTCACACTTAATTTCCTAGCCTCTGGATAATGCTGGAATATCACATTTGTTTTTATTACTCTCTAGATGAGTGGTCAAGAGGCTAGAAGACGTGACTTCTTTATTGCTTTTTGTGGGAAGGGACTCTCACTGGTACCATGAAGTATTAGTTTAATGAATACTGGGCATTCTGATGATACTGAGGGATGAGTCATTGCGCTACAAAATATTACATGACAAACAACGTTAAATGCTGGGTACAGGTCAGAACGCTCTTTAACTTCCCGAGTAAGTATTAAGGTCTTAACTGTTTCAGTACCATATTAAAAACTGGAATAAAATAACATTTGTTTTCTGAGCAAAAGAAATATGTGTAGTACACGGTTACAGCTTTGTAGAATCAAGACATGGTTAATATCAAAATTTCAGAACTGAAAATGATACAGAACCTAAAAACATGTGTATCATTACACCGCTGTTAAATATAGATGATACATTTAGATGATGGCTTTAAATTGCACTCGGATAAAGGGATTTTATTAGCCTGCTCTGTGCAGGCTCAGTGCTGCTGAATGAATCCCTGTTTTCAGACATTTGGCTGGCATGGCTTTCACAGATTGATCAGCTATGAGCCAGGCGGTAGTGGAAGCCATTTTGGCTCTGATAGGCGTTATGGTGTGATGCTGGCGGCGGGCCACTGGAGCAGATTGCTTCACCCATTCCCAGCCTAGAAACACAGAGTCACTGTGTCTTTCTGCCCAAAAAGCTCACAAAGGCATTAACATTAAAAAATATAAATAAATAAATGAAAGAGATAATGATATTTTCATGCTCCACTGTGGACGCTTCGCAGAGGCTTGCACTGTCTTTAACTGCCACTCAACCAAAAATCTATTCCTATTCAACTGTCTTATTTCTGTCTTATGTTTTCTTAATCTCAACACACTCTCTAACCTAAACCTTAAACCTCGAGACAGAAACTAAATCTAAACCTAAATCTAACACTAATCTCAACACAAAAACTGAAGTGCTTTAATAGATACAATATTTACAACAACTGGCAGAAGCTCTTATCCAGAGCAGCATATATGAGTGCTTTATAGTCCAGAAGAAAACGAATCCCTCGTGCTAGTAAAGCTAGATTTATAATTAAGAGAAGTTTGTGCTAGTTAAGTTAGTACATGACATAAGCATGTAGTTGTCATCCTATGTGCTCAGTGAACAGGTGGGTCTTTAAAGACAGTGAGGGTCTCTGCAGTTCTGATGGTCAGTGCCACAGCTTTGAGAAAAGGTGGGTCAATATATGCCATATATGTCTAAACGTTTGTAGTCACTCGCTCATCTAATGTTCCCAATGATAGCTAGGATATTTACAGGGTGTTTATCATAAATCTAACAGCCTCTACTCTTCTCGAAAGGCTTCACACTGGAGGTTGGAGCACTGCTGTAAGGATCCGCCACAAGTATATTGAGGCTAGGTACTAATGTTGGACGAGAAGTTCTGGATCAGAAACCAGACGAAGCTCCATCACCCTAGGAAACATAGTTCCTCTGCTCCAGAGCCCAGTGTTGGGGGTCTTTATAACCCTCTGGCTTGGCATTCGGCATAGTGACATTAGCATGGCTTAGTGAGGACCACGTGTGGCTGCTCTGGAGTGTCCTACTGTATTGGCCATGCTTCCCTGAGAAGACTGCACAAGCTGTTTGTCAGTTCGGTTCATCAAGTCTTCAAGAGCATTTGAATGTGAGACTCAGGTGAATCCGATCAGAGCTGCACTAAAACAGTGCAAGACTAAAACAAAACGTTAAAATCTTTTTTTTGGTGTTTTAATAACCAAGCTAGTGTCCGTTATCTCTTGAATGAAAAGTTATCTACATTTACATTGCTAATTTTCCTTTGATTGGCATATCTTCTAAACTTTTGGTCTGCCGTATAAGATACCCCTAAGGCTCTCTGCAATAAAGCATGTCCAAACAAGAAAAGAAAAAGAAGTGTTGCTACAGGAGTGTGGTTGGGGATGCCTGAGGCGTTTGAGCATTGATAAAGACAGAATAGGTGGCACTCTGGAGCACACCGCCGCTTCATCAGCCACTCTAGGGCTTTAATGTGTCAGCACTGATCGTGTCAGGAGCCAGGCTAAACACACTACTCCTCTACAAAAGAGAAAGATCTTGGTCTGCTTTGTATTGCTTTACTCACTGCACTTTAGTTACTGTTAAGTACCTTCAACCAAAGGGAAGTTACTAAACATACATTATCAGAAATGTATACCAACGTATAAAGCTCATATTTTCCTTAGAGCAAAGCACTTTCTTCTCCAGAAATGTTTCTTTTTCCTCCCTTCCACTGATGACACTGTACTGTTACCTATGAAAATGGACAAAAGTTTGAAATAATTATTTATTGAAATAAATCCATCTCCAGAATGGAGAAACTGTGTTTTTTTAGCTATGTGATGTGAGATAACAGAACGGCATGTCCCACCACAGGGCACACATAAGCAAGTCTATTTGTGATCATCTAACAACTCAACATGGTTTGAGGTGTAAGTATGATGATTTTTTGTAAGTTGCTTTGGATAAAAGCATCTGTCAAAAGAATGTAATAATTAGAATAAAAATAAGAATATGAATAATAAGAAGAATAAGAATGAAGGCATGCAGATAGCATGATGCTATTCGGACAGTATGAACCTCCATGACTTGTTAGCAACTTAAGCAATAGAATATCACAAATACTGTCACAGCTGTAGATCAAGCTATTAAGATCAATCAATATTAAGATCAATTTAAGAGATATTTGACTTTCGATTTGTTCTTAACACAGAACAAAAAGGTTGAATATTTGCAATAATAATACATTTTTTTGGTCCTGCTGGTTATCCTGTAAAGTTTCAGTGCAGCTTTGATTAGATCCACATGAGTCTCAAATCCAAATGCTCTTGAAGGCTTGATGAAATGGTAAATAGCTTATATAGTCTTTTTAGAGAAGCACAGCCAATAGAACGGGATGCTCCAAAGCAGATAAGCCAGGCTAAGGTCACCATGCCTCAGCAAGAAGGGTATGAGGCCCCGGAGCACTGGTCTGTGGAGCTGAGGACCTACGTTCGTCTGGAATTATCCAGTTTGAGATCTATAACTTATCTAACATCACTACCTGGTCTAGCAAATATAATTTTGGTGAATCCTTAAAGCAAAAGTGTGAAGTCTTTCCAGATTAGTAGAGGCTGTTACATTTATAAGAAATTGCCTATAAGAACCCTGGATTTCAGTGGTAACATAGGGTGAGCAGGTGACTACAAACTTTTAGACATATCAATGTTCAAAGACACGCATCAAGACTTTTCTCAGCTTTGGTGATGGAACGTACTTCCCCTCATCACCAAAACAGCTGTCATTCAACATCAATACCAGAAAAAAAATACTTGTAGCTGTTATTTGCGATAATGCACAACATTGAGTTCTCTATTGCTTTCATATGGCAGCTTTACAAAATACAGAACAAGTCATAAATAAAAGTTCCTTGACAATATATTACAATATTTTTCTCCTAATAAAATCGCACTGAGTTCAGCTCAGCTTTTTCAATAGTTGCCAGGCGAAACACTACATTACCTTTAAAGTCCCTGTGTTTGTTTTACATAATAATTAGCAACTAGTGCTCAGCGGAATTTCATGTTCATTGTGAAAAAATGCTTCTAAATCAATTGCATTGTGCTGTCTGAACGAACAGCATGAATCAGCCGTTTAGCTCTGGAGTAAAACCGAAGAAGCAAACTTCAGATCCCAAACATGTCTTGACAGATTGGCTACATTTTTGACAAGGGGGAATTCGATTTTTTACCAAACGATTCCTTTAAAACTCCTATCTTCTGCATGCATAAGGCAGTGTGTGATGAGAAGCAAAAAGGGAGTCGGGCCAAAAAGAGAGTGTGAATGAATCTATACAGCTGAGAGGCTGTATGACAGTGGAGCAGGAAGCTGCGCCTTTTAGTTTGTCTTAACTGGCGTTCAAACACACATAGTCTCACACACAAACACACACACACACACACACACACACACAAACAGAGAGAGAGAGAGAGAGAGAGAGAGAGAGAGAGAGAGAGAGAGAGAGAGAGAGAGAGAGAGAGAGAGAGAGAGATACAAACAAAAAAGGTCTTTCCAATCCCCGCGGAGGCATCTCTGCAGGAGAGCCTGCGCCAGGGCAAACTCACAGCAGGTTCACATGGGAGATTGATGCACTTCTCAGTGGGAACAAGTGACATTCATTTAATTAGGCCGTCATTGTTTCCTACCTGCTCCTTCCTCCTAATGCAAACCCCTCGCAGCAGGAGCACGGGGGCCCGCGGAGGAGTGACCTCTCGGCACAATGCTCGGCACACGCGCCTACTTACATCAGGATGTTTGATTAACATTTAATTAACATTTCTGTGACATTTCCAACGGAACGAAGAAATAATAATAAATTAAATAATAAACATTTAAAAAATAATAAGTAAATAAATAAAGGGTTTGTAGTAGCCATGAGACATTGTTAACAGGGAGGGAGGGAGGGAGGGGGAGAGAAAGACAGAGAGAGAGAGAGAGAAAGAGAGAGAGAGAGAGAGAGAGAGAGAGAGACATACAGACGGACAGGAAGAGAGAGAAAGACACTCATAAAGAGTGAGACAGAGACAGATAAAAAGAGCTAGAGAGAGATGGTGGGAAGGGGGGTGCGAGAGGTTTTTTCCTTCTGCAAATCATTATAGCTGAGTCACAGCCTCTCTAAAGACATGTCAAAAAGAGAAAAATGAAACACACAATTCTTCACTTCATAAACATCATTGGACTCCAATTAAAACATGATCATAATAGGCCAGTGCTACTCACTGTCAGGTTAATGTGACTGGATCAATGAGTCTTCACTCTGCAAGAGGGTTTCCCAGTCACTGGCCTAGAATAGCCTTGCTTAGAGTTTTTTTTAGCACAAATCAAACAGCTCAGCAGCTAATTATCCCACTCTACATTTGCTGAATCAGGTGTGTTCCTGAAGTGAAAAGACCAAACACTGTCATTCAGAGAAACCCTAACAAGCAGAAATTCTGGTCTTGTAGAAGTGTGAGTTTAGCATGGAACGATTTTTTTTTAATGTGTTGACCCAAATGAAGTGAGTTTTAATCTGGGGAGAAGGAGTAGTGGAAAAATGTGGATTGTTACCTAGTAACAATAAACTGGTAGCTTTAAACCTTAACGGATATAAACTAGACTGTAATCTAGACTGATAAAGAGAAAGTTCCAGTTGTGAATCAGATTGTTAATAGAAGAGACTGATTAAGAGGAAATGGTTGTAAAATTGACTGAGAAGATGAGAAAATTTGAATCATATTATATTTTAATTGAGATTGAGGAAGTGATAATAATAAAGGAGAACCACTGGATTTAATCCAGACTGACACCGAGATTGTGGTGGTTTATAATTTATACCGATAAACAGGCACCTCTGCATTTAATACAGACTGATGGGGAGGAGAGGTGGATTTTAATCTGGATTGCTAAAGAGGAACTATTGGGTTTAATTTAAATAGACAGGAGGTGGCAGATTAAAATGTCGGGTCATAACTGGAAAAGTGGGATGGAATTTTGATTGTTAAGGAAGAAGTGGTGGATTATATATATCTGAATTGAGTTTTCATCTGGATAGAAACTGTGGATTTACATGTTAAAGGTGTGAGACTGCTTAAAGGCACGATGAAGCATATTTACTGTACCAACACGAAAGGAACCACAATTTCTTCCCCCAAAACATGTTTTGAGTGGAGTTTGTTCATTCTTACTTCACCTGTAGCTCTGGGTACTTCTGTCTCTCCACCAACAAAGACACTTCAAGCATCAAACTGTCACTTCAGTTTGTCTAAGCACAAAGGGACTGAGGCAGAGGTCGGTCATGACAGCACCAATGGCAATAAAGCACTCTGTATACACAAGCCTCCAGCAGCACTGGCATAGCGGAGCTTAGAGCTACTAGTGAATCATGATCAGATAATGAAAAAGAATGCTTCTTATTCCCATTCTGTTCTGAATAGAATGTCAACCTTGGTTAGTAATACAATACTGACACTCATCCTTTCAATCTGGTTTGTCGTTTCAGCAGCGCAATTCCTAATACAGTAAAGCCATGCATTTTAGTGCTAAATTATTAAAAAAATATATCATGTACTAATTTGGTAACATAAATATTAATGTAGATTGAGCTAAATTTTTTACTATAACTACAACTGTTTTTTTAGTACTGTCGAGAGAACAACCATATACAAAAACGCGTCTTGGTATGGTGAAATGCCGCTGTACTCAGAGACGGGAGGTTTGAAAGTAGCTAATTTCGAGAGCATTATTAATTACTCCTTGCTGCTGGTTGGCTGCTGTCCTGTGACGCATCTCTGGCAGATGCAGTCCAGCATTCCCGCATCATTACAGTGCCCCGCTGGTATCTCGAGTTTAACCTTTCCGTTTTTTTTAAGGGTAATGTATTAAGCTGAGTTTAAAATGAAATTAAAGTGTTTTGGGAGCCTATCTGGGGGCATATTTAGGGTTTAGGCTATGAACATAGGCATTTATGGGCATTTTTTTTTTTTTTTTTACCACATGACAAATTCACGATTTTTCACAATTCGTGGGTGCTCTTGGAACGTAACCCCCACAAATTTGGGGTCAAACGTCTCAATTGTGATGGTAACTAAGATCTGAACAATACATCCATCCATTATCTGAACTGCTTAACCTTAACCAGGGTCACAGGAGGTGCTGGAGCCTATCCCAGCAATCATCAGGCAAAAAGCAGAGAAACGCCCTGGACAGGACAGCAGTCCATCACAGGGCAGACACATACACTCACGTGCACAATCACCAGTTTAGCAGTTTATCATCTCCAGTTTGCCTATTGTGCATGTCTTGGGACCACAGGAGGAAACACACACACACACACACACACACACACACACACATACACACATACACACACACACACACACACACACAGAACATGCAAACTACACACAGAAAAGACACTCGGCCGACCTGGCTGGGAATTGGGGAATTGAACCCAGGACCTACACATATGTTTATGACATTTTGGCTGTTGATGTTAGAGTATATGGTACAGATGCAAGAAAGGGTGATTTGTGTACATTGTTGAGATTCAATGTTAATGCTTATTTATACTTACATTTATACTTACAACACTTACCCAGCTAACAGAGGTGCATATCAGCCTTTCAATAGTTTTCCCCCCATACAGGTCTAAATACACTAAGAATAAAGTATATGCTTTAAATCATCTGAAATTAGACATACTGAAATAAACTGAAGTGCATTCCACTGAAACCAGTTAGTTGTTTATTTCAGGTTCAACTGGCTTCATAGAAAATGAGTTAATTGTGGTACAGTAACTGAGCAGACAATAAATGTGTAAAGCATTGTCAGGCAATTGTGTGCTGTATGAACATCACATTGTAAAATCTGTGTATCATTCCACCGCAATAAGCTACGCAACAGGCTACATTTGAAAGAGTCAAATTTTAAAACACCTGCTTAGAAATGGAACATACTCATCCCGTTTCCCCTGCTGAAGACAACGAGTGTACACAGCACGATCAGAAGATTACGTTAGGATATCCTCCTAACTTGTGGCAAACTGAAGATGTGATAATATAAGTTTTAATATTAACCCGAAAATGGAGACAAAGTTAGAGAGGCCAGACTGAGATGGTTTGGACATGTCCAGAGGAGAGACAATGACTACATAGGTAGAA
>JBBIGA010000016.1:13979055-13991973 GCA_037576975.1 Alestes dentex | reverse complement strand
TATTAGTATTATTACACTGAAATATCCACTCAAATCACATACTAAAATTAATTGACTAAATTTGACTCATTTAAAAATCTAAAAGGTGGTGACCTAGTACTTACAGAGCACAAAAATGTGTTTGCGGGGGTAAGTGTTGTTTGACACTAACAGGGTTAAAAATACAGGTTTTAAACCAAGTGTGAAACTGTTTAATTAGAAAACAAATTCAGAAAAAAAGAGGTGATATTCTCACCTGAAGCAGTCATGTGAAGTTGAGTCAGAGTCGGGGTGGAATGGACGCACGTTTGCTAATACTTCATTCACACTATGTTTCTGTAGTGGGATTGGCTGATGAAAGTTACTGTAGTTTAGGTTATTTGTGGCTTAAAAAACACTAACATTTGAGCTATCGAACCATTTTACATTGCTATTTAGTTTAGGACTAGGCTTAATCTGTGTCAAGAAAGCTCAGGACACTGATTAAAATAAGCTTGGAACTTGTTTTTGAATTTAAATGTAAGAACCATTTACATATTAACACAGTTTCACAATTCTTGACTACATAAGTAAACTGAAAGACAGCAAAAGTGATGAAACACACACTGACCTGCCACTTCAATAAACCTTATACCTTCACTCATTGTCTTCCTTATTGTGCATTTATTAACCTCACGTTACTCATTGTACAGGACCCCTACAGGACCTGGTGAGCAGGTATTATGTGGGTGGTATATCATTCTTTGCACAGCAGTGATAATAACATGACAGTGGCACACTAATGTGTGTATGTCGAATACAACAGTGCTGCTGGAGGCTTTAAATATCTCAGTGTCAGTGCTGGACTGAAAGGAGTCCACCAACCAAAAATATCTGGCCAACAGTGTCCTGTGGCAAGAAACTGATCACTCATTAAGGACTAGAAGATGACTAACACAAACCAGGTAGACCAACAGGTTTAGATGTGTCAAATAGAGTGGACAGGAAGTGGACACAGGGTTTATAAACTCCAGCAGCGCTGCTGTTTGTGATTCACTCTGTGCAGCACAAACACAAACCAACAAACAAGCAAACAAGCAAATAAACAAACATTCTCCAACCACGCAAGTGTTCCTGCTGTGCTGAGAACAATCCACTCCCCAAACAAAAAAACTGCTCACTGGTGGTCCAGTGGGAATTCAGACCACTGATGAATGATGTGGGGGCTGACAAATTTTGCAGAAAAACAGATGGACTACAGCCTGTAACTGTAAACTACAAAGTGCAGCTATATGGTCAGTGGATAATGAGTGTAGATACAAGGTAGGCGTACCTAATGAAGTGTCTCATCAGCGTATGTCACATTTTATTCACCCTAGTCTTCAAGTGATATTTGAATCATGTTACCTCAGAGCCTGTACATTATCCAATCTAGTTCGTAATTTTGATTTTTAATTAACCTTCCAGCGCAAGTTTGAAGAACTGTAAACAAAACAACTCACATTTTACATCACATTCCCAAACAGCACAGAGAAGTAACCGTCAGTCACTCAGCATTTTCCCCACTGGCCACTTACTGCCTGCTAGAACAGTCAGGTAGGGGAGAGATTTTAGGTAAAATGGACGTTTGGGCTGCTGTCAAGTTTGGGAAATGCTGTGGAGATTTGGAGTGTGACAGGTTTAGGCTGTAGCACCACGCAGCAAATCTGTAGTGACTGACTCCATGTTTCCGCTGTTCAGCTGTACAAGCCTTAGTGTGCTGAGTAAAGCAGCGCAGCAGGAAGTGCAGAGGGTTCACACACATCAGTCTCTCCCAGTGACAGTCCTTCTATTTCTGTCTTCCATATTGCTAAAGCAACGCTACATTTCATTTCATTACAATCCCAGATGGTAGAGTTTGTAACAAGCAGGTTACGTGTGGAAGTGGAAAAAGTGCATGATGTGTCAAAGGAAACGACAGAGACGTGATAAGAGCGACTGAACCCAGAAAACTCTGAAATGTACAGACGAGCCCCATTTCTCTGCACATTCTTCCACCCCAAGCATAACTAGAGCATTTGGAAGTTATCTGCATTGTCTCCCTTCTACGCCTATGATAATTGTTGTTGTTGTTTTTTTTAATTCTCTTACGTTTTATTTCCAATCTGTTTGCAAATGTTAAAAAAGTAAATCTTTAACTCAGAATGTAACTCATGAAAACATGAGAGGCCAAACAGCAACATTAAAACACAGGCCATTAATTCTCATTCACTGCAGTGCTGCCTGCTTTAACTGTAGGTTGTTGCTGGGGAGTGGCTGGGTTTATCCCAGGGCCTGCATTTAAGAGTAATTTATTTCATTTTTTTTAATCCAAAAGCCGCTTGCTTTGGAGGAGTCGGTAACATGCTCAGAAAGGTGTAGCGCTACAATCTGGTGATTTGCTAATTAGTCACTAGCTTTGCGATACTCCATTCGGCAAATCTCTCAAAACATATTAGTGGAATAATTGCATGGTGGTGAAACACAGTAAACAGTAGCTTAGGCATCACTGTGAGAAGGAAGGAGAAAAAGAGAGGAGAGAGAGAGAGAGAGATCTGCTGTGCTTCTGAGCTACACAGCTCCACCCAGTGGCGGTCTGCAAGACTGCTCTGAAAGCAGTCCAGCAGTGCAGCGCCCATCAGCTGGGGAGGCGGAGGTGGTGAGCATTACCAGGCCTAATAAGGAATCATTATGGGGAGCTGACAAGGATATGTGAGTCTTCATGCAGAGTGAAGCATTACGGTACAGAGAAAGAGAGAGACTGTAGCTTCATTTGTACAAAGGAACCAAAAATCAATACTTGTCAATATTGCAGTTCTGTATTGATGCCTCTTTGGGAGCGATGCAAATGAGATACCCAGAAAACCCGCTGTCACAGGTATGATGCCATAGCAAAGGGTACACGACAGAAATCAGCAAGGATCAGAATCAGCCAGGATTGGAATCACTGAGTATTCCTGACTAGGGATTAAAAATCTTTTGACTTCTTTTTATATTGAATGATCAGTGTTATGAATATAAATAATTTATATAAATAATAAAAAATGAACTAAAATTGAGAACTAAAAACCCACCAGAGGAACCATATAATTCTCATTCTTGAAAATGATTGCACGTAGCTGGAATGAATGAATGAATTAATGCCTGGAGTAGGAACCACTGGAGAAAAAAATACTGTGTCTTGAATTACTGGCATTCTTGGTTAAAATAAGGGGTAAAAGCTATGAAATAAAGTCCGTTTTGGTCCTCAGCTCCTTTCTAATTAAGTGAGGTAGTGAAGAAAAGAGTTGAGTGAGGAAAAGAGCACATTCAAATTGCCCATAATTCAAGGGGGCACTGTATACAAGGTGGAAATTTCAGCTCACTGAGTGAAGCATGCCTGTTATCAAGGTGTTTAATTAGCAGTTGGGTTTATTGGCCAGACCTGGCCTGGTGTTCATGTGCAGTGCTGCAAGTCTCTTAACTGAGCTCACAGTTCAGCAAGAGCAGCTGCAACAGGAGATGAGTTACATCCATCTCAGTCAGAGAAAGACGAGGCTTAAGGAGCCACACCCACAGCATAAAGCTCTTTGATATTCCACTTCACTGAAGACAAGCTACTCAATGGGAGATTAATTACAGGCCTGAACTAAAAGCATATCACACTCCATTAAACAAGTTCTTTGATCCAGCTACCTGGGTGCTAGGAGAGTGTTCAAGGCATGTCTGCGAGGAAATATAGGCTGTATTATCAAAGTAATAATAGATATTAACCCCTTTCAACATGGTGCTCTGATAGTACTGACGGGGGAAAGTATATACCAAATGTAGCAATAACCAACTTTGACGTGAGCCAACTGCCAACCCACTCATTTTACAGAATGTCAAGTGCAGTATATGCCTTGCTTTATATTCTGTAGATTATACATTACCTGTCTAAAGTTTGGACACATCTTCTCATTCAACGATTCACAATTCAAACAAGGTTATCTTATTATATTATTGTTACCTTATAGACTCAAGAATACTGTACATCCATTCCAGACACGGAAGACACTCTGATTTGAATTTATGACATTTATTTTGCCAACCAAACATGTTAGAACTTAGAAGTACACACACATACATTTAAATAAAATAAATAAATAAAATAACATCACATCACTGAAAAGTGCAAATAAAATGAAAATGTGTGTGTCTATTGCCATTAAACCCACTTTTGTAAAACTGGTAAAAGTCTTCACTTTCAGTGTTTTGGCCTGAACTTACCTGAATATTTTTTTTATTCCTGAACAAACATAGTCTACACAATCAATTCAGAACAATTTAGGATCAGCTTTTTTACATGGATATGGGAAAGGCTGCTTATCAAAATGCTGGGTGTGAGACTTTGTGTATGTGTGTGACTGTGTGTGTGTGTCATTTCTCTCTCCCTGGCACTTTAATGGCCCTGCGTCTCCATTCCTTTGCTCACTCTAAACAGATTTAATTCACAGTGCCTCTCAATGGACAAAAGTATTGGGACGTAATGTTGTTCAACTCTAAGGTCGACTGTCCCAATACTTTTTGCTCCCCTCTCTATCGTACAGGAAATAACGCCTTGTCTCATTTTTGTCGCGTGATAAATGTTTGTTGACAACGATATTTAGTCGTAATTTTCGTTGACGAAAGCAACACTAATGAGAAGGTGTGTCCAAACTTTTGATTGGTAGTGTATATGGCACATCACAAAACTATAGAGTTATGCTTTAACCATTTTTGCAAATTATGAATAAATACATCAATAAACATATATTTTTTATTACATATGTTATAAAAAAATGTCTCTGTGATTTTTAAGGACATTTTAATCTAAGAATTTACATTAAGTCTACTAGTATGTACAGGGTGTCCAGGAACTCTTCAGGGATCACTGATGCATTGAAGTGTAAATATGAGGTTGCTTTAGTCATTCATCAATATGAGTAAGATTCGAAAATACACAAATGAAATAACCATGTACGAAAATGTAGGAAAATCATATTCATGGTTAGGGCAATTATTAATCAGATTAAAGCAACAGGAGCTGTAGTGAACCTGCCTGGAAGAGGGTGCATGTGTATTTTTGCCTGGGTATATAAAAAGATCCATATCCCCACTGTCAGGGTGAAGGATCTGTGATGTTTTGGGGCTGTTTTATTAATTTTTTTCAAAGGCCTTAAGAACCTTGTTAAGATACATCATGGATATCTGTCTGCTTCTGTCCCTCTAAAAAGTCAAATTGGGCTGTTGTTGGATCTTCTGACAATTAAAGGTTCGATTCTCAGTTTCAGTGTGTGCAGTGTGAGATTAAGTTAATTAACCAAAAAATGTTTTTAATTATCTTTGTTAGTCACCTTTACCAAGGTGCCAATAGCTGTGAGGCTGATTAATTTTAGGTAGACTACAGCTGACATTAAAATAAGAGGAAAAAAACGCCAAACAACCAGTAGTCAAACTTTAAATGGAATGCTATTGATGCTGTGCATTATATCACATAGTGCAGTACAGTACACATGATGCATTATTAATTATCAAAAATATTACACTGTGGTAACACATTATAGGGAGACTACCACTGAGATTAAAATATCATTTCCTAAAAAAAGAAGGAGGAGAGGGAAAAAGCCATCATAATTACAACCAGTATGATATTTTAAACCACAAGCGAGTCAGTTTGACAAAAGCTTGGCTTCAAACACATTTCAGCCAATCAGACAGTTCCAGAATAACCGAGAGCAGGGAGAAGGCTGCCGTCTCTGAGTCGCAGGTTTTCAGCACCCTGAGCCTTTATTCGAGCTATATTAGTCAGCCCAGTGACGTCCACGACACCAGCCTCCAACACGTGCTAAAAATACAGCGGCCCACGCAATTAGTCTCTCTCGCCCACGTCCTCCTCCTCCTCCTCCTCCTCCCTCACTTCATAAAACATTTACGCACGAGGCTCCGTTTTTTTATTATTATTATTCTGAAACTTTAATTGAGCTCAGTGAGGAGCTTAGGAGGGGTTACAGTGCTGCAATGTTGCAGAGTGGCGCTACAACCGCAGCGTTTGAGACTGGAAGAGTGGATGAGTGCAAAGGGACACTTGTGCAAAGCAGTCTGGAGCTTAACAAACCAGGCAGAGTATGACGGCAAGAAAAAACTCAAAATGAGGCAACACAGACATCGCCTGGTACATGAGAAATAACAATAGCCTACAAAAGTGCAAAACTAACGAGGCTCTGAGAGACATCAGGACTAACAAATGCAAAACAATGAATGCAAAATGTGTGAACTAATGTGAGTTAATTAACCATGAAGATATTTTTTGACCTTCATTACCCACATTTACCAAAGGTGCCAATAGTTATGGAGCTGATTATACTCACTACGAAGACTACAGCGGACACTCAGTATCACACTATTCTTAAAAATGGGGGGAAAAAAACAGCCAGCGGGCAACATTAAAACCGTTAAAAAGGTCATCAATGTTGTGCTATATATTGTATGGGTGTAATACATACCATATGATGCATTATTTATTACTAAACGCATTGCAATATAGCAACAAATTTGCTTTTTCATAAAATCTCTCACATCACAGCAAAAGGTTACTGTGTGGGAAAAGACACGCAGCACTGCATGTCTAGTTTTACCTAAAAAGAGAGTGATGTGGCAGTGAGACTGCTGCAGCTTGCACACACTGGACATTCATACACACAGCATAAGAGCAGCGGAGAGGTCCAGCAAGTTGTACAGATCGCTTTTCCACTCGCATCAGTCACTTTGTCTAATAAAATGATTATTCATAAAAGCAAATGCTGCATTTTATTATCCGCAGCAGTTTTCTGCCTGTAGATCTTTCAGAGAATATGTATGTAGCACAGCATGATTTGTAGAATTTATGGTTTCTGCTTTTTTCATTTTTATTGTTTAGCCTTTATTGATGCAATTGCTTATTTCACGTAGTTGCTACGTGGCGCGTGCAACACAGAAAAAGCTTTCTGGCATTTCTGGGACACACTGCCATGCTACTCATGTAGGATACGTGGCCACACTAATCTGCCGTAATGAAATCAAGATGATCTGCGTCGCTCACGCCAAACAGAGGAAGAATGAGAGAATCAGGTTACGATTTATTTGCATCAGCAATATGCATCTGTTGTACAGCATCCACATATTACATTTACATGTACGGAATCTTAGCGGATGCTTTTATCCAAAGCGACTTCCATTCCCTAACTACAGGGGACAGTCTCCCTGGAGCAACTTGGGGTTAAGGGTCTCGCTAATATGGAGCATTACTTTATTAAAGGCTGTTAAAGGTCTGAAGCAGACTGTTCCGTTCCCTCATATGAGAATGTACTTTTACCACCAGTACTATTACTTTGTTGAGTTGTGAAACAGCTGTCAGAAATGTGCAAATATTCTTATATTTTATTGCTTTATTACTTTATTATTAATCATACTTTTTCAAAAACTGGCTCTAGTTGGTTTATTTTGTAGTAAATGTAACAGAAGAAGCATTAAAACTGCCCTGCCTGTAGGACACATCCACATTGCACTACAAGCATTTGTTGACTTACACCATAACAGTCCTTCCACGCTCCGCTTAATTACAACCACATTATTATTGAGATTTTTTTCTGTGACAGTCAATAGAAAGAAAAACGCTGCCTCTGTAATAGGAAATCAAACTCAATATTCCTGTTGAAAGTGTATCATGATAATATTATTAACAGTTTATTTTAGTGCTTCAGTGCCGATGTATAAAGAATGTCTCAACAGTGTGGACCAAATGGAAGCACATTTCATTTTCTTACTTGGTGTTTGAACTGCTGTGTGTAGGCATGAGGCCTTAAACATGCCATGCTTCAATTCAGTAGCAGCTGATTGCAACTCAGGTTTGTGAGAGTGTGTCAGATTACATAATGATGGATAGAGGGGCCTCCCAATCCGTGTGAACAACCTGTTAGTAATGATACTCAAGATGGTACGCACAGCTCAGAATGGTATCGCAGCCATTTTGGTCTGAGCCATTTTGTCCCCCAGTTAATCAGATCACTATGAACTGCTCGACCGGTCTATGGATGAATATAATTGAGTAAAAAAGTGCTGAAGGGGAACAAGCTGCCTAATAGCAATGTCAGCAATCTGGTTACATTTTGTGGCTCATGTTGAACGACTCAGGATTATAAAACACACATCATACACATCATGTCCAATATTTGAATGTTCCGTATTATCAACAGCCTATAGTTAGCTGCTGGACTGTGCTTCTGAAACTGGGGTCATGTTGCTTCACTTTACAAACAGATGTCCAGAAGTGTGTTTTCGTGGAAAAGCAAATAGTCAACCAAAGTATAACCAACAAAAACCTGACAGTTGTGCCCAGTGTACTATACAGCTTTTATAGCTTCAGTCTACTATGTAAACGTGTGGAAAGAGCATCTGAGGTTAACACTAATCGACCCTCCCAGAAATTTTGCACTATATGTTTTGGTTTAAACATCCTGTAGTAAACTTGACCTGTAAAATGTTTTATTATATGTGACGAGAGAAAATGAGAACAGTGGTATTTGCCACACAAAATCAACATCCAGAAAACAACCTGTCCTTCACAGATGAGAAACTGACAGGTTAAAATTCATTATAAGACCGTTGTTATTTGCTTGATACTCTTCAGTGTTGTCTTTCAGAGAGTACAGAGAACTACATTAAACTGGAAGAAAGAGTGTCTCCTTCAAAAGTTTTCTTTTGTGGGGTGGGATGGCGTGATGTATTATGTGGTGCTGTGTGATGTGGCAACTAAACGGCAACACTAGTCTTCACAAATGGAAAAATTAACAGTTGTTAGTAGTTTCATGTTTAGTGAATTTGGGTGGATTTTTAAAAATTATTTTCTTCTCAATTTTCTGTTCTCTGATATCTAGTTCCCCCCCTTATATGACGAAACCAAGGGAGCAGAGTGAGGGCTAGCACCACATCTTTTCAAACTGTTACTGGATAGATCAACACATTTAGAGGAGAACGCTAACTGCTAATAATCTCACTATGCATTTATTACAAAAAATTAATTAGAATACATTTTTCAAGGAATGCTACCTACTAGTTCTGAACTAAAACTCAGTTTTGCTGAGTGATGGGCCATCTTGATGAAAAGGACAAGTGTTACAGTTTGAACTTGTTAAAATAGTACTTAGACACAGTAAAAAAAAAAAAAAAAAAAAGTACAGAGACTTAGTTACAATCCCTCGTGCTACTCATGTACATGTATTGTTAAAATGTTGTTAAAATTTCAAAATATATTATTAACTCCTCAGCCCGATTCACTGTTTTTGGGACGACACAGAAAATAACACATTTACATATATCTAATTACAGTACAGTACAGTTCAGACCCATTCTTTCATAAAAAAGTAATCAATTTGGACTACATTTTGAACACACTTACACATAGACGCCCTATTTAAGCAATGTTTCAGCTCAGACTATTGTCCTGGAATTAGGCATAATACAGGGAGGTCAATCGGAATGGATGTCATTTACATATATCAGTTTTAAAGGAAAAATAAGAGAAGTGGATCTGTTTAATTTTTTGGGATAGAGAGAGGTTACAAACTGTCTATGTAAAAAGAAAATACAGCTGTTTTTGGAACATAAGGGCCATACAAGTGGATATGTTTGATACTGTCCCTTCAATGCTTGCATAATGGTCTTTTAATGCACGTTTCTAATAATACTGTGTGCCCAACTATTTCACTGTGTACTACCATAACTGTCACTATAGCATTTGTCTTTGCTTTTCTATCCTGTATATACTGAAAAAAACAGTGATGCTGAAAAAGTGAACGCGTTTAATTCAAAAGAGTGCATCATTTCCCATGAATTACATCACTTACATCAACACAGTTACTGCCAAAAGTAGGAAATGTGAAAGATAAGGTTGTTTTTGGAAACATTCTAATTAAACAGAATAAAATAATGGATTTATTATTCATCAGAATAATTTCACTTTGACTGCTTGTACCAGTCAAAGTGACTGTGATGTTTTTTTAATAACATTTTCATAACACTGTTCAGGTATAATGATAAAATTGAACTGAACTGAAGAAGCAAAGCTACTTAAGCTCCAAAACAAACAACAAACAACAAACAAAAACACTAATTCTGATTAATTCTGTGTGCTTTACATGGATTGAACTCTAAAAAAAAAAGTGCAAAGTGGGAACAGTGTGGGCTTCAAGATGCAGTAAGCAGCATGTGCAGGCTTCCCTCTCACTATGACTGCTCTCCTCGTCTCTGCTGGAGTTAATTGCCGTATGGAGCGCAAGCGTCGCCATTAGCAGGCATGCTGAACATCCACATGTTTTCTTCCTTTAATTGGTGACTCTCTTAACCTGAGCCAGTGGAAAACGAACGCGCAGATGCACTAACATTGTTCATTCTGCTAGGGGACCACGGCTACATTCCACCCACAGGCATAATTGATGGAAGCCCTCCTGTGACTTAACTTAAGAGACTAGTGTTTATTAAACAGTTGTGTACATAGCTCCTGCAGTCACATTTGTTCATTCAGTGTTTACTGCCTAAAGGTAACTGAATTTACCTCAGAAACCAGGGTTCAACTGTGGTGAAATCTGAAAATGAGTGATGCACTGATTCACTTTCTGAAGAACTGTAAGTGAATCACATTCAGAGGTCAGAGTGTCAGCGGTGTATGCCTCTTGTTTTATGCATGCATGTTATGAGGTTGCGTATGTTTAGTTGATTTCCTATGTGCAAATCACTGTGCATACAGTGTGCGTCCTCTGTAAAGGATGTGAACTTATTTTCAGAAAAAAATTAATCAATAAAACATTTCACTAGGGGCACACAAATTATTGGCACCTTTCCACTGGCACAAGGAACCATGCCGTATCGTGAACAAATGTTTTTCCATTACAAATAGAGCAACCCATACGCAGAGCCATACCCGTGCTGTCAGTGCATCACTGCTTTCTGATTGGTCGAAATGGTGCCATCACAATATATACAACAGTACCGAAATAAGAAGTACACTATACAATACAAATAATACAAAAATATAAAAATATAACTATGGACTCGTTGTCCATATGAAGGAGATCATGTTTTTTTGGGGTTGTTTTTTTTTTACTCTCTGTGCAGCTGGTGGCCTAGTGGTTATGGGTGTTGCACCTGTAACTAGAAGGTTGTGGGCTTTAATCCCAACACTACAAATGGGCACCTCTGAGGAAATCTTGAGCAAGGTACCGTCCCCGTACACTGCTCCCCTCGTTGGGGGCAGCCCATTGCTTCACTTGGTGAATGGGTTAAATGCAGAGAAAGAATTTCACATTGTTCACACTGTGTGCTGTGCTGTGGTCACGTCTGACTATAAGGAGCCACTTTACTTTACTGAGAAAACAACAATGGAGGTACAAACGAACAATTGGAAAGTCAACAAAGTACAAGCACTACTATCTGTTTAAGCTGAAGATAATTTTCAGTGGGTGTTTTCTATGGTGCTAGTAAATTTATATTTCACGCTGTGAGAAACAAGTTAGCTGGGTTGATATTCATCACATGGCTAAAGATTGCCAAGAAAAAAAAAACCCTGAAAAACTCAAACAAGACTATAAATAATAAAAGAGAATATCCAAAGCAGCTCTAACAGAAAAACTTTCGGCTGGTATGACTCCATGGACGACTGGCCATGAACTTTGGGGAGAGAACTGCGCTGCTGATGCGTGAGCAACAGTGCTGCTCTCCTCCAGTGAGACGTGCTGCAAGTTCAAAGCGTGCTGCAAGTTCCATGCCACTGCTGTATGGATCAGGTGCAGCAGTTCCTGTAGGCCTATGGAAAAGTGCCTTTTGACTAATGATTTCATGTGTGGCCCTGGAGACAAAGCCAAGTGTGTGTTTTTGGGCTGTAGGTGGAGGTGCTCGAGTGCAACATTGTGTTCGCCTAGTTTCAATATGGAAGGCCTAATCCAGGAGTGAGGCTAAGAGCCAAGCCGTGAGGAACACACCTGAAAAACGCAGCTGCACCACCAGCCTGCTACCTGTAACCCCACCATTCCTGATCTACAACTCTACCCCACCCGCTACCTTTCTCCCTCATGTGTTTATTTACTCAAGCTGTCTGGCCAAGGATGGCTCCTTAATTTCCTCTGGGAGAGGCACATGGATGCTCCAGAGATCCATAGAGAAAGAGAGGGAGAGAGAGAGAGAGAGAGGGAGAGAGAGAGAGAGAGAGAGAAAGAGACAGGAGAGAGGGAGAGGGAGAGAGACGGGAGAGAGAGAGACCGATAGAAAGAGAGGGAGAGAGACGGGAGAGTGGTGGATGAGAGAGAGAGAGAGAGAGGAGACAGAGAGAGAGAGACTAAAAAAGGAGCAAAGGAGAAGAAAAATACACTGAAATAGAACAAGAATAAAAAAGTAAATGTCTCTTAGTTTTCCTTCGGTTCCATTTTTATAGCTCATGAGCTTTAAACAGTAAGTCATACTGTGCCCTAAACCACAATGACAAGTCTGCACAAACTTATTATGAGTGAGTCGAGATACGTTTTGGGATATATTTAAGAACAAATTGTCTTTGACTGCTCGTTTGTTAACAACATTAGTTTTGCAGCTCCAGTTCTCAGCGGAATTTGGATTTTTCAACCGCGTCAAAACTGTGTGAATTAGTCCTCAAATGGCAGTTTTACAGATGTGAACCTTGGTGATTTCCCTGCTCAAATACTTCTACTTAACATAGGAGTTAACTGCTGAGTAAAATCAGGTGAGATTAAAGAGGGAATTCTCCAAACTGCTCTTTCCAGAACTGGAATGGGCCTGTGCCTTTGATTAAGATAATGCAGACAAACTCCCTCCTAAAACATGTAGGGCCCGATTTTCAGGTTCGATCGTGCATTGTCTGAAGTCTTAAACGCAGTTGTCTTTGGGGGAGGGGCCAGCGCA